>CM052718.1:18086387-18099347 GCA_028551405.1 Uromys caudimaculatus
ATTGGGTCATGCAAGCCAGGTGAAGGACCACTTTGATGCAGAGCCTACATAAGTACGAAGGGGAGTTTCCTCTGCTCTGAGGGAGCAGCCATCCACGTGACCGACACGGAGTATTCACAAAGGTCTAGCCTGCCTGGGTATCTGGGGTTACAAAGGGACTTTCCAGCCCGGCCTGCTGAGCCAGGATAGGATGCTGTGATGCTAGGAAATGATGGTCCTCCTCTGTCCTGGTCAAGGGCTTGATTCTGCAGTGTTCTTGAGTGAACACCTACAGGTGCCAGGCAGGGTCTGGCTCTAAGCCTTACAGCTGTTAGGAAGCCTTGTCTCAAGCCCTGAGCTCCATCTGGCTGTCACTGAGGTGTGCATGAGGCCAGCTCCCATGCTGAGAGACTGGTCTCCAGGGAAACAGGCTCAGACAAGTCAACTCTCAGCCCCCAGGACTTTTCAGAGAATTAATTTCTAATTTCATTAATTTCTCACATTCTCCTGCCCCCGTTTCATTAATTTCTGGGCTCATCTTTATTATTTGATTTCCTCTGGTATTTTTGCTTCTTTTAGTTCTTTTAGGTGTGTGAACTGGATGCTTAGCTCATTAATTTTCAGCCTCGGTTATTTCTTAATATTCACGGCTTGGGTGTTCTCGGCGCTGCCTGCCTCCCACATGCTTGGTAGTTCTTGTTTCTATTTTCCACTCAAGACAAAATATCTTCTCATTTGCATGGTGTTCCTTTCTGTGACCTGTAGATTGTTGAAATGAGCATTTTTAATTCATAGC
Source organism: Uromys caudimaculatus (assembly GCA_028551405.1). Lineage (NCBI taxonomy): Eukaryota > Metazoa > Chordata > Mammalia > Rodentia > Muridae > Uromys > Uromys caudimaculatus. The sequence continues at coordinate 18,087,163 of CM052718.1, forward strand.
TATCTTTTCCTGATTCTTGAACTTAATTACTTTGCACTGGGCTCTTACACATGACATCCTTTGAAGTTTATTAAGAGTTCTTTTATGGCCAAACTATGGCCAAATTTTGAAAAGGTTTCACATGTGCCTGAGGATAATGAGCCGTCTGCTGCCATGTGTAGGTTTCTCATGCCCCAATTAGGCCCGGTGTGCTGACGATGCATCGTGAATCTTCTGCATCCACAATTGTTTTCCGTCTGCTTCCTGTGGCCGTTATTGAGATCTGGCAGTGGGATCGGGGCAGAGACAGGATCTTTTGGCACAGAAACAATGGAAACAAGGCGAAGCCAAATGTTGTGAACAAGACTAGCAATGCTCTTTAATTAGGGCTTCAGCTTGCAAGCAGAAGGGAGCCAAAGCTGGCCAAGGACGGGACCAAGCAGCTTACAAAAAAAAGAAGAAAAAAAAAGAGGGGTGAAGGAGGGGCTAGCCTTACTGATTTTCTAGAGTGAGCTACAATCTGGTAATTTTATATTGGCTGTGGGAAGTTTCCTAAGCTGTTTTCCTCGTTGAGAGTGCAAGCATCCAGCGTTGAGGTTTGCAGGCAAAGGGGCTGGTGACCTAGCCCAGGAACTTCCGGGTACCCCCTGGTGTTGGTGCCATCATACTGACCAAACACTGCAGCATAATGTGTTCTTTCTTCTGGCCTTGCCATGCACCTTGGGGAGTGTAGGTGCTAGAGCTGATGAGAGCACACAGTGGGGTAGGAGAAACACATGTGTGTGCCAACAAGAACATGGGCCAAGTTAACCCTGAATTACGGTTTTGAGCAAAGCATTTCTCAAATGCTGAACGTATTTGTCACTTTCCCGCTTGCTGTGATGAAATAGCCTGATCAAAGCAACTTAATGAAGTTCGTTGGCTGGGGTTTGTTTGTTTGTTTGTTTGTTTGTTTGTACTTGACACACACTAGAGTCACCCGGAAAAAAAGAACCTCAATTGAGAAACCGCTTCCATCAGATTGGCTTGGGTGTCTGTGCGGCTCCGTCTTAATTTATAGTTGATGTGAGCAGCAGCAGCTCAATATGGGCAGTGCCACCCCTGGGCTAATGGTTCCGGGTTGTGTTAGTAAGCCGACTGAGCATGTCATGGGGAGAAAGCTGGCAAGCCACACTCTTCCATGGTCTTGGCTTCAGTTCCTGTCTCCAAGTTCCTGCCCTGACTTCCCTCAGTGATGAACTACAAGACGTAAGTGGAAATAAACTCATGTTGCCTTCCGTCAGTGTTTTATCACAGCGATAGAGAGCCAACTAGGTCATGGTCCTGTCATGTCCAGAAGACACTGCTTCGTGTGGTCCTCTGGTTTTACAATAGTTCCACTTCTCCGTGATTTCTCTCTTTTTCTACAGATGAAAGGCATTCCATTGAAAAGGCACACTTATGTTTGCACACTTGTGGATGGGTGTGTGGCTTACTTCTGCTTTTTTAAACTTGTGAGGATCACGCTGCTGTGAATATCTGTGTGGAGGCTGCCTGCGTTCTGATTGTGTACTGTATACCAACGACATGTTTAACCCTTGACAGGGCTGCACTGTTCCCCCAGGCTGTGTCACAAACCTTCTTATGAGTAACACGTCAGTGTGACTTTTCTCCAACTCTTCTTGTGGCTTTCATGACTTTGCCCCCTCCCACACTCATGTCGAGGAGACTTGATGCCAGGTTCGGCAGAGACATGGCCTGGGAGAGGCAATTAAATCACAAGCACAAGAGCACCATCTTTGCCAACGTGATTAGCATCCACAGGAAAGGGCTTGACAATGGAGGGCAAGAAGCTCTTGATCTTCAGCCCTCCCACTGGGAGAGAGCATGGCATCCCACAGCTGGTATTGGGAGCACAGAGCAATCTTACCAGGTGCCCCATCCCGCTGGTGTGAAATAAAACGCTGTGCTTTGTAGATCAGATGAACTGTGGTCACAAAGACTCTGCTATAAAATGCCTTGCAAGAAACTAATGAGCTGAAGGCTTGGTCCCCAGTGTGGTGGGGTCAGAGTGGGGACTCAGGGAAGTGACCTAATCTTGAGGCTTCTGCCCTCACCACTGGATTAATCTATTGATGGCTTCAGACTTTGTTGACACTGCTGGAATGTGGTGGAAATTAGCAAGAGGACCCTGCTTGAACAAGCAGGCCACTGCAGACATGCTTGGTAGATGTATATTGACTGGGTTGAAGGGGACGCTCACATCTCTGCTCTGTTTCCTAGCCACCATGGGATGCTCCCCTCGGTTGTATTACCCCTCTCTACCTCACCATTCTCCCAAAGAGACTGGGCCAAGAGACCATGGGCCAAAGCCCCTGAAACCAGGAGCCAAATGAAATCTCTCTTCCCTGAGACTCTTCCTCTCTGGTGTGTCACTGTGGTGAACATCTGGCCAGCATGCAGACAGATCAAGGGGAGCAGGCGTTGGTGGGGTTTCTCTGATGGTGCCCCTTGGAACCAGTTTACAGGTGGGGTGTGGAAAGGTTTAGAGAAGCAGGGTAGAGACATCCTACAGGGCTGGACCCAGAGCTCCTGAGGGTGAAGCCTGAATTGCAGAGGACACCTCAGGATGTTGGAGATGCCAGGTACATGGAATACTGGCTGAGGAGTAGCACAGCAGCATATAGAGCTGTGCCTGTGCTGTAGGTGGAACGCCATGGGGACAGGGCTGCCCAAGCTTGTTGCAGCTCACACACCACCACCACCACCACCACCACACACCCCTATGCCAGTCGCATAGTGTCCTAGTTTGCTCTGCTGGTTTCAGACATTCTCTGCCCTCCTTTGAATGGCCCGCTCCCTGCTTATGGGATGGGAAAGTTACTCCGTGCCCTTGTATTTGACACAGCTAAGAATTTGCCTTGAGTCTCAGAGGACAACTTTGATTTTTCTGTTTGAAGGATTTCAGAGCTGTTAAGACTCTGGGGATTCTGGCCGATGTCGGATTAAGTTCCTTTGTGATAGGAAATGGACATGGGACTTTGAGGGAAAGGGCAGGACGTTGTGATTTGAGGGTGAAGTGTTCCCACCAAGGTTGGAGTGTTGAAGGCAGCTGTGTTCACAGAGGGGGCTTCCAGGAAGTAGCTGGATCCTGAGGGCCTGTCTCAATGGATTAATCCTGGTAGATTCTGAACTCAATGACACTATTGGGTAGCTATGAGAACTGGGGCTGTGGTGGTTTGAATAAGAATGACTCTCATAGCTGCTTATATTTGAATGCTTAGTTTCTAGGGAATGGCATTATTTGAAAGGATTAGAAGGATTAGGAGGTGTGGCTTTGTTGGAGAAGGTGAGTAACTGAGGGACCAACTTTGAAAGGCCATGAAAAGTCCAGTGTTTGTCTCGACTACTTCTCCAGTTCCATGATGATAATGGACCAAACTTCTGAAACTGTAAGTGTACCCCCAATCAAATGCTTTCTTTTCTAAAAGTTGCTTTGGCCATGGTGTTGCCTCACAACAATAGAACAGTGACAAGGACAGAGGCCTAGGTCACTGCTCTGGACAGGCATACTTGTCCCAAGCCCCTCCCCATCTTCCTGTGCCCAGCAGTCAATCACTTTTGCTCTAGAACACTCTCTCCACCATGAGGTTCTGCTTCACTATAGGCCACAGCCAGGAGGCCAAGTGACCTCAGTCTGAAGCTTCTGAAGCCAGGAGGCAACACAAACATTTCCTCCTTTAAAGTGTTCCTCCCAGCAGCTTGTCACAGCAACATAAGTCTGAGTAATATGGAAATATTGGTGGCAGTAGCACAAATGGGCTCAGACACTACCCACTGGGTATATATTTTATGGCCACCATTCTTTTTAAAAAGTACACTTCTCCTCCTCCTTCTCTTTTTCTTCTGCTTCATTAACATCATCATCATCATCACGTGTGCATGCATGCTTGTGTGTGTGTGTGTGTATGAAAGAGAGAGAGAGAGAGAGAGAGAGAGAGAGAGAGAGAGAGAGAGAGAGAGAAGGTGCACACGTTGTGTATGTACATGTGCTTGTGCATGAATTTAGGTGATCGCAGAGGCTGGAGTAGTTGTGGACTGTTTCACTTGAGTGCTTGGAACAGGACTCTGGTCCTCTGGAAGAACATAGCATGTGCTTAGCCATCTCTTCACCCTTAATGTTGAACATTTTATGTGTTGTCCTAGCTAGTTTTAATTGTAAACTTGACATAGCATAGAGTCATCTGAGAGGGACTGCTCACATCAAACTGGTCGGTGGGCATGTCTGCTGGGGACTGTCTTGATTGTTAATTGATGTAGATCCCAGCCCACTGTGGGCGGCATCATTCCCTGGGCAGGTGGTTATGGGCTGTCTAAGAGATCTAACTGAGCATGAGCCTGTGAGTGAGTTAGCAAGCAGTGTTCCTCCATAGTTTCTGCTTCAACTTCCTGTCCTGACTTCCCTCAGTGGTAGACCATGACCTGGAAGTGTGAATCGGACAAACCCTTTCTTTGCCTAAGTTGCTTTAGGTCAGGGTGTCTTATCACAACAATAGAAAAGAAACAATGGCCTGTGCTTACCAGCCATTTGTATATCTTCTTTGAGAAAAAGTCTATTCAAATAAAACCATTTTCCTGTATGTGTTCGGTTGGTAATATATATGTATGTGTGTATTTATTTACTTACTGAGACTTGAGTTCCTGCCTCCACCTATTCTCCATAGGCCTGAGCTACCATATTAGTTAACTTTTCTCATTTGTGACAAGCAAGAGGAAGGCTCATAATTTGATGGTATAGTCCATCATGGCTGGGAACTCATGGAAGCAGGAGTGTGAGGTAGCTGGTCACATTGCCTCTGTAGTCAGGATGCAGAAAGACAAATTCTGGTGCTCAGCTCAACTTCTATTTATTTAGTAAGGTAACCCAGCTGATGGAATAGTCTTCAGTCAAGGGTGGGGTGGTCTTCCTCATCAGCTAAACCTCTCTGGAAACACCTAAAGGTGTGTCTCCTAGGTGATTTTAAATCTAGTCAAGTTGACAACTGTGGTGAACCCTCAGAACCACCATGCCCAGCTGTACTGGGTTATTGAATCGAATGAGTTTGTTTGAATGTAACAAAGATATAATTCTCACAAGATATGAAGCCTGCAATTTTTGTATTTCATTCTTAAAATGTCCTTTTTACTTCTTGGTGATTTTTTTTGAGATAAAGGTTTGGGATTTACTTACTGGGGTTTATTTATTTACTTACTGAGACTTGAGCTCCTGCCTCCACCTACTCTCCATAGGCCTGAGCTACCATTTTAGTTTGGAGGGGTGTTGGTTCTTAGAACAGGGTCTCACTATTTAGTCTTAACCATCCTGGAACTCAGTATGTAGATCAAGCTGTCTTGGAACTCACAAAGATCCACCTGCTTCTGTCTCCTGAGTGCTGGGATTAAAGGGTGTACCACTAGGCCTAGCCAAGATGTTTTTAATTTTTTGTTGTTTTTGGTTTTTTGCTTTTAAAGACAGGGTTTCTCTGTGTATCCCTGGCTGTCCTGGAACTTACTTTATAGACCAGGCTGGCCTCAAACTCAGAGATCCATGCCTCCCAAGTACTGGGAATAAAGGCATGTGCCACCATGCCCGGCTGATGTTTTAAATCTTGATGAAGTATATTTTATTTTGTGTTCTTTTTGGTCTGAGCTACGAAACCACTAGTTGACCCAAAGCCATGAGGATTCGTTCCTGATATACAGCTCAGGATTTTATAGTCTTAGCTCTTACATCTGGGTCTGGGGTTCATCTTGGTCCGTCTTTGAGTATGTTTTGGAGTAGGGGCTCAGCTTCTGTAGATGGATGTCTTATTGTCTAGGCACCATCTGTTGAACATGCTATGCTTTGCCCCATTGAATGGGGTCAGTGCTCTTGAAAAATAGAATAACTTTGAGCATGGACCATGAACTAGGCTCTGCCCAATGCCTTTGAGGACAGCTGAGCACAAAACAAAATCCCTGATCTAGGAAATTTTTTCAAGAAGGATGGAGTGGGGAGAGGGTGTGTAGTGGAGAAATAGGCACTCGAGCATGAACACACCGAGATGTTCAGCAGGTTACAGAGGCCATGAGAAAACGCCCCGCTGGCAGGCACAATGGGGAGGGCAGGAGATCGTATGCAGGGCTCAAGCTTAGCAGAGACTTCATCAAATGGGAGAGAGTAAACCTGGTGGGCTCTGTAGGGACTCTGTGACAGGACTCTGGTGCATTAGGGAACTGGTTAAGCCACTTGGACAAAAAGTATGGGGTGGAGGGTCTGATCCGAGGGTTAATGGGGGTCATCTCTCAGGAGACCCTGGGAAGGGAGAGTCAGCAGCTGCTGTCTATAAACTGGTGACTCTTCTGCCAGATTCTTCTATTGGTGTGTGTGTGTGTGTGTGTGTGTGTGTGTGTGTGTGTGTGTGTGTGTGCGCGTGTGCGCGTGTGCATGCACTGTCTTTGATTTATGATGGGGTCGTGCCCTGGCAAGCCCATTGTGAACTGTAAATGGGTCAAATCCCCCTAGCCCAGCCAGGCTGCTAGTTCAGGAACACAGCATGAGGCATATGGGAGGGGGCACTGGCAGTACTTGTGGGACTCGAGGGAGCTAAAGCTGGCTGCAGGGAGGATGCTGAACTCCAGATCCCAGCCCCTAGACCCACCAACCTCGGAGGCGTGGCTTCTACTGAATACGCACTGCTCTCTCACCTGCAAAGTCAATGCCTCCCAAGTGGAAGCATCCAAAGTCAAGGACCATCTGTAATTGTTTTTTAATGAAATATGACCATGGTTGTCACCCATTATGGTGGCTTGCTTGCACACGGAACTTGTGAACAGATGTGTGGATATCAGTCTGTGTTACCCAGCACCTCCTCTCTGAGTGTCAGCCACTTAAGCTTGCTGGCCCTTTCACCAGCTGGTGGTGGATGCAGGTTAGATCCTCAGGAGTGGGCTTTGAACTCCAAGAGCATGCGAGTGGTGTGGTGTGATACCAGCCTTGGACCCAGCCCCACAGGCCGCCTTCCCTGTCCCTGTCTTTGTTTCCTTCTTTTGCAGAAACAGTCTCTCTCTTGAGGAACATCTGAATGATACCCTGGGTCCTCAGGCAGGTACTGCTTCGGGGCTTCAGTCAATTTCATCCCTTTTCTGGGTTTAAAAGCAGACCATAATGAGCAGTGCTGGATAGCACACGCCTTTAATCCCACTACTCAGAGTTCAAGGCCAGCTTTGTCTACATAGTGGGTCTGAGGCCAGTCAGGGATACACAGTCAAACCCTGCCTCAAAACCACAACAAAAACAAAACAAAATGAAACATCAACAAAACAAAACAAAAACCAGACCATAATGATGTAGTGGTATGTTAATGCCAGAACCAGACGATCCAGCAAATGGTGTCCCAAGGCTGACTGCCCCTGGTTGTGAACCTGTAGACCAAACCCACATGCATTTAGAAGGAAGGCTGGCATGCTGGTAAGGTGATTCATCTTGGGGACTGAATCAGGATAAAGAGAGGCAGAGTCCTGAGGCTGCTTAGACTCGCCTCTTGCAGAGACAGCCACGAGGGGGACATCGCCAGCTGCTGGCTCCAGGGCTGCCCGTCCATCAATGTCCACGGACAGATCCACATGGGACTTGCAGCAGTAGGCAAGAGATGAATGGAAAATTCTGGAATATAATTAAGGTAATGGCAGTCCTCCGGCCCCACAGAGTTTAATTTGCAGAAGGAACGATTCAATTCGGGGCTGTTTATCACCCCGTGGAGGCTGGTTACGCTGAGATAACAGAGAGGCTGTTGTGTGGTTTGAACAGTGATCCGTCTTAAGCATCAGCAGCGCTGTTACAGAGACCTGTGGGGAAATGAGTGGCCCGCCAACGCCTGGCATGGAGCTTTCTGGGTGATGCTCTGGAAGCCCTGATGAGCTTTGAGGTCCCTAGACTCGAGCCCACTCTTGAAGCGGGGTGTGAGCCTCTTGGGCATGGGGGCTTCTAAGTGTAACACTCCTGCGTGTGAGTGTATCTGAGTGTGAGCTTCTTGGGTGTGAGGGCCCCTGGGCCTGAGGGCTCCTGGGTGTGAGGTCCCTGAGGTGTGGACCTCTCAGTTATGAGGGCTCCTGAGATGTCTGTGAGTGAGGCGAGCTGGGTGCGAAGATGAAGCGCCTGCCCTGGCCCTGAGAATAAAACAGTTTCCTTGCCCCCCTCTCCTCATCCCCCCACCTCCCAGATGGACACAGATGGTCGGGAGGAAGATGAGAGTTGGGTGTTGACTAGCTTGCTCAGTATAGTCCACCCCTGGCTACCCAACATTCATATGGATTCCTCCTCCTTCCAAGAACAGTCAAAGCTGCCCATGCCCACATAAAGATAATGGTTCTGACCCAAAGAGAGAGACCAGCGTCTGTGCCAGGCCTGCAGCTGGCTCCAGGCTCTCTATCCCAGGGACCTTGGCAGCCCTTCTCTCTGATCTGAAAGGACTTTTGCAGGGTGTAAAGGAGAAGTATAGGAACGTGTAAAAACTATAAAAAAAAATCAACTTCCAAGGCTGACATGTCCCACAGAATGGTTCCTGCAAGGCTTGACTGGTTCTCAGTGTCATTAGATTCAACCACCCCTGTCTTTCTGTGATTCTCTCAAAGAGCAGTGGGGCTCTCGTGGATCATGTGACCAGAGCTAAGCCAATCAGTGTGTTCGATTTTTCTGGCCTTGGAATTGGTTCATACTGGAAATTGTGCCTGTAGTGGGTGCAACCCGTATGGTGCTGAGAGTGTTTTCAAGAGCACTGGGCAAAGAGACCCCATCCTTTGGAAGGATACGAATAAGGTTTCTTGCTCCGGGTTTTTCCAACAGTGGCCTTCAATGACTCTCTGAGTTGCATGTGTCCTTGTTGATATTCAGAGTTAAATCGAATGCAATTAAGTTTTGAGTCCCTGTGGGTGGCCTGTCTAGACTCTTTAGGTTATATGAAATAGACCCAACTCATAAGAGGAAAATAGACTTATCAGTGGTGCTTCCTCCTGGAGTGAAGAGGGCATAGATGTCTCACAGAAGAAATGACATTTCAGCTTTAGCCAGGTCCTACTGTGTGCAGTTCAGTTCAGTGGCAGTCTATCTATTCCTACCCTCTGTAGCTAGGTCTGAGCTGAGGCTGCTTAGCAGGATCTAGGTCTTGGAGGGCACTCAAGGCTGAGTGTTACAGGACAGTAGCACCCAGGCCCCAGTGAAGGAAGAGTTCAGACCACCCAGGCTGTGCCTGAGGCTAGCAAGAGTGTGGGCTGGAACACCACAGCCACCACCTCTGCCTGCCTACTGCTGTCTCCCTCCAATTAAAGGCAGCACCAGTGATGGACCAGGAAGCTGATTAATAAGCTGGGGGGGGGAGGTAATCCTAGGGTGGCTCTCTTTTCCAGCACAGATCCAGTTAACCGAACCCCCACTGTAGCCCTCATGAGGTGAGCCCACAGACTGTGGCTATGGGAGTAGGGGCAGGAAGGTGTCACGGCTCCTAGCAGAGCCACAAACTCTGGTAGGGCCCAATTTGATGTCTCTTGATTGATGTAATAGGTTCACTGACAAGAGGGCATTGGTCCCTGACACCTGGATGAGGTCCCTGAGGATGGGTGTGTGGGCAGAGGGAGACTAGAGGAGGGAAAGTTCCAGCAGGTACCATTCTAGGGCCACACTGTAGTACCCGGCATCTTCTCCATGTCCACACTGTGGTACCCAGCATCCTCTCCATGGTCCACATTGTGGTACCCAGCATCCTCTCCATGGTCCATACTGTGGTACCCAGCATCCTCTCCATGTCCACATTGTGGTACCCAGCATCCTCTCCATGGTCCACACTGTGGTACCCAGCATCCTCTCCATGGTCCACACTGTAGTACCCAGCATCCCCTCCATGGTCCACACTGTAGTATCCGGCATCCCCTCCATGGTCCACACTGTGGTACTCAGCATCCTCTCCATGAGCCACAGCTACAACCTGGATTCTGCTCATTGCAGGTGTTCCACAAGTGTGTTGAGAGAATGAGATGGATCTGAGTCTGTCTAAACAAGACACATGAAATCTGCCACTAGGGAGTGTAGACCTGGGCCAGGAAGATATGTGCTCAATAAATCTCGGAGGAACCAATCAATGCCATGATGGGACCTGAACTAAAGCTGGGTTTGCATCTGTCATTAACCTCAGTGACACTGCAGTAACACACAGCCCTAAACTCATATGGCTTTCCCCTAACGCATGCTCTGACTCTCAGAGCTCTGGCTATGGCTTGCTAATGACAGGGCCATAGGTCTAAGACAAGAGACTTGCCTCTCCAGTTCTGGCACTTGGTCATAGCAAGATAATCAGGGCGAGACTTAATATTGTCAGCATGACAGCATCTACAATAACCTGGGGGAAGCCCCTAGGCATGCCTGTGAGGGATGACCTAGGTTACGTTAACCAGGAGGACACATCCTAGACGTGGGAGCACTACATTATGAGGTGGGGTCCTGGACTGCATGAAAAGAAGAAAATGGGCCAAGCTTGACCATTCATCTCTCTGTTTTCTGACTGCAGATGCCATGTGATCTGCTGCTTCCGTGGGCCTCTGCTACCTGCCATGGTGAGCTGTGCCCTCAAACCATGAGTCCAAATAAACCCATCCCCCTTTAAGCTTCCTTTTCAGGGTCTTTTGTTACCACAACAAGGCAAGTGACTGACATGCGCAGACCGCCATGGCTGTCTTCAAGGGACGCCCATCTGTAGATAAAGAGGAGCAGAAATCTGGACCTTTTTTTTACTCTACTGCCAGTGGCGTGCTTGTTGTTTGGAAGCGTTCTTGGCCTTGGGTTTGCGCTCCGTTGCAGCTTAGGCATGGCTATTCCTTGACTTCCCGCTTGAGCTGAAGCCCTACTGTGAGGTCCCAAGCAGGGAAGCTTGGTCTGAACATCTTATCCAGAGCTGGGAGACTTCAGGAGGTGACTATGGTTCAAAAATCCCATTGGGCAGAGCCCTTGATGAATCCTGTGGCTTCATAGGAAGAGACAGTGTTCTCGGTGTTAGTCGGCTTCCTGTGTAATAAAATACCAGAGAAAAGCGACTTAAAGAAGCAACAGTTTTAGAGGTTCTGGTCCATGGTCAGTTGTCTCTGCTGCTTTTGGGACCTCTTGGCAGGTCCCTGCTCCTGCCAGCCCTTGTTCTACAACACAAACACACTAAGGTGCTAGAAGGAAATCACACAGCCTCTGATGGGCCATTGCTCTCCCTCACCCAGGCTACGTGTCTTAGCCAAGGGGCTGGTATTTAAGACTCTCATAGGGGTTTGCCAACAACAGTCTGACTTTCTTACACTCGGTCCCACCTCCGAATGTTCTAGGACCTCCCAGTAGTGCTGGGGGCGGGCCACCAAGCCACCAAGCCACAGGCCTTTGGGGAACATTCTAACCACACATCACAGCCCTCCATATCTCCCAGTGTTGGAAGCCCCATGCCTCGTCTAACCTCTGCTACCATCCACTATGAAATTCCCAGAACCAGGAGCCACGCACACCTCCTCTTCTTCCTGCCCTGGCTGCAGCAGGTTGCTCGGGAGCGGATGCACAGGACCCTTGTTCCGGAGGTAGTCAGTCTCCCTGCTTGGACAGTGATGTTCCTTACACCAATAGCTAATGTCTGAGCAATGACAAATCAGAATGGGACCTCCCTCCACAACACACGCAGCTATCCCAGGTTACAGCAGTCACACAGTGCCAGCATGGCCGGCAGCTTGAACAGAAGCTTTCCAGTCTCACAAGTATCTGGCAAAGACCAGACAATCAAGGACTAGCGAATGAACAGTGGGTGATGGTGCCACCCACCTCTCACATCAGCACTCGGGGACTGGAACAGAAAAATCACAAGTTTAAAGCTAGCCTGGGCTACATAGTAAAAACCAGAACAACAAATGAACGAACTGATAGATGATCAATATTGGGGGTGGGGGTGGGATCTTGAGTCCCATGCTGCTGCCTGACTCTAGGAAAGAGCTTTCATGTCTTCAGATTTGAGCTTGCCCTTCAGTGAAATGGGCACAGCAATACCTATTGTGTAAAAACATCTGGACAGGTAGCAAGCTCATTACAGAGCTTAGTAGGGAGCCTGGCACTTAGTAGGACTACAGTGCTTCCCTACTTTAACTCAGTCGAAGAAGGGTTTGGCTTCCTGACTCATGCGCAGCGATTGGGTTGG
>CM052718.1:18099447-18120932 GCA_028551405.1 Uromys caudimaculatus
CTACCTGGGGGCAGTAACAATGGGGAGGAAACAAGGAGAGGCCTGCTGGAGCTGGAACACCTTGAAATGCTAATCAAGCCGAGCCTAAAAGTCAGGGCCTAGAGGAGACACCTGCTGAGCGATCCGAGACATTGTGGCTAGCAAGATAAGTCAAAACTGAGATCTTTCATCTAGCAGACTTAGTCAAACCTGGGATCTTTCGTCCAGCAGATATGCAAAAGGCCAAGGCGTTGGTCTCCAACATCCCTACACCGGGAAAGGTCACACAGAGGCTGCCTCTCCTGCATGTGTGACTCATTGCTGTCACTCTCTATTCCAGCCTGTCCTCAGAGTGGATGGTTAGTTTCTGGGACTGGGACAGGGCAGCTGGACAAGATTGTGTCTATTGTGGCTGAGGCTGGCAATGTGGCCTCTCAGACACTTGATCTGAGTGGAGAAAGGTGGTGGCCTGCCAGAGGCTGTATGATTTCCTTCTAGCACTCCAGTGTCCTGGTGTTACAGGGGCAGAGGCTGGCGTGAGCAGGGACCTCTACTCCTGTTTGTGCCTGTGTGTTCCTGGAGGGTGGTGTGCCCTGCTGATGTACCCTGCTGCTGCAGGAGGCAGAGGCCAGGTCTGGATCACAGGTGCCCTTCCTGACTCCTGGCTCTTCTTTGGCCCTTTGGCTATATCTATCACCCTGGCCAGTGCATCCTGGTGCTACATTGGCTTGCCAGCAGGTGACATGTGACCCTGGTATGTTGATGTGGGAATGACCAGCCTTGCTCTTGTCCCTGTGTTTTGGAGATAAATTCCTTCCTATTCTGCTAAGGCCACATGTCCCCAGCCTGCGAACCTGGACATTAGCTTCAGGGCAAATACAGGTGAGTGGAGAGAGAACATCAGCATCTGCCTGCTTCTCCCCATTTGAAGTGACCTCACGGATCCTGCGGACAACATGGAGGCATCAGAGAGTTAGATCCAGGGTTAAGTGCAAGCTGACCCCAAGCAATGCTCTGAAAGTCAGGATCACAATGTGCAAATTGATGTAGAAAGATGCTGTCCATAAGCGTGATGCTGGGCCACACTCTGGCCATGGAGACAGATCGGCTAGCCAATAGACAGAGCAGATCTGGAGGTGCTGGGGTGACTGTTTGTGTAGAGCTTCACATGAGTGTAGCGCTTTCAGGCTGTCCCTTCTTTCTCCAGGGCTCTGCTTGTGCTTGCTGACCTTACCTCCGTGTTTATAAAGGGACAAAGTTCAGGGAATCGATCAGTCAGTGTAAGTAAGTCAGTTTAGCAGGACCTCGACTGGGGCTGCTCACCCAGGTGACCAGCACATTCTTGTACTTGTGGTGGCAGGTCACTGAGATTCGACTGACGAGGCTGGCCTTGCTTAGTGACAGTTTAGGCTGCAGTCCTGGGGATAGGCCATCCCAGGTAGGTCTTCTCCTGGCTGGTCACTAGGGTATAAACTATTAGGCCATCCTAAGGCTCGGTGTCTCTCTTAGAAGCTACACTAATCTAGCTGAGTAGGAACTGAGGCTGAGAGGGCAAAGATTGTCCTTAAGCACACAGCAGGGGTCACACAGGGGTCTGAGATATCCCTTGTGTGTCCCTGTTCTCCCTAGCTCTCAGTTTTGTCCTGTAAAGCAGAGGCCTCTGTAACTTGGGTGACTTGGCTTAGTGGGAGAAATGGGTAACACAGGGAGCCCTAGGGATGGTGTTTGCTGTCCCAGAGGGTTTAGCAGCCCCTGGTTAAGCCCAGCCTGTTAATACAGAGTCTTCTAATAAGTAAAATCGCACAGGTCCCCCTACCCCCTCAGCAGCCCCAAGGGCCTTAGTCTTTTCTCCATTATGCAAATGAGCAGCTTTGGCTCACAGACCTGTGCTCATCCACCAAGGTCACACTGCTTAGAGAATGCAGTGTTGACTCCCAGGAAGGTCTGATTGTAGAGGGTGTCAACACCCCACCCCCAGGCACCAACCTCCCACCCCCAGGCACCGGCTTGGGGGACCAGGTCTGGCTGGGCATGAGTAAGAAGAGACAGGAGAGCGGCTCTATCTGTAGGTCCAGACAGATCCAGGCTTGGATGCCTTCCATGTCCCTGGGAAGGTGTGAGTCAGACGCCTGGGAGACAGATGTGCAGACCAGGCTCCAGGGAGTTGGTGTGGTGGGACAGCTTGTGGGTACACAGGTATAGCAAGAAGACAACTGCAGTTACTTGTCCTCACCATTCACACAAGCCACCTAGTACCTGGTGGGCCCCGGTACCTGCTTCAAAGCTGGGGGGTCTCAGGAGGTATCAGACTTGGATCCCACACTAGGCAGCTCTGAGAATCTTAAATAGACTCAAAGGGAACTGTCTGGCTCAGTTTACCTTCCTACCTGTGATGAGGAGCTACTACCTTTTAAGCCAAGTGCTCCCAATACCAGCCTTTGAAAAGCCCCTCGAGCTGGAGAGATGGTTCAGTGGTTAAGAGCACTGACTGCTCTTCCAGAGGTCCTGAGTTCAATTCCCAGCAACCACATGGTGGCTCACAACCATCTGCAATGGAATCTGATGCCCTCTTCTGGTGTGTCTGAAGACAGATACAGTGTACTCACATACATAAAATAAATAAATATTATATAAAAAAGAAATGCCCTTCTTCCCTTTCCCTATGTCTCTCCCTCTCCCTCTCTCTCCCCCTCCCTCCCCCTTCCCTCCCTCCCTCTCTTTCTCCCTCCCTCTATTCCTTCCTGTTTTCCTCTTTTCATTAGTTCTGTTGTGCTTTCTTGGTTTTTTGGTTCATTGATTAGTTTTACTGTACAAACAACACTGCCAGACAGGGCCTGGTGGCACATTCCTATAACTCTGGGAGGCTGAGGCAGGAGGATTACAACTTTAAAGCCATCTTGGGCCATATAAGGAGACACTCTCAGACCAACTAACCCTCCCAAACAGGGATCCCAGAACTTGGCACCTGACTCCCGGGAGACAGTAGGATGATGGTTTGATCATCCCATATTTACTAGATAATGGTACATTGCTTCCCGGAGTAATTATACCAATTTATACAATTACCAACTTATTAATTTCTTTATTCTTTTCCCAAGCTGCTTGGTTGTTTCCGCCATGGCTGACTCCTGTTATTTTAATTCCCCTCCTTTGATGTCTCCTTAATCCCATCAAGCATTTATTTTACAATTATTGTCTAGAAATTTTACTATCTGAAGACCTTGTGGGTTTAGTCCAGCCACTCCAGGGTTTTGCCGGATTTCACTCACGTGTCCGGTTCTCTTGTTTAGTGGCTCGCCTGTCCAGCACCCATAGTCCTCAGAAGCCCACCTTAGATCCTCCAGAGGGCTTGCTTCCACTTGTCTGTGAGAAGCCAGAGGAAACCATTTCAATCCAAGTTCTAGGCCTGAGGTGCTGCAGAGTCCAGCTGAGTGAGCTGACCTGCTGGCCTTTGTGTGGCTTCCAGTTCCAGGGGCTCCCTTATACACCCCCCCCCCCCCACACACACACAAGGGATTATAGAAGTCTTTGTAGTCCTGGGATCCAGGCTACATCATCTGCTGTTATCTAGGTTGTCTGAGTTTTAGGTAGTGACAGATACTTGCTGGGCACCAAGGGGTGACATTTTACTACCTATTCTGTACACTGTGTCTTAAACACCTTAGCAGTGGTTGTATAGGTGACATTCACATTCACAGCAGTCCTATGACATTCTCAGTCTTCTCTTTCCATGCCTTTTACAGTTACAGGAACTGAGGTCATGGGGATGCAGAGGTTGACCCAAGACACCCCTCCCCCAGCCCCAGCCCCAGCAGACTCCTTTGCTCCTGCACCCTCCACCTTTGGCCCAAGCCTAAGGAGAGAGCTAGTGCTGGCTTCTCCGTTTTATCATCCAGGCTTTCAGGCATGGGAGCCTAAATTCCCCCAATGTACAATTCACCACAGGGCTAGCTCAGATGCTACACAGTGGCTCCTGGTGAAGCAAGCTTGTCCCTGATTATAGCCACCATGCTACCTTTG
This sequence comes from Uromys caudimaculatus, assembly GCA_028551405.1. Taxonomy (NCBI): domain Eukaryota; kingdom Metazoa; phylum Chordata; class Mammalia; order Rodentia; family Muridae; genus Uromys; species Uromys caudimaculatus. Next base: position 18,103,447 of record CM052718.1, read on the forward strand.
CCTTAGGGACAGGGAAGGTGAGGGCAGCAGAAGGGAAATGTCACTTTGGCTTGTCCAACTGAAGACACCAAAGGCATTCTAAAGACAAAAGAAGAAGAAAAAATCCTCTTTCCAGAACAGCTAGAGTGTAGGGCCAGTGACTTGGCTTTGCTTGCATACACTATTTGCAACTTGGGCCTAGAAAGGTGCTACTGTGGTCTATCAGGTTGCCTGCTCCACGGGACATGCCACAGCATCTGGGGGACAGTCACTGGCCTAAAACTCTCTCAAGAGGTTGAGTCTTCATTCTCAACAACTACCTGGTGTCTTACCCCACACAGCTGATGTCAGGGGGAGAAGCAGGCCCCTCCACCCTGCTACCCTCTGCCTCGGCCCACACTGCCTCTCATGCCTGGGTCCTTCTGGGATTCCTGTGGCCCTGCTTCATAGCAGCATCCAGGGTGGTAGAGGCCCAGACATGAACAGAGACAGGAGCTGTGGCATGGTGGTTGAGGTTGGGTAAGGGGCTTCCAGAGTGGGTCTGTCATTTTGGATGCATCTTCAGATCTCAGCTCAAGTATCACTTCCTCCAGGAAGCCTTCCCCAATTTTACCTGGGAATTTTCCAGGACAGATGGCCATACTGTTTCCCATACTGCTAGAGCTATCAGTCAGCCAGGGTTCTGGGAGGGCAGGGACCACCCAGCACTCAGTGGAGAGACACCCAACATTCCACATGGGGTGGGGGTGGGGGGTTCAGCAGTTCACACAGTTCAGCCTCTCCTGGCCTCTGTGCGTGTCTGTAAGTGGGTCACAGGCTTCTAGTCATCACTCTGTTGGGATTAAGTGGGCAGCAGAGGCTGAGGCCTGTGAGAAGAGCCAGTGCTTGGAACAGGTTAGGAAATTTCATTTTCTCCATTGGCGCCTGGCTCGGAGCCTGGGCTGCACAGACAGTGGCGGGATTAACATGTAACTGACAAACCCACTAATTATCTCTCATGTTATCCTGCTACGACCTTGCTCCATCTCTACTCAGTATGCCTGGGGAGGCAGAACCAGTACATCCCAGCATCTGGCATGTCCCGGGTGCTGGGGGGGTGGTGGGTGGGACGGCTTATGCTGGGAGCAGCTGTTGTGTGTTACCTGGAGACCATCCATGGCAGAGGGTCCTGGTGATGAAGGTGATGAAGCTGTGACAGAAGCCTCGGTGGGTCCAGATGATCGCTGGCCACCTTAGAATATTTTAATCAGAGGTCTCTTTGTTGGGCAGGAGGGTATGGGAGCTATATTGCTTGCACTCAGTTGTCAGAAGTGAAGATGCAGTTGATTGAATCTGCTGCTCTCTGGCTTCATCAAGAAAAGATGCTTGCCCAAGGTCACATACTCTCCAGCAGAGCCAGCCTGACTTTGGGTTGCCTGGGTCCACCTGGATGATCTCCTGGCCTTACCCTCAGGAAGGGCCCTGTGGAGCTTCAGAAGCGTCCCAGTGTAGTCTTCCTCCGAGTGTGTGTGTGTCTGTGTGTGTGTATGTGTGTGTGTGTGGTATGCATAGTGTGTGTGGTGTATACATGGTGTGTGTCCATGTGGTGTGTGTATGGTGTGGTGTGTGTGTGTGTGTGCGTGTGGTGTGCATAGTGTGTGTGGTGTATACATGGTGTGTGTCCATGTGGTGTGTGTATGGTGTGTGGTGCGTGTGTGTGTGTAGGTGCATGTGGTGTGTGCATGTGTATCTGTGTGTGTGGTACATGCATGGTGTCTTCTGTGTGTGTGTGCGTGTGTGTGTGCATGGTATGTGTCTGTGGTGTATGGTGTGGTGTGGTATGTGTGTATGTGTGTGTGTGTGTGTGTGTGTGTGTGTGTGTGTGTGCGTGCGCGCGCACATACCTGTGTGTGCTTACCTGTGTGGACTGGTGACACCACCTCCTTTTGCAGGTAGCTGTGTGAATGGCATGGTGCTGGACCGTGCACATTAAACCCGTCTAGACCGAGGTAAATGCTTTCACAACTTCCTCTTTTAGCAACTGCTCTCTTCCTTCAGGCTGCCATCTTTTTAGGACTGAAGTCTGGGCCTCAGGCCCACCAGAGCCCCCTGTGTCTCCCAGGGCCAGGGTCCTGGTAGATTTAGGACAGCTTGATCCATCCGAGGCTGAGCAACTCTACCTCATGGTCTCTAGAGAGGCTCTAGACTTTTCTGTGATCCTGGACCCTACTTCCCCAGCCCCAGTAACAGGGAAGGAAGAGTGCAGAGAGCCAAACCCCACCAGTCCTCGTGTACCAGGGCCCCGTCACAGAAGCTGCCTCCTTCAAGGCCAGGCCAGCTAAGTGTCTTTCTATCATCTGCCCCTGAAGCTTCCCTCATGTTCTTTCTCTTGGCCTCCTCCCCTCCCCCTCTTCTCTCCCTTCTCTACCACCTCCCCTCCCTCCTTCTCCTTCTCTCCCCACCCCATCCCCCTCCATCCTTGTCTGTCTCCCTCCTCTACCCTCTCCCCCCTCCCCTGCATTCATTCCCTTCCTTTCTGCATCCTCTCCCCTCCCATGTGCTTTCTCCTCCCTCCATCATTTATCTCCTTCCTCCCTGCCCCTCCTTCCCCACCTGCTCCCTCCTCCCTCCTCCACCACCTCTCTCCTTCCTCCCTGCATCCCCCTCCTCCCCACCTGCTCCCTCCTCCTCCCTGTCTTTCCTCTCCCTTTCCATGTGCTAAGTGTGGATGACAGTCCTTGGCACCTGCTCCCTCGGGGCTTACCAGGACTCCTTAGTTGTCCAGGCTGTATAGAGAGGCAGAGGAGACCACTGCACCTGCTTGCTTCCTCAGGGTCCTATGGGTGACTGCACCCCTGTCCCCATCACCTGCCTCAAAGCCATTGTGGTTTCTGAGAATCACCCTGTGAGGTGGCTGGTAGAGAGGTCTGTCTCCCACAGACCCAGCTGGCAGTGAAGCCAGCACAGATTCCTCGTGGAAGGTACGGCCTCCTGTATCCATTCTTGGTCTGGTGGCTGAATCAGTATTTATGGGAATGGTGTTTACCTGCACGGGACACAAGCACCTGAGGGGACACACACACACACAAACACACACACACACACACACACTCACACACACACATTCACACATTGTATGCACATAAGTACACATGTGTGCATGTACACATGCATACATGCTAAGAGGGCAGAGGAGAGATAGGGACAGGAAGATGGCGATGCTTCCCTGAGAGGTGAGCTTACAGTTGAGCTCAACCTTGGAGACAGGGCAAGCACTCAGGTCCCATGTGTAGAGAGGTCCATGTGGCCAAGAGGGTGGCATCTAGCTACAAAGAACAACCATTGGGTGGGTGGGGTGGGTGAGTGTTTGAGGGGATGAGGGGTAGGCTGGGGTAGAAGTCCCTTGTAGACAGCCTGTTTCTTTCTTACAACCTGCTGTAGATTGCAAAGGCTGCCAAGCGCCGCCCTCACCCCCAGCCTGCACTAAGACGCTTAGGGAGGTCAGCTCTTCTTATCTCCTGGCAAAATTGCCTAGGGCTCTTGAGGCTACTTCAGAGTTGCTTTCCCCAGCCCTAGTTATAAGAAAGCAATCACATCACACAAGCTTCCCAGTGTCTTTGAAGAAACCTGAGTTACAGCTGCCAACTGTACCACCAGGTTTGTCAACAGCAGAATGGCTGGAGTGAGCATCCTTCTTCCCTGGAGCTGCCTGAAAGAGGAGTCTTGTGGCTCAGGATAGAGCATGACTCCTGAATAACTCACACTCTGCAGCTAAACTGTCCAATTCCTCAACTGCATCGCCAAGCGTGTCTCAGAAAATTCCAGTAAATCTCAGAAGCCACAGCTGGTGACAGAAGTCAGTGAGAATGAAAGCTATTGACGGATTGCTCCTTGGTGCACAGGGGCCAGGATACATGGCAGGGAGAGGCAGAGAGCCAGGCTTCCTCACTGCCTCTAGTTCCTCCGTGATGCTCTATGTAGATCAAGTTGGCCTATGGGCATATCTGTAGGGTAATTGTCTTAAATAAACTAATTGATGTGAGAAGATCCAGCCCACCATGAGTGGCACCATTCCCTAGACAGTGGGTCCTAAACTGTATAAATGGGGTTGATAGCTAGTTTTATGCCAACCTAATAAAATCTAGAGTCATTTGAGAAGAGGGAATCCTAACTGAGAGAATCCTCCATCAGATTGGCTTGGGGTGCTTGCTTGGTTGCGCTCTCTTTCTCTCTCTCTCTCTCTCTCTCTCTCTCTCTCTCTCTCTCTCTCTCTCTCTCTCCTTTTATGATTGATGTACAAGGACCCAGGACACTATGGGTAGGTCTACCCTTGGAGTAGTTGTTAGCATTCCTTCTAGGCTTCACCCCACAGTTACCTGGCAACAGTCAAGCTTACTATAAAAGGAACTCTTTGTCCCCTCCTCACTCTCTTATTCTCTCTGACTCTCTTCTCTCCCTGACCTCTTTCTCTCTCTCTCCCTATCCCCCTCCCCTCTCCCCACTTGTTCCTGGCCAGCCTCTGCTTCCTCCTCCTCCTTCCTTTCTCTCTCTCTCTCTCTCTCTCTCTCTCTCTCTCTCTCTTCCACACTATACCCATTGTATGGCTGGTCCCTCAGGGGGAAAGGATGCCTCAGCCTGGGCCCATGGAGGTACCCTTCTTGCCTCACTATACGTGGCTCTGTCAAACATATCTTGGTCCCTCTTCCTCCTCCTCCTCCCCCTCCTTCTCCTCCTCTTCTTCCTCCTCCTCCTAACAGAACAGTAGTGGTTTAAGAGAGCAGGCTGAGCAATCTATGAACAAGCCAGGGAGCAGCACCCCTCCACACCCCTTCATCAGTTCTTGAGTCCAGTTCCTGCCTTGAGTTCCTACTCTGACTCTCCTCTGTGAATATTACAAGTTGTTAAGATGAAATAAACCCTTTCTCCCCTGTCTGAGTTTGTTTTTTATGGCTGTGATAAAACCCCATGACCAAAAGCAAGTTGAGGAGGATGGGTTATTTGGCTTGTAGTTCTCACTTCATTACCAAAAGAAGGCAAGGCAAGAACTTAAGGCAGGAACCTGGAAGCAGGAAGTGATGTAGAGGCTATGGGAGAAATGCTGCTTACTGGCTTGCTCCCCGTGGCTTGCTTGCTGTTACCACCTAGGACCCCTGCCCAGGGATGGCGCTGCTCCCACTGAGCTGGGCCCTCCCACAGCAATCACTGATCAAGATAAGACCTTACAGGCTTGCCTAAAGGTCAGTCTTATGAAGAAGACCCCTCTTCCCAAATGACGCTAGCCCAAACTAGCCAGCACACTCCTCAAGTTGTTTTTGGTCTTATGGTGTTTTATCTCAGCAATAGAAACCCTAATGAAGACAGTGGGTTAATCCAGCTGAGTGTGAGCAAGTGAGCATCACCCCGTCACTTCCTCTTGTTGCTCCGAACTGTTGATATGATGTGGACCACTGTTTGACATTCCTGATAGAACAGAAGACAGGAAAGGCATGGTGGGGGTGGCTGCTGAGCCAAAGCAAGGCAGGGATAGAGGTCAGAGGTTGGAGGTCAAGTAGAGGGGCAAGCTTGGCATCTGTGAGGCTGAATTCAGGGGAAGTAGGAGCCCTGGTCTGGGGGCTCAACCTTGGTCCCTCTGGTCTAATTCCTTTTCTGGTGAGTGCCAAGTTCCCACCACATGCTGGCCCATCCCTTCTTTTGGAAAATCAGCACAGTAGTAGACAGCTCTCAAGCAATCCCCTGGAGAGCTCACTAGGCCTTAGCCTGAGTCTTCATTGATCCTGTCATCCTGATGCACTCAGCCCTGGTTTCCCAATGCGGGCATCGAGAGGCACGTGGGTCGGTGGGATGGGATGGCCTGCCTGTGGCCAGCCTCCTGCTACCTAAGCCTGTCCTGGTGTCCTTGTCCTCTCCTCCCCCTAGCCCTGCCTGCCCACTGCTCAGGATCCCTTAGCCCTGGGGATCTGAGGGGTCCTCATCGCAGATCTGATGTCTGACAGAGCGGGTAAATTGCCACCTGCTCCTGCTCCACAGCCTGTCATTTCCAATTTAGTCATAGCCTGGGTAAAAATGCCACTGCTGTGAAGCCACTTCCTTCCACTGAGCCACCACAGGAATGTGGCTTGCTCCTCTGCCAACTGTTAGGTGTCCTCCTAGTAAGCCAGTCTGGACCACCATACTAGGCACAGGATAGCAGTGTGACCTCTCAGACACTGTGTGACCCCCCCTACCAGGGCTACTTCCTTCAGCCTCTGCCTTCTTCAATGCAAAGAGGGCTGACAGACACCCCTCCCCCACTTGCTCTGGATGGCACAGGGGTTAAGGACTTCCAGAGCTTTTTGCAATGACCCAGTAATACCTGACAAGGTCACATGGCTGTAACTCACCAGTTAAAATGGAGTTCCAGTCCACATCTTCCCTTCCTAGCTCTGTGATGAGTCCACTTTTGCACAAGCCAGAATCTACTGAACAAACCCTATCCAGCTGAAAGCCTGGGCAAGGGTTGGAAACGTCTAGAAGCAGAACGTGTGCCTATGAGGCCAGGTCAACATCCACATCCCCCTATGTCTAGGAGGGGTAGCCCTGATGGTGGAGGAAGGTTCAGTCCCTCTATTCCAGCCTCTTGCAGCTCCAAGCCTGACTGACTGCCTGAGGTGGAGACTGCAAAGCTGAGCCTAGATGTCCCAGCACTGGCCCAGTCTCTTTATCTCAGTGTCTTAAGTGGAGCCTAGAGATATCCTGTGAAAGGGCAGAAGCTGACTGTCTTCTCTGGGAGCTCAAGTGTGTCATTCAGAAGGTGCAGAATCTATAGCAGGCTCTGAGCAGGTGCAGGTGCGGTCACAGTAACGGTAGCTACTTAGAAAATGCCTTCTGTATTCAACCTGGTTCAGCCCTCACAGATGATCTTGCTACTTAGGACAAAAGCTGCTGGTTTCCATTCTAGTTCTGGGGCCACAGACGGGGCAGACTCTGCCACAGTGGTACCCAGAGCTCCTTCAGTGGTATTCGGCATGTTCTCTGGTGCTCAGCTGGGGCTGTGGAGTAATGAATGCCAATGATAGCTGAACCTCAGCAAGCACTGACTCTGGTTAAGAATAGTGAGTCAGCCTCTAAGGAGGAATGGATCCCAGCACCTGCTATAGCACGGGGGATGGGCTGGATGCTCCATCACAGGCGCAAGTCTAAGGGCTGGATGGGGCTCAGTGTGGAGTGCAGCCTCACTGGCAGGAGGACCTGGTTTCCATGCCCAGCACCTCCCAAAGCAGATGTGGTGGTGTACATGCATTACCCCAACACATGGGAAGCACAGGAAAGGGAATCAGAAGTCCAAGGTCATCCTCAGTTACATGGTGAGTTCAAGGTCAAAGTAAGAAATAAGAGATCCTATCTCAAAAAAAATTTTTTTTTTTTAATTTAAAAAATTAAAGTCACAAAAGGACCAGCACGGAATGATTCTCTATTCATGGGTTCCCCAGAGTCATCCAGTTCACAGAGATGACACGGATGGAAGCTTCTGGGGCTAGGTTCACAGATCCTGACTTGGTTTTGCAGACTGAAGACAGTTCTGGGGGTGACTTCACGGGGACTGCACAGCTGCATATAAGACGCAATACAGTGAAAATGTTCAAAGCCACATGCTTGTGATATGTGTGTCTTACCACAAAAATAAATTAGAGGAGAGGCTGGAGAGATGGCTCTGAGAGTAAAAACATTGGCTGCTCTTATTGAGGACATGGGTTTGATTCCCAGCACCCTCAAAGCAGCTCACAATTGTCTGTAACTCCAACCCCAGGGGATCTGGTGCCTTCTTGTGGCTTCCAAGGGTACACGGATGCACATGCCACCCAAACACCCATCTATATAAAATCATTTTAAAATTAAAAATAAACTAATTGAGAGTTGAGCTGGTAGTGCTTGCCTCACAGGCGTGAAGACCTGAGTTTGATCCTCAGAACCCAGATATAAAAGAAAAGCTGGGATGCTGGGCAGTGGTGGCACATGCCTTTAATCCCAGCACTTGGGAGGCAGAGGCAGGTGGATTTCTGAGTTCGAGGCCAGCCTGGTCTACAGAGTTCCAGGACAGCCAGGGCTACACAGAGAAACCCTGTCTCGAAAAACAAAAAAAAAAGAAAAGAAAAGAAAGAAAAGCTGGGGTCTATTGATGGGATTCCTGGGGTTCACTAGCTAGCCATCTTAACTGAATTGATAAGCTTGGAGCTAATGAGAAATCCTGTGTCAAAAAAACAAGGCAGATGTGCCCAAAGAACACATGAGATTATTCTCTGGCCTTCACATGCAAACAAGAAGTGGGAAGAAAAGTAGGAGAAGCAGAAGAGAGGAAAGAAGGAAGAGGATGAAGAGGAGGGACAAAAGAGGAGAGGAGAAGGGCTGTGGGGAAGGGCTGTGGGGGAGGGGTGTAGGGGAGGGGTGTGGGGGAGGGCTGTGCAAGCTGCTTAGTGCCAAGACAGGCAGAGGCAAAGAAGGAGCCTTTGGGAGAATACCAGGAGGTGACCTGAGACTTCAGGGGAAGCTGGGGGTAATTGATTTTTTTTTTTTTTTTTTTTTTTTTTTTGGCTCTGAAGGACACCCAAGAACAAGCCTTTCCTTTGGAAAGCGTGGCCGACGAGGAGGAGACGTGTCATGGCTGGTCTGTATGGGGACAGCAATGTGTGCCTGTGTTAGGAGACAGGTGTGGAAAAGACCCAGGTCATATTTACCTGGTGGCTTCTGTTCTCTAGAGAGAGCGAAGCCAGGCTACTGCTGAGCAGAGATCAGAGCGTGTACGGAGACCTTGAGTGCTATCTGCTCATAGTCTCATTTGTATCAAAGTGTGGTTTCCTCTTCACGTGTGACGGTCGCACTAGAACTGGCCTGCTGAGTGTCCTTGTGGAGACCTTTCCTAGCTGGGAGAAGTGGAGCCTGTGCTTGCATGCCGTTGGGAATCACAGCCCAGCTGGTGTGCTAGGCTCCGGCCTGCGCACGCCATGTGTGTCGCCTTGTGAAGTAGAGCGCTGTAGCCAAAGGCAGGCTCAGCTCTGTGCACCTGTGGAGTGTCTCAACTGAGATTCCTCACCGTGCCAGCCTGCCTACTCGGAAGGGTGTGTGCAGCTCGAGTCTGAGGCTTCCACAAGAGCAGAGCCTCTCCGTACCCACCCAGATCCAACAAACTCCAGATGCCCACCTGTCCCAGAACCATCAGCCTCCTGACGGAGGAGGATAATATGGTGCTGTCTTCATTCTGCCTCCTGATTGCTAGTGAGGCTGTGTGTGTGTGTGTGTGTGTGTGTGTGTGTGTGTGTGTGTGTCTCCTGCCATATTTTACCTACGTTCTGCTTCTCATACCCACTCAGAAGGAACTGATTAAGCCTTTGTTACAGGGCTGGCATGCCCTCTCTCTCTCTCTCTCTCTCTCTCTCTCTCTCTCTCTCTCTCTCTCTCTTTCTCTCTCTCTCTCTCTCTGACTTGTGGTGGATCCCTTTGTTTTCTTTCCTTTTAGGAGTCAAGGTCCCCCACTATGTTGTCACGGGTCTCTCTGCAATGTATCCACAGCACCAAGCTCGGCGGCGCCGGGACCGGACCTACACTTGGATCAGGGAGTCGTGGACAGCTCTTATGCTTCCCAAGAGGCAACTGGAAACATTTGAAGAGCCACCCAGCCCCCAGGCTTCCTAGAGGGTCCATCCAGGCCTTTTCTCCCTCTGCCCTGACATCACCATCCCACGGATGCATGGTGTTGGCTCCCAGAGGCTGCCATACTAAAGTCCTCAGTGTTCAGTAGCTTAAAGCAACAGAATGCACAGCTGGAGTGCCCAAAGCTGGAAGGCACCTTACCCACTAAGTGGGCTCCCTGTATCAGCTCCTGGAGGGTCCTTTTGCTTCCTCAGCTCCCTATGGCTCCAGAGTCCTTGGCTTGTGGCCCCATAATTCAAGTCTCAGACTTTGCCATAGGCCATCATGTAGCTGTCCCTGTCACCTCCTCTTTTATAAGGATGCATGTCCTTGTATTGTAGCTTTTCCCAGTTGCCCCGAGTAAGCTCAGTTTGAGATGTGTAGCTTACATTGGCAGAGACACCCTTTCCAAAGAAAGTCAGGTTCTCCGGTGTCAAGGTTTGGGATGAGGCCGGCTCGTAACCTACCGGAAGCATCTGTGGAGAATCCACTCCCACTGACCAGGCAACCAGAAGTGTCTATGGCGAGCCCTCTGCAACCATTGCTTTCTATGATTTGTTTCCAGGAAACCAACTTAAGTAGATGCCTCCCCCTATAAACTAAGGGTCACCTGGTGAAGGGGACAAAGCCCAGGCCACTGTCAGTTCTTTTGTAATGTAGAACACCCTCTCTCTTCTTGAGGGCCCCCAGTTCCTTAATGAAAAGATTGTTGTGGATGCTGTTTAGGATCAGGAGCACCCTGTTCCCTGAGGGCAGACCTCCATACCAAGGTAACTCAGCGATCAGATCCTGAGCAGCTCAGGGTGATACCCTTGTCCCTGCTGGAATGACATTAGGGCAGAAATCCAGTGCCTGCTCAAAGAGTGGAACTGGGATTCTTGCCCTGCCCCCATATCCCAGAATAGCTCTGATGTAATTCATAACCATCCCTTGCCCCCACCAACAAAAGCCACCAGGCGAGAAAAAAAGAGCTTTATTTTCTAAAATCGTTTTTTCTGAGTTCTTTGACAGATACTGTGAGTAAGTAATTCACAGCCTGCTGATCTGAGGGTCAGTCCATCAGCTGGAGAGAAAGCTCCAGAGGGAGATAAAGAGGCACCAGGTACCGTGGGGGATGGGGATGGGGGAACAATTGCCTGGATACTGCTCGTGGACCAGAATAAACACATGCCAATCTCAACAGTGAAGGGAACCCCCAGCCTCCCCCAACACTCCAGCTCAAAATGTGCATTGCCCAGGGAACCTCTCAGGGTTGGAATGTCTTGGGCTGGAGGGAAGCCTGGAGACAGGTAGTGTGGGCTGAGGGCAACGGTGGACAAGGAGTATTTTCCAGATGGTCGGAGAGAAACCGCTTGGCGTCTGCAAAGCAGGGGTAATAGCTCCTAACTGTAAAATCAATAGAAACACCAGAGATAAGCTTTGGAAAATCTGATTATTTCTCTCCTGAAATTCCCCTGGGGGGCTTTATAATCATCCGGTGTTGTATTCAGAACGAGGCAGTGAGGTCTAAATGGGGCACTGAAAGCAGCCTGCGTCACTGGGTGGAAACATTTGCTAAGGAAAGTATCAAGCAGGTGTGTGCAAAAGAATATTGCACAGCCAATAAAAGTCACCTTGCACGAGAGCTGTTAGGAGAAAAGGAGAGACGATGCCAAGAGTCGTACCCATGTAGGGAAGTGGCCCAGGTAAGTGGGGGGACCGCAGAACTGACAGGGGCCCCCTTGGGTGTCAAAGGTGAAAATACCTTCCCTGAGGCTCCTCCCATCTCCCTACCCACACCTCCACATCACAGTGAGGAGAAGTCAAGCATCCGGAGCAAATGGCTTTGTGTGGCATAGGCAGAATTGAACCAAGGACCCACAGTCTCCCATGCTGTGTGCCATCTACTCCCTCCAGCTCCTCCAAGAGAAGGGCCCTGGAGGTGTCCATTACACCAGCACCAACCCTGTAGAACATTCTAGAACCTGGTCTCAGGAGACACGTTTGGTTTTCATGAAGCGCTGGTATACTTTCTGAGGAGGTGCTTTGTGGTTGGCACTGGCCGCCCAAGTGTACAGGCCTCACCTCTGCCTGGCTGGGGCCATAGACGAGAAGGAGCTGTGGTACAGAGGGTCACTCATCCCCCAGGTCATCTCCCGAGGTCTTACACCACGACAAGACTCAGCAACAGCTAACATTTCTTATTTCCTCTGAGAACAGAGGAAAACAAACACCGATGACTGCAGAATTGCGTTGGAAAGACTCCGACCACCACATGCCACTGAATTTACAAATAGTTCATTAAGTCTGCAAGGCCAGCAGCTCCAGCAGCCACTCATGAGCCATCTCACAGGCCCTGGTGCCTGCTGGCCCGGGGAGAGTCTGGCAGAACAGAGGCAATGGCGTATTCCCTGAGGCTCCCAGGCATCTCAGCTTCTCCACCTGGGGGCACAAGGGTGTCAGGCACAGTTCTGTCCCCTTTAATGGTGAGGATTCAGAATCCCCCTACTGCTCTGAAAGATACAATACCAACTCAGGTGTGTGGTCCTGGTGAGGACAGATGTAAGCAGCAGGCAGAGTTTAAAATTCTTGGTTTGGGTCTGCGTTCAGGAATAACGTGTGTGGAGGGGATACTTGTCTTAGCAAATGCATAGAGGTCAGAGGATAACTTTGTGAAGTTGGTTTCCCCCTCCCACCTTTGTATGGGTTCTGGGGATTGAACCCAGGTCATCAGGCTTGTAGGGAAAGCTCATTTACCTGCTGAGCCATCTAGCCAGGCCAGTCAACATAGTTTTAAAGCCCTGCTGTGACGCCCTGTTCTGCCAGAAATGACAAGCACTAATGTGTATTGAAAATACCAGACCTACCGGCTCTCAACTCCCTCAGTCTCCTAGGGCACTGGGCCATGTGCCTCAGGGACCCAGGGCCCATGTGGCTGCTACCTTGGGGCTCTGCACCTCTTCTAAGAGAGAGGACTCAGAACCCAGCCCCCAGTGTGAGCCCTGCTTCCTGCTCTTCACATCCTGTGTTTCAGGGACTTCCTGCTATGCTTTCTCTGTTCTGGGCCCAGGCGTGGGAGTGTGATGGAGGCTTCCGATAGACTTGGCTCCACCAGGATGGTGTGTCTACTTGCTAGATAAGAATGTGTGTGCGTGGGGGCGGGGTGCTGACGGAAGGCACGGCACGGCAGATGGCAAAGGGGCGCAGGAGGGCTTGCCACAGCTCTGTCAAGGAAAGTGAAATAGTAAGAATGTAAGGCAGAGCTAAGCATGGGGGGGGGGGAGACCCATCAAGATACAGTGTGCCTCGCTTACCGATGGGGACACACTGAGAATTGTGTCACTGGGCTATTTGTTGTGGTAATGCCACAGAGCACACTCCACGCACCTTAGTGGTCTGGTCAGTGGTCTAGATGGCCTCTTTTACAATCTACTTGTTTGTGTGTGTGTGTGTGTGTGTGTGTGTGTGTGTGTGTGTGTGCACGCACATGCATGTGCCATAGAACGCGTGGGGACTTTCAGGAGTCAGCTCTCGCCTTCTACTGTGTGGGTCTCAGAGATTGAGCTCAGGCTGAGCAGCAGACTTTTTAACCCTCTGAGCCATCTCATCAGCCCAAACAAACAAACAAACAAAATACCTATTTAAAAATGCAAATGTGAGAAAATGTCTAATAAGTACAATGATAACTTCACAGGGTGGGCCTGCAACAGACCAGAAATGACAGGGGAAATGTCACTACAAGTCACCCAAACCTAAGAATAGAGAGGAAAAATGCAAGAAGTGAACAAGGCGGAAAACAGCCGTTGCACCAACGGTGTTACAGTAGGTACCACCTGCATATGGTAACAGTAGGTGCCACCTGCATATGACACATGCGATACGTTCAGACGCACAAAAGAAAAAGGAGCCGGGGAGGGGCAGATCTGGGATCAAAATAGGAAACAGGAAAATATAAAACTTGTCGAAGGAGAATGAAGAAAATACCCTGTTCTGAGACCTGGGCTGAGCTTCCTTACACCGTCTAGCCCCGGGGAGAATGCAGAGCAAAGAAACTCTAGACTCTGCCTTGCTGCCTGGGGAGAATAGAAACGGGCCTGGCCTAGCAACTCAGCTTGACAGCTGCTTTCAAAGCCAGATGCTGGCGTGCTTGACAATCCAGCAACTGCTCTCCTGGTACCCACCTAACCGACTTGAGAACTCATGCCCATACAAAATCTGCGGCAGCTATTTATAGAGCCATTATTCACCGTTGTCAGACACTGGCCGGTAGGAGGATGGCTAAACTGTAGCAAGTCCTTCCAGCCCAGTATCATTCGGCCATAAAGAGGGATGAACTGTCAGGAGGAAGCGTGTGAGGTACCAGGGATGCTCGTCACTGCTGGTGCAGGTGGCTGAGCTAGCGTGCTTACTAGAGTAAGGCGCGCTGCAGACAGGAAAGGGACAGATCTTAAACCAAGTGGTCTTTGCTAAGAGACCAGGTTGGGGGATGGAGACTGAGAGGAGAAGAACAGGAGACTTTCTTTGCCTGTGAAGCTATTCCCTGTGCTATTGTGATAGTCAGTAGACGACGACGGGGGTTGGGCAGGTGGCTCGGTGGGTAAATTGCTTGCCCAGCATGCGGGTCGTAGTTGGGATTACCAGGACTCATGTTAAAATCCAGCGTGGTCATGTACATCTATAATCCTAGTGCTGCAGAGATGGAGACAGGAAGATCCCTGGAACTCAATGCCCAATCAGTGAGCTCCGGCATCAGTGAGTCTCTGTCTCAAGAAGTAAGGTAGAGAGTGATGAAGGACACCTAATGTGTGTGCACACATGCATGCACGTCCCCGTGTACTTGCATGCACACACACACACTTGTACATTCACGCACAAGCACACATATGTGCTTCGCTTTGCCAGCTACAACCACCTAAAGGCAGTAATATACCAGAGAAGCCCATGGACCAAGTACCAAAGTCTGACCTTCTACTATCTTTTCAGGGCATCTTGGCCAATTCCGGGACCAGACAGGAAACACAATGTGAGCCTAGAACATCCGTGTGTCAGGAAGTAAGAGAGGATGTAGGACACACAAGCCAATGAGAGAGTTGCCAAGGATGATGGACTGGTGTGAGCCATAAGGTAAAGTACTGATGATGCCCATGTGTGTAAGGTGAGCATGAGGTAAGTGCCCATGTGCCCACACCTACATAAGCCACAAGGAAATGGGGAGAGAATTCAGATTTCCCATGTTGGGGGTTTCCAAGATAACCATGTAGCTGCTCTACACTAAAAGGGTCTGGGGAGCTCTTCCCTCTGGAAGTGGGTAAGGAACATGATGACTCTCCCCCAAAGACTACAGGCTGGTCAGATGAGAGAAATGAACTTCTGGGGGGAGGGGGCGGCAGCTGCTTTACCAGTTACATGATCAAGTCACATAGCCAGCAGCAACAGAGAAATGTCCCATTGATGGGATGTGGTCACCTCACCCTCATGGTCCTCCTCCTCCAAACCTGCACCGTCAGTTTAATCATAAGAAAAACTGTCCTCAGTTAAAGAGCAGTCTATGAAATATCTGCACACTAAGCCTTAACACCATAAGGGCATCAGAAACAACATTGGAGACACTTAGAAACCATAAAAAAAAAAAAAAAAAAAAGATGAGAAACTGGAAAGTGGCCTCCTGGCAGAATCCTGGGGCAGTAAAGACTAGAAATGTGCAGAAAGTGTCTGCATTGGTTGACAATCCTGTAAAATATGTTCACTCGTGGTGATCCATTCCTCATGTGACAAGACGAGTGGCCACAGAGAAGCAAGCCCAAGGTGCACAAGAACTCCACACTGCTTCTATAAAAATCCTGCAAATGCAAAACCACCAGAAATAAATACTGAAAGGCAGAGACCTGGATGGGGCAAGGGTTTCAGTGGGTAACGTGCTTGCTGAGCACCCTTGGGGTTCCCTGGCCAACCAGCCTAACTGCATCCTTCAGCCCCAAGGCAGCAAGGTATCCTGTCTCACGTAAATAAATGCACAGAAATGAATGGCACCCGGAGACAGCTCCTGAGATCGGTCACTGGTCTCCGCAAGTGTGTGCACACCCATGCAAGGAGTGTAGTCAACCTCAGGTGTTGTCTACAGGGGTTCTCTATATTTATTTATTTATTTTGGAGAGAGAGAGAGAGAGAGAGAGAGACGAGAGAGAGCTGAAGAAAAACATCAGATAATCTGTGTGTAGTTGGCAGTATAAAGACTTAGATTGCAGAAGAAAACTCTTTAAGAAGTAAGCCTGAACATTAATTTGATTAAGGGTGGGGGAAGCAAACCACTGATGATTCTGTAAAACCAAGCTGGATACACACACACATACACACGCATACACACACATACACACACATACACATGAACACACACACTACATCTACACATGCACACACAGACACACTTATATACACACACATACACACCCATACACACGTACATACACATATGCATATACACCACATATACACACTTACATACACACCCATATACGCATACACACACACACACATACACACACATTGTATCATATTGAAGCTGTCAAAACTGAATGTAAAAATGGCATCTGAGGAGCTGGACAGATGGCACAGTACTTCGAGTGCCAGATTTGATTCCCAGCCCCCACATGGCAGCTCACAACCATCTATGACTCCAGGGCATTCAATACCTTCTTCTGACCAGACAAATACATGGTGAACATACACGTGTATATGCAAAACATCCATGCACATAAAATAAAATGAATAAATCTGTTCTTTAAAAAAAGAAGAAAAAGAAGCCAGAGAAAGCAAGTCACATGAGAAGAAAAGAAAAAGGAAGGGGAGGAAGAAGAGGAGGAAGGGAAGGAGGAAGAGGAGGAGGGGGAAGAGGAAGAGGGGGAAGAGGAGGGGGGAGGAAGAGAAAGAAGAGGGGAGGGGGAGGAGGAAGAGGAGGAGGGGGAGGGGTGGGAGAAAGCAAGTCACATGGCATGCAGGGAAGCCTGGGGAGCGTCATGTGGGAGACTTCTCAGCAGAAGCAAAGGGAACAAAAACACCAGCAGTGTAACGTGCAGAGAGACTCGAAATGAAAAACAAAACTCTATCAGGCTGGGAATTATACAGTCACCAAAAGTACTGTACAAAAACAAGAGCTGGGTCTGGAGAGATGGCTCAGCGGATAAGAGACTGGCTGCTCTTCCAGAGCACCTGGCTGGGTTCAGTTCCCAGCACCCACACGGTGACCCACGACTGCCTGTGACTCCTATTCCAGGGGACTCAATACCTGTCCTGACCTCTGAGGACACCAGGCACGCACAGGGTGCATAGTCATGTGTTACGCAAAACACCCATACATATAAAATATAAAGAAATCAATCTCTCTTTTTTTAGACTGCCAATTTGTCACTGTTAAAAATAAATAAACATTGAGTTCAATGCCAGCCTGGTTTACGGAGGGAGTTCCAGGACAGCCAGGATTATGTAGAGAGACCCTGCCTTGAAAACAAAACAAAACAAATCCCCAAATAAATAACTTTCTAAAAGAAAGATGAATGAGCCTGAGAAACTCTCAGCATGGTCGTTACCATCAGTCACTGTGTCACCTCCCAGCCCAGAGGACACCAGAGCCCCAGGAAACACATGATGGCCAGAGCAGGGAGGAGATAGGGACCATGGATCGTGGTAGGCAGTGTGGGGGTCCCACAAACACACACAAAGAGAAGCACAGCACGGCGCGGCCACCCCACCGAGGAGCGTTAGAACTCAGGCATGCCCCTTCCCGGAAAAGCCAGCACCCACAGCCTGAAGAGATCAGGCCACGCCTCCCCGCAGCCTCACCCAGGACGGAGTTAAAGGTGACCAGTGCTGAACCTACAAGCAGACCCTAA
>CM052718.1:18121032-18143571 GCA_028551405.1 Uromys caudimaculatus
GCTAGCCAAGGAAAGGCTCTCACCTGGACCTATAGACAGGGAGACATCTAACATTGCAGTGGCGATGTCCCCACCAACCTGTCCCCTGACCACCCACTGATTGTGTCAAGGGACTAGAGGGCAGAGAACTCCTGACTGTCCTGGGGCTTCAGCTCGGCTCTGTTCATAGGGCCTCCTTGAACTGCCCACCCTGTCCATTTCATATTCACCACCAGGACCTGCTGTCCATCCGTCCTGCCTGTTTGACTGGACCTGGACTTAACTCCAACTCTGGAGCCTGACCAGTGGCCTTCAGTTTTACCAGCTCAGTAGGATTTGTTACCAGTATGGAGACTCTTGCATCCGGTCTGTTTCTCAGCATTGGCCTGGCAGGTCTCTTTGGAACACCTTGCCTTGTTAGTAATTAAACTCGAAGCAAAAGCCTGAACTTTCTTCCCCATCAAGGAGAGTGGGAACATTAGCCACATTGTTGCCACTGAAGCCACCGCCAAACCATGTGAAATGTTATTGAATAAATTCTGACTCTGTGCAAAGATGCAAGCATGTGCTAAGAGCACTCATAACCCTGGCTCACCCTGGCCCCTGAAGAGCTGGCACAAATAGGTGCCCAGGCAGGTGAATGGATGGTGCCAAGCAGATAAGTACACAGCCCTCCCCCTAACATCTAACTTCCTGCCAGGACTGGGGTGGACACCTGCCAGTGAAGCCCTAGCCTGCCTCAGTCAGCTGCACACGGCCGCAGAGGTCCTGCAGTCTAGCCAGCTCCCACTTGCCATGGCTGGCCCTACCTTTCCTTATGCACCGCCATCTTTGGATGTCTGTCCAGCAAGGCACTGCCTCACCCACCTCCCTCTAGAGCCAATCTGAGTGGCCTCAGAGACACTGGTTTCCTCATAGCACACATTCAGTGTGACAGCACCAAATCATTCCCCTGAAGACCCTGGTTCCAAGAGCCCAGCCCTCCCATTTGTCTCCAGGGACTTCCCAAGGCTACCCCTTCTCCACCAGTTACAGTGAGGCCTGGCTGTCACTTTCCTGAGGCCACTGGGTCAGGGAAGACTTGTGCCTGTATCCTGGGGTCAGAGGCAGAGGCCTCAGGAGCCGCTTCTTGCCTGGATGAAGCAGGTGACTATGGGGACCCTGGGAGCCAAGTCTTCTAGAGGTCAGAGGTCACTGTGGTTGCCGTGGCTACCATTCCTGTCCCACCAGCAGGAGCTCCTGACAGTCCTCTGCATCCAGAGACTAGGGACGAGATGGTAACTTAAGGACCACAGAATAGAGAAGACCACTTTCAAATGTTTCTGTGTCCTTTTATGAATCCTCGAACAAGCCCTCCTCAGGGTGTAAAATGAGGGAAAAACATGAAACTTCAACAGGAAAGAGAAAGTATCCTGGCGCAGCACTCCCACCAGGCTGGTGCTGGGAGCTGCCTCTTCCTTTCCTCGTATCCAACTATAAATACATGCCTCAGATAAAATTGAAATCATTCTATATTTACAGCCTGTAATCTACTTTACTCCCTCGCCACATTCCCCAGGATATTAAATACTTTTTAGAAAACAATTTGAAATGGCCCTGTGGGGTGACATCATGGGGAGCCCACCATTTCATGTCTCCTCCTCTGGGAGACCCTGTCCTTGAACAAGAATTATAGACCTTTGAGGCCCTTTGAGGCTGTGCTCCTGCCTTGGGGACTGGTCCCCTGTTGTGGGGAGCAGTGTGGGTCAAGTCAGGACAGCATCAGTAACTCCTGCTAGGCAGGCTGGGTGAGCACTGGCCTGCTTCTCCTGGCTCCTCCAGAGAGAGAGGGACAGGTCACTACCTCCCCAGGCATTTCTCTAAGACAGGCCAGGAAGAGTCCTTTGGCTGAGCCTGGTGAGCCATCCTGGAATGCACAGCGTGGTCGAGGAATTGGGGGAGGGTGAAGGGGCTCCCCATTTCCTGTTGTAAGGCTGGAATGGGCTGACATCTATCTCCGCGCTGGGAGGGGATCGATCTTTGCCTGTATCTCCAGTTGTACCACTACAGCATCGGGTCTACCAAGCTTCTCTTTCCCCAAGAGGGTAACAGGAGGGTGGGGTGGGGGTGGGGGTGGGCGTCAAGAATTCCTGACTCCAGCCCTCTGGGGCTCTGAGAACACAAGCTAGTCCCAAAGTTCAGAGGCAGTGCTGTCAGCCTGGAGGCTCTGGGGCATCCTCTAGGTAGTAAAGGAAGACAAGAGACTTCCTAAACTTTGGAGCAATACCTGCCCAGGAGGGTGGTGGGCAGGCCATAAAGATCCAGCTTCCTGAGCTCAGGTTCAAGTGCCAACAGTCAGTATGCTTTGCTACTGCAGCAAGGCCAGTTTGCAAAGATTAGCAAGTTTCTCTCATTGGGAGCCCCACGCTGCCACCATTTGGTGGGGCCCTGGACAAGTTCCTTGTCCTTCCAGACCTTGGGTTCCATTGGTCAGATGTGTGCCTTGGGACTCAGGTCCAGCCCTCAATTTTGACACAAGGATGCCTAGAATCAAATCTTCTAAGGTCTCTTCTTCCTTCTAGAACATTCTCAAATCAGGGACAGCTCTGCCCATAATGGGCTAGTTTGAGTGGCTGGAAATCTCAGCTGGGATCCTGGCGTCTGGGGAAGGGCCGGGCTCTAAAAATAAACCCAGCCTCAGCCAGAGAGCGGCCAGCATAGCTGGAGTCTTTGCTACAGTGTCTGACACTTACACAGATGACAGTGGCCCCTCCTGGCAATGGAGCCTCGCTCTGGAGAAGTGGTCTCCTGGGGTGGTGGACTGGTGGCCAATGGCCTCTAGGAATATCTGACTTGGGGTTTGAACACCCCCACAAGCACTTGCACATGTGTGCGACAGCATGAGATGTGCGTGTCTTGGGAGCATGGCCTGGCCCTGGAATGCCTAGATTAACTTAGAGAGGCAGGCTTCCCTTTCTGCTGGACAGCGACCACCATCTTATACAGGTAAGGAGTTGGGGAAGCGGTTGCCTGTGGCCCTGGGATGAAAGGAACTTGGTGGGAGGCAGGGGTGGCGTCCTCTGGTTTTTATGTCTGTCTTACTTTAGTTGGGAAGCCAAATGCAAGGATCCAGCTCCCGGGGAGGGGGCCAATGTCTGTGCCTGCTTAATGTCCTTTCTGTCCTTCATGACTCCTGGCCGTCTCTCAGCATCACGGTCCTGCTGCAGATGTGTTGCTGAGGCAGCAGTGCAGTTTCAGAAGAGATGTCCTACTGAGTGGCAAGAAACCTGGGCCTTTGGGAGGAGAACAGTGGTTCCTCCCTGTTCTCAGGGGTGAGTGGGACAAATTCGGTTGAGGGTCTGCTCTGTTGGGGGGACAGCTACTGATCCCTAAAATGACAGAGGCTGTTCTGGGCCTGAGTCTCCGGTTTTCTGACTCTAAAAGCTTTCAAGGCTCACCGGGAGGAGACTGTTTTATTGGGATCTGCACTGGGTGCTAAGCCAGGTCCAAGGGGACTGATGGAAAAGCATATGACCCATCATGCATTGGGAGCTCTGAAGAGCTGTCAGCTTGGGCTTTCTGCCTCCCTGGCTTTCTGGGCCTTGTCCCTGGACACACAGCATCTTTCCCCAGTGATGAGGCCATTAGTGATGATGGGCTCTGTGGGTGCGGGTGTAGGTGCTGTGGGCGGGCCTCATTGGAACACAGAGGGGACATGAGCTGATTGGTTTTCCTTGTTGTGGAAGGATTGGCAATTTCTACAGCTGGATCCAGTCAGCCTGGTGGGACAGAAAGAATGGTGCAGGGGCTTTTCAGGAGTGTTTGGCCCAGGCGTGTGGCTTTAAGAAGGAGTCTGGGCCTGGGAGGGAGGCATTCCATAAGTGGTCAGCTGAGAAATGACAGGCAGGCAAGGCTGAAACCCAGGCAGGACTGAATGAGAGCTGAGGCTGAGATTTGGGCTCGGGTTGGGCCGAGGATAGAGCTAGGCACATGGTCCCTGCTAGAAGTACCCAAGATGCCCATGCCCCACCTCCCTTGCTGCCTGCTCACCGTCATACAAGGGCTGGCCCCTGCTCTCTCCTCTCTGGCTGGTTCTGCACACCAGGGGCCCTGCCCTCTGACTGTCACGGTCCACCTACCCCGACTCCATGCTCCTACACAATGTCTAATCTTTGTATGTGACTAAGACTAGGCAATTATCAATTTAGCTAAAATTCCAGCATGGGCTTGCTCCTGCAGCCAGCATACCTTTGCTCTGTGAACTTGACAAAGCCCTTGGTCCCACTGTGACTCCATCTTCTCATGAATAAAAAATGGAGCAAGGCTCTCATCTTCTCATCAAGGACCCAGAGGATTAGCAGCAGCTCAGGTACTGTGGGCAGCATGGGGTCACACTCAGAGGGGAAGTGTTCTTTGCGTGTTACCCCCAGGGTTGTAGCCAGGGAGGGGCATACCTTCTACCTGGCAGTCTTCTGTTCTATGTAACCCAGGCTACACTAGAACTCGTGATGTAGCTCAGGCTGGCTTTGAACTTGTGGCTGTCTTCTTGCCTCGGCTTCTGCAGTGATGGCTCCTGTCTGCTGATCAAATCCTGTGCCTCCAGGGTCAGCATTTCTCAGAATGTCGTAGACCTACAACAAAGCCCAGTGAACATGGACATTCGAATGCTCACAGCACACATACATGTTGTCTTAGTCAGGGTTTCTATTCCTGCACAAACATCATGACCAAGATGCAAGTTGGGGAGGAAAGGGTTTATTCAGCTTACACCTCCACATTGCTGTTCATCACCCAAGGAAGTCAGGACTGGAACTCAAGCAGGGCAGGAAGCAGGAGCTGATGCAGGGGCCATGGAGGGATGTTCCTTACTGGCTTGCTTCCCCTGGCTTGCTCAGCTGGCTTTCTTATAGAGCCCAAGACTACCAGCCCAGGGATGGCCCCACCCACAAGCACACCCCCCCCATCACTAATTGAGAAAGTGCCTTATACCTGGATCTCATGGAGGCATTTCCTCAAGGGAGGCTCCTTTCTCTGTGATAACTCCAGCTTATGCCAAGTTGACACAAACCAGCCAGCACACATGTGCGCTCACACACAGGCTAGTTGGCCAGCAACAATTCTTCCCTGGGCTTCTTCTCCTTGGTTCCAACTTTCACTCCAATCCCACCTGGTCAGGATGGCCCTGGAAGCAGTTCCTCCTACTACTGCTGCTTCTGCCTTCAGAGTCCAGCCAGTACTGCAGATAGAGGCTGGTCCACAGCCTTATGCGACTCTAGTCCATGGGAGAAGGTTCATGTTGAGGGCAGATCTGGGGCCCAGCTCAGTTCAGAAGCCACTGCCAGGTCATGAACCACTATTCTGGGAACAGTGGCTTTATGCCTGTCATTTGCTTTCCTAGATAATGCATGTTTGTGGTCATGTCCTTTTCTTTGGTACCTCTTAGTCTAGCCTGTTCCCTAAGGCTGCTCATATACACCGTGGTGCCGGATGGTGTGCTGTGTCCACAGTTACCCATGGAGGCTGAGGAGTCAAAGATACCATATCATCACAGTGGCCCAGGCCATGGCCAGGCAGGCCTTGTAAAGGACACCTGAAAACCAAAGCCACCTCCTAGAGTAGCAATGACAGCCTGCTTGTCCCTTACGGATCGAGAGGACATTTCGCTGGCTATTCTCACTGAAAAAGAATCTGATTCCCCCCACACTCCAGTGTGAGCACACCAGATCCAAATGCTATTGTGCATGCTGTCTTCAAAGAGGCCTTGGATCAGGGCATCGCCTGCCTGGCTGGTGGTACAGAGGGTGAATTCTGCCCAGGGCTGTGCCCTAGTTCACTACTGTACCATTCGTTAACATTAACCGCCCACCGGGGAGGAAGGACCCTTCCTTGGGTCCATATGCATCTCTGCTTCACTGATCAGCTCTTGAAGCAGCAGGACTGGGTAATAAGCAGCCTGTGACTCACAGAAACATGTCCCGCTTCTTCTCAGTTTCTAACTGTGGTGTGGCTGCCGTGGTCAGGGATGCTGGCCTATCAGCCAGTCTGGGGCCTATGCCTCTCTTGGTAATGGCAGAGAGGCCAAAGCAAACACCAGTAGCCCATTGAAGGCTCACATTTGATCATGGGCCACCCCTCAGGTCGCAGTTTCTTTGCTCTCCTGCACACCCTGCAAGATCAAACAGTAGAGAAAGCGGCCAAGAGCTGTCTCTCTGCAGAGGACCCTGGCCTTACACCCATCTTCATCTTCCTCTCTCTGACTCATCTACCTGCTCCTGTCTTTGCCACAACTCCTTGAAGGCAGGCCCACTCGTGCCCTATGGCGAGGAGAGTGGAGGTTGTCATAAATTAGGTGTACTCTGCCAGCATGTCTTCCCGAGAGGGAGGTCCACCCACTTCCTCCAGATGCATCAAATTGCCCAACCATACATGCCCCCTTTGAAAGGTTCTTGACACCCCAGATCTGTCTCATTCACTTTGTCTCCCAGTCTTTCCCTCTGCCTGTCTCTGCCTGTCTCTGTCTCTGTCTCTCTCATTCCCACTCTGAGATAGCCTTTCGATCTTCCCCTTCCTCTAATAAATCTCTTGCATCATATCTATGGGGTAAAGTGCTCTCTTAGCAGCACACCTTGGTCCTGAACCTCCAAGGGGACCTTTCCAACACTTTGCCATATTAGAAGTGTCTTAAGCAGTGGATGCAGAGGTCAGCGAGTGTGATGGTTAATATCAGCAACTTAACAGGGTCTAGCTTCCCCTAGGAACAGACGAGCCTGGGCATGCCTATGAGGAAGTTTCTGGATTATGTTAACTAAGGAGGAAAGACGCATCTAAACAGTGGGCAGTGTTGTGGGGTGGGCCGGGGTCCTGGACTGCTGAGAGAGTTCATCTCTCTCTGGTTCTGACTGTGGATGCAGCGGGACCAACTGCCTCAGGTACCTGCCACCATGCTTTCACCAGCATGATGGACCACACCCTAGAACTGGGAGCCAGATAATCATTCCGTTCCTTTGCAATGAGCAAAGTCAAGTTTGGAGTCACCAACAGGTAGAAACATCCCCACCCCCACCCCCCCACCCCCACCCCCAGTACACAGTGTCCAAGATGAGCAATGAAGACCAGCAAGCCTCTGAAGACCTTGGAGAAGATAGAAGTCTCTTCCCTGGGAGGTCCCAAAATGGCAGGATGCCTGGGGCTCAGCAGGCAGAATAGCGGATTAGGGTGAACTGGAAGGCTATCTGTACTCTGGCAGTCTTGCCGCCTCATGCTGAGCAAGTCCATCTCTTTCCAGTGTGGACACTGCAGAGGGGTCATCCTAGAACTTTAGTAGATGTTGTACCTCTCACCCGACTTGTTCCCTCAGAACACCTGTGAGCCCTCTGGCTCCAGCCCTGGGTTCAGTGCCAGGACCCCATAATCCCAGGCGTGGAACTGGAACTGCCTACTCTTAAATCATTCATGCCAGAGCAGCCTCAGAGGCAGCGGCTCTGGAGAGCTAGACCGCCGACTGAGTAAAGAGAGGCCCGTGGCTTAAAGGTCACTCCCCAGCACAGCTTCACCGTCATCACAACATAGGAATCCGTGGCTCAGTGTCCTCAGTCGGCGAAGGTATTTAATGCCAGCCTATGCAGATGGCTGAGAAAACTGGAGTTATTTTTCCTGGCTAAATACACCCTGGTCCCCCAAGACCTCGAGGCTTTGGGCAGAGCACAGACACTCTGGACATGAATCTGAGACTACAGCATTTGTGTGAGGTGCTTCCTCCTCACACAAGCCTTCTGGTGAGACCCAGGAGGTAGGAGCCCAGGGTTCTTATGTCCACTGAGGGTGCTTCCTTGGCATATATGTACATATATGTATATATACGTTTATCTCCCCTTTGAGCCTTTATTTATCCACAGGTGGAATGGACTGACGTTCTCTGCTTGGGACCATCCTCTAAAGGCAGAGAGAGTTAAGAGGCAGAGGCTCTGAGGGTGAAGATGTTAAGGAACAGGGCCAGTGGGGATGAGGCTGGGTGAGGGGGGGGGGAATACGGAGGATGTCCCTTGTGGGCACAGGAGGAGAAGGGACAGGAATCTGGTCACTTCACATCTGCAACAACTGTGTGCTCAGGAAGTAAGGGGCTCCGTGGCCAAGCCAGGTACAGCCCCAGACTTCCATTTGTTACCACGAGAGCTTAGTGGTCACTCTTCCTCTTAAAGCCCTCACTGAAGCAGTGCCCAGTACCTCCCCCCGCCCCCTCCCCAAGCTCAAAGTGAACTTGCAGGAGTTGTGGACCAGCTGGGAGTGTGTTTACCTGGTATGCATGAAGCCCTGGGCTCGATCCCAGTGCTCCGGAGGTAGAGACAGGAGTTGTTCAAGGTCATCCTCAGCTACAAAGTAAATCTAAGGCTAGCCTGGGCTACATGAGATCTTGTCTCGACACCAACTGTTTTCTTTGGCACTCAGGAAACCTTCCCTAGTCCTAGGCAACAAAGCCCTCTCACAGCTGCTGTGGGAAGCCAGTCTCAGGGCCTTGGTTGGGTGGACAGACCTTGACTTTGGGTCCAGTGGACTGCAGTGTGAGGAAACTGAGAGTCCCTTTGATGGGTTTTCAAACACTATCTCTTCTAAGTGAATGTCCTGCTTGTGGGATGGTGTGGGGCCAGCTTCTCCACATGGGTGTCACCCACTGAACTCTTGGTTAGAGACAGTATGAAACTCCTGATTGAGCCTAACTCTTCCAGGAAACGCATCCGACTCTGGGGCAACAGAGAAATGGAGGAGACAAAGAGCTTAGGGCCTCGGTTCCTGGGTCTCCTTCCTCCCTTTTCAGCCTTCCCTGGGCCCTGCCCTGGACACACCACACCCCCCTGAACTATGCCAAGGGGACAGGATAGATGAGAGGCGCTACCGCCTGACTTGTGTGGGCAGATGGGTCACCTGGGGTCCTCTTGATGTACCTCTGAGTTTCTGGAGACGGCAGCAGATGGCCCGTGTGGGTTGCCTACCTCTCCTCTCCTCCACCTGCCTCTCTCTGCTGCTGACCCCTCTTCCTCTTCACCCTCTCTCATCTCAACTGGCCTCTTCAGCAATTCAAATGCAGGGCATGTTTTCCCTTCTTGATTTGAAATGTGGATGAGTGGGGCATTTTCTCTTCTCCTGTCTCACAAATGTGCAATAAAAGCCACTCGCCTGAGCTAATTGAGTCGTCTCCAGCCCTCCCTAAGAGGCCTCTGGCCTTCCGTCATTCATGCTAATCCTCCCCAGTAAGAGGCACTTAATGCTGGGAACCTGCCCTGTGGGGTCCAAAGGGCCTGCCAGGGCCTCTCCTTGTCATCAGGGGATGGCAATGCTTGTGAGGATACTGAGAGACACACAATGCTTAGCCTCATTACGCTTTTCAGAGTCTCGTAGCTTAGCCTCTGTAGCACAGACCTCCCCTCCCCTCTGTCCTGGGGAGCCCCTCCCTGAAACACTGGAGCAGAATGACACTTGGCAGGGTCTCAGACACAGATGACTCTGTCCAGTGTGGGGATCTTACTGGCTAACCTCTTTCCTAGCTGCTTCTTTATAGAATGTTCCATCAGTTCTTTCCCCTGATGAGACCAAGGTGGACAGGACCTTGCTGGCCACTTAGCTAGTGGAAGTAGCTAAAGAGACTCAGCATGTGTTGTACAGACCCAGAAAGAGCAACCCATACCCGGACACTACAAAGACTGTCCTATCTCCCTCTACTATTCCTTGGTCCCTGTTATTCTCCTGTTCCAAGGACACCTGTCTTTCTGGTAAAGAGTTAAGTCTCCATTCAACTGTTGCCGGAGGGCAGGAGCAGGGGCTGACTGGGCCAGTAGCATGGAACCTGGTGAGGGAGTAGCCTGAGCTCCCATGAACCCCAGCAGCCAATGCCCACGGCACAGGAGCCCCGACCATGCACTGTCTCCTAGGCAGGGATCTGTCCACGCACAGGCCTTAGGACAGCTGGTCCTTGCATCTCTGAGATACAGAATTTGAGGATGAACTGTGGGTAACAGGACTGAACCAAGAGAAAGGGGAGAGCTGGGTTCATCCTGGAGCCTTCTTCACTGTGGCTATTCTCTATGGTAGTTGATAGTCAGTGAAGTAGAGAGAAAGCTGGAAACCCATGGAGGAGGACTGAGGCGGTATGCAAATGATATGCAAAAGAGCCTGAGATTTGCAAGAGGACCTGAGATAGCTGCTAGGAGTGGATAGCATGTATGTATGCAGTCATGTGTACATGTATGCGTGCATGTATGTGTATAAATACATCTATCTCTATCTGGGAAGTACATGAGGGGTTCTGGGTAGGGAGGAACTTGGGCTCTTCTCTCTGGTCCTTTGAGAACCCAAGGACAGAATCTTCTGTGGTTCACTCCTAGTCATTTGCCATTTCCTTGACTGGGGCCCAGTGCAGAATGTGGACATGGGGCTGGTGATTCCCTGGGGTTAGGTTATATAGCAAAGATTCAGAAATTCCTACGCCCAGAGGCTATTAACCTGCGCTGTGCCCTGTCACTTTAGAGTCAGGACCCAATCCCCCTTGACCTGGGCAACTTACCTCAGAGTCAAGGCTCCAGTGCCTCAGCTGGTAGCCCCAAGTCGTAAATCCCTTTGCCACCTCTGTGCCAGAGTCGCATACAGTCATTCTGCAGCAAGCCCCCAGCACTGTGTAGTCCTGCTACCAAGCCTGCTCAGGTGTCTTCAGAGGGTGGCTCCCTGCTTTCTGATCTCCTCGAGATCAGTCACTTAGAGGAAAGAGCTGCTTCTGGCAAGCTCCACTCGCCTGCCAATTAGCCCTGTAGACGGGCAGAGAGAACACCACACACAATAAAAGCCTAGAAGCAATTAGGGTCGCTGCGCCTCCTGGTTCTCACCTGTTCCTCAGAAGAGACACTTCACTGAGGATTCCGAGCTCTGTCAAGACTCTCCATGTTCCAGGTCTGAGGTCAGAGCTTCCAGGGTGGGCAGGGCCAAGGGGACCCAAAGGGGCTAGCTTCACCCTGCTGTCAAATCTGGTCTCTCATAGCAGGGTTCCAAGGGAAGGCTGGGGCTGAGGTATGAATGGTGCCCTGTGCTCTTGGTAAGTGACTGAGGCTCCAGAACCTTCCTGGACCTGAGATCAGAGTTGTAGAACTCGGGAGTGGTACAAAATGCCTGTAATCCTAGCATTGTAGGGAAACAGAACAGGGGCTGCAAAATACCGGCCCTGGCCTGCTTCCTCCATTACTGGGATGGATGGCAAGGTCCGAAAGGCCAACGAAGTTGGTGGTGACAGCTCTTAGTCAGCTGCCAAATGCAAGGCCAGTGAGGTGACAGGCACGGGTAACTCTGGCTCCTTGTGTACCTGAGCAGGTCCCGCCTCTCATTTGGGAAACAGAATAAGCTGTACCTTGCCAGGGGGCGGCCAGATCTCATACAATGAAACAGCTGGATGCTTTGCTGTTGGCAGCGCTACATAGACAGCAAAGGAAGTCGCTAGAGCCCGTCTTTGTTAATGAGCATGTGTGGCCAGGGCATCGGACAGGCTGTGTGCTGGTCTCTGTGTGGAGCTCTGTGGTCTGTCCCAGGAGGCAGGAGGATGATCTGTGACCCAAAAGTACCATGTCTATAAGGAGGTCCATCCATTTCAGTGGTGGAAAACCTCCCCATCCACCTAACCCAGCATTGCACAACACAAAATTGGTAGTACCTCCTTGGTCTTTCGCTCTGGTACAGTTCATGCTCTATAGCCTGCCTTTCTGGTCCATCAGCTGCCCTCACCTCCTACCATGAAGGCCCTCCCACGTCCTGACCCTTTCTCACCTCGGAAGCTCCTCCTGGCTTCTGCCTCTGCCCTGCTCTGTTCCAAAGTCAAGGCCTCAGCTTTGACTCTGCTTCCTTTGGGACTCTAGCACCTCTAATCAGCTCGTGCACACTCAGTCTCTCCCCTGGCAGTCCATGTCCATGTATTGTGAGCCTCACTAATCTGCATCCTGGAAATGGGACCCATGCACGCCAAGAGAGAGCTCAGGACCAGGCAACCTGGATCTGCTATTGGATACCACACACTCTTGATGAGGGTTTAAACATGAAACCAAGAGGAGCTGGATGTCAGGGGTCATTCTGGGACACTTTCTCATGATCAGTGGTGCAGCCTGAACACTGGAGGCTCTCAAGAGACTACCTTCCACTTTGGCCTGACCTTGCAAAAGTTATGTCTAGACTCATTTTCATCATGTACACAGACACCACAAGCCACCATGGGAGGCTGAATGCTACTGACACAGTCAGATACCTCTGTGCCTCTGCAAGGCTGCTCCAATACCTGGAATGCCCTTC
Organism: Uromys caudimaculatus; assembly: GCA_028551405.1. Taxonomy (NCBI): domain Eukaryota; kingdom Metazoa; phylum Chordata; class Mammalia; order Rodentia; family Muridae; genus Uromys; species Uromys caudimaculatus. Next base: position 18,133,306 of record CM052718.1, read on the forward strand.
CATGTCTGTTGACCCCTGATGCTGCCTTCCATTAGTCTGCCTGTGTGACTCCAATGTCTTGCTCAAGGTCTAGGTCCAGGGCTCTGCTCTCTCCTCAGACTCCTTCAGGGTGAGGCCTGGGTCTTGTTCCTTCATGTGTCTTTATCGCTAGCATGGAGTCTGGAGACAGGAGCTCGACATCCGAGAAGCAGAGACAGCATGAGAAAGAGCTGTGTCATCATATAAGTGGGGACAAGGAGCTCTCCAGCCCAGGGAGCTAGGAACACTTAAACTGAGATCTGGGGAATTGGTCAGAAAGCAGAACTGATTGCTGCCTCCTACCTCTGTGCTCTGGGGTCTCCACAGCCCCAAGGCTTCTGCTGCTGTTTTGATTTATGATTCTGCGGCTGTATTTACAATTCGAACTAAATTTTGTTTGCTGAGGAATCTGGACCCGGCTAGCGTCACTGCCACAGCTTTGTTGTTGGGCTGGGCTTCTATCTCTGCCTTTGTCACCTGTCTGCAGGGGCTGCCCATGGAAAGCCAGTAGCCTAGCTATCTGGGTTCAAGTCCTACATCTGCACAGGCCCTGACTCTGGGTGAGCTAATGTGCTCCTCAGAGTCTGGTTATCAGCTTCGTTATTCACACAGTGGGCACAATTGGGTCCATTTCAGAGAGTCAGGAAGTCAGTGTCCTATGTTTGGTGTGGGCATGATACAGAAAGCATCTGCCCACAGTGACTGTCAGACATAGCCATGAGTTACACATGGTGGCAGACTTGTCACCATACAACCCCAAATTCAAGGATGCTTTCCACCCCCAGGCCAGGGCCTTCTCCTGCCTTATCTCTCTACTTGCCCCACGTGGTAATCCCCCACATCCCCACAGCTCTGAACCCCACAGCTCCCACCTCCCCAAGGTTCACCAATCAGCAGTTCCGCACCCTTTACAGTCCTGGCTTCCTGGATGGATTACCTCTTCCCATCTGCTTCAAGGTCACAGCTGTGTGTCTCAAGGTCACACTGCTAACGGTGTCTTCTCCCCTCATGGAGTTATAGACTTAGTGACTTGGTTCTTCTGGAAGGGGGCCCTGGCTACGTCTTCCTAGCTTCTCAACTCCCCTCCTTTTTAATTTAAAAAAAAAAAAAAAGTTACACAGGAGCACGGCTGCACGAATTACACATGCAAATCTCACAGAGAGTAGAAAACAGTGTGCTAGCCTCCCCCACCAGCTCCCATCCTCCACCCAGGCTCCCTCCCCTCAGCTGAAGGCTGTTCTCAGCTTGGGCTTTGAATCCTGTCCTCTTTGTACCTGTAACAGCTCACTCCTACACATCTTACTAGCTCGGCAGCACACCTGGGTCCCATGCTCTGTAGTGTGGCTTTCTCCATGGCCCCATCCTCTTCTATCTCCTACCCTCCCCCTTCCCTTTGTGGTGTGGTTTTTTTTTCCCCTTACAGAGTCTAATTGGCTCCATGCTTTCAAACCTAGGCCACTCAAGCCTGCCTGATTCTAACTGTCTCCCCCTGGTTCTGCCATCCTCCTGTCCCAGTGTCCTCCATCAGACAACAGCTGGTGACGTCAGGGCTGTCCCCTGCTTCAAATTTCCCAGCATCCTTCAACAGTTCCTCTGGTCAAGGCTGGACTCCATCTGTCAGGGTCCAGTGTCAAGTTGACCTGAGCCTGAGATATCTGCTGTATTCACTCCACTCTGACACCTCCCCTCTCCAAGCCTCTGCTTACCTGTGTCTGGCCCACCAAGCAGCAATGCCCCTGCCTCAGCTCCTCCAGTCTCCCAGGCTGTTACTAGCCTGTCCTAGTTTGCCTTCTGTTGCTGTGATAAACACCATGACCAAAAGCAACTTGGGAGCAGCTTAAAGGTTGAGGTCTGTCATGGAGGGAAGCTAGGACAGGCCCTCACTGCAGAAACCTGGAAGCAGGAACTAAGCAGAGACTATGTAGGGATGCTGCCTACTGGTTTGCTCTGAGGCCCACGGACCAGGGCTAGGTATCAGGAGGGACTCCAAGTATCATATGGCATTCACATTTTAAAACCACACAATGTACAGGGATCATGGGTATGAGGTCAGTGTCATCATGTGGCACCAGCCAGCACCTAGGACTAGTGTGTGGTCCCCTTAGGTGGATAACGCAGGGAATGCCTGTTATTTGCTCTTGCCTTTCTTTCTGTGCCCTGGTTTCCCTTGAGGGAACCATCTCTACCTATCCCACTCTCTGTGAACCAGCCTGTTGGTGTACTTTTGGGGGGCTGCTTTACTGGGCTCTATTATCTACCACTCTTCTAACCCTTATTCCACCCCAATCCCTTCCAACCCCCAACATTGGGTAGGAGAGAAAGAGGTTAGAGGGGAAAGGGGGCGTGGACCTCTTTAGACCACTTCCTGCTGATTAGGGGCATCAAGTTCCTTGGGGCAAGTCCAATCTTCATTACCAGAATATCTCCAACCAGCAACCTGGCCATCCAGCAATCCAGCCATCCAGCCATCCAGCCATCCAGCCATCCAGCCATCCAGCCATCCAGCCATCCAGCCATCCAGCCATCCAGCCATCCAGCATCCAGCAATCCAGCAATAGCAAACCCAGCAGCAGCAGCAGCAGCAGCAGCAGCAGCAGCAGCAGCAGCAGCAGCAGCAGCAGGGACCACCAGGATCCGCAGCAGAGGGAACAGCCACCACAGGCCCTCTTGGGTGGAATTTATACCCTCTCAAGAGTCCTCAACACTTCAAACATAAACTATCTGCAGCAGGCAAAAGTCACAGCCCTCCTAGAACACGAGACAATCATAGTCAGTGGCTGTGAACAGTCTGAAGCAGCCCCATATCCCACACCTGGGATTAAAGCAAAAGCATAATCACATAACATAACTGGGCTTTTAAAGAAACCAAAACTCTCACTGCATCAGCCCAGAGGAAGATGAAATAGGACCCAGTGTCTGAGGTTTGGTTTCTGTTGCTGTGAAGAGACACCATGACCACAGCAGCTCTTATAAAGGACAGCATTTAATTGGGGCTGGCTTATAGGTTCAAAGGTTCAGTCCGTTATCATCATGGCGGGAAGCATGGCAGCGTCCAGGCAGGCATGGCGCTGGGGAAGGAGCTGAGAGTTCTGCATCTTCATCTGAAGGCAACCAGGGGAGGATTGGCATCCCAGGCAGCTAGGTCGAGGGTCTCAAAGCCCACGCCCACAGTGACACACTTCCTCTAACAAGGCCACGCCTACTCCAACAAGGCCACACCTCCTAACATGCCGCTCCTTGTGGGCCAAGCATATTCAAACCACCACACCCTGGGTTTCCAGACTGTACAACTGAGCACCAACATGCTGTGTGACCTTTAGGAAGCCACATGAGCTCTCTGAAACCACAACTCTAGCATACCACTGAACACAATATTCTCTCTACCAGGAGTGGTGGTGAGGGTCCAAAAGGTGAAATTAGTCCAGATCCCAAGAAAGAGAGGCAGCTCATTTGTGGCCAATTTGGTATTCATCTACCACCATCAGAGCCTGCAAGGAAGTGTCTGGTTATCGCACTAGTCTCTGCCTTCGGCTGTGGGCTCTGAACTCAACCCATCAGCATTCAGAAGTAATTGTCTGGTGTGATTAATTTCCTTCAGCCCTCAGGAGAGACTGTGGGCTGCGGTCATCGTAATCAGACTTGTGACAACCAATGGCATTAATAAAAATCATTAGTTCCCAGCCCCTAATCCTGTGAAGAGATGAACTGACAGGCTGTTTGAATTCTGTCGCTCTGTGTTCTGTTTTTAATCAAGAACAGTTTTAGACAACTTGTCAGGGAGATGCAGCAGGCAGCCCAGGAAGGAGCTGGGCCTGCTTGGACCTCCTGCTCTGATGGAGCCCAGGGACTACCCTTTCCCTGAATCCTTCCTTAGAACAAGGCTGCCCAGGTACTTCTAATAATAGTACTTGCAGACTTCTGGGGGAGGCCGATGCCAGTTTCTCAAGACATAAAGTTGCCTGGGCCCCTCTCCCTTATCTCCCGGCTACCCACACACCAACATCTCAACTCCTTTGAGAGCCTGGGATGTGCTCCTATACCTGGCCACCTCCCGGCACCTCTGGAGTCCGCCCACCACACTCCACTGACCTGACCTCCCGGCACCTCTGGAGTCCGCCCACCACACTCCACTGACCTGACCTCCCGGCACCTCTGGAGTCCGCCCACCACACTCCACTGACCTGACCTCTGGGACAATCCCTTTCCTCCCTGGCTCAGCCCCTACATGTTCTTAACACTCCCTCAGTTCCACAGGGAGTCTCTGCTTCTCCCCTCTTATACTGCATAACCATCACCGTTTCTGCGTGCCCCATCAGCTGCTGTCTCCCCAACGTACCCACAGCTGCTTTGCTCACCGTACCTGCTAATACTTGCATCTCCCTGTTGCGGGAAATATTAAAAAGACTATTGATATCTGACGCTACGCCGGGCACCGGTGGGCCACATTGCCCTAGCAGGGTGTTCTCAACTCGCCAGTCTCTCTGTCCTGAAGGTCCCAAAATGTCTGTACCCGACTCGCTAAGTTCCCTTGGCGGGTCATTGCCAAATCAGCCCCACGCCCACCCCATGGTCAACCGCCACAACACCCAGCAACCCGGTAGAAACAAAACTCTAGAAGCTTATAATTGATCAGTCAGATTTATATATCAATAAGGTCTCAGTTCACAGGATGCCCATACAATAAATTCAGGGCCAATTGATAATGGTACAAGCTGCCCACCTAGATTAGGCAAGTTACCCCAATTATTCTATCCCTAGATGATATTACATCTACCTGTGGCTATTTAAAGCCACGTGGAATCTGAATCATCCTGTTTGTCACCATCTTGCTTCCTTCCCTTACCTGTCTCCTCTGTCTCCAACTCTGCAACTCTTTGCTCCGCCTCCCTTTTCCCCGTCCAATCACAGGCTTCTTGTTGTATAAATAATTAAATTAACTGGACAGGGAAAATCCTGCTACGTCTCCCCATTATCACCATCCAGGCCTGAGCACCCCTCGAGAGAGACCCCGACTCACAACACCTGCAGCCCAGGGCCAAGACTATGGTGGGTGCTTATTGCATTGCCCGGGACAGGAGACACACGGGTGCCAGCACATCCCTGCCCTCTACAAATGCCTGGTGACAGTAGATACACGACCCCGGGGAGATGCCACATGAGGCTAAAGTGGGAGGGAAAAGAAGCGGGGATCGGCTAATATGCCTTGGCTGTGCAGAGCTCTGGGTTCAGCCCCCCTCCCTGGATCTTCTCTGCTTAGACAGCCTTATCTCTAGTGACAACCCAAAGCATCCCATGGCCATCAGCGCAGTCTCTCTGTAGCTACCCACTGGTGTCAGGGCCACCTGTCTCCAGCAACACTCAAGCAGGAGGCAGAAGAGAGCTTCATGGTCTCTGCCTCCCTTTCAGCTCCTGAGCCTCTGAAACCACCTACCAAAGGGATTAGGATAAGCCCGGCAAAATGAGCCCGGCATGTCTTCACTAACTGCCTGGGGCTCTGCCAGCCTCTCCAATGGCTCCTTGGCTCTTTGCCCTGAGGATATGTGTACCTCAGGGTCTGCCAGCAGCCAGTGAGGCCCACCCCAAGCTCCAGGGCAGTGTCTTTCTGGAGGGATTTGATGGTGGATTGTTTTCCTTTTGCTGTGTCTCGAACAACTACAAACACAGGAGGTTAAACAGCACTTCCTGCTAGAATATGGCTCAGAGATAGAACACTTGCCTAACATGTGGGAGGCTTCAGATTCCATCACCTGTGCCGCCCCAAACAAACAACAAACAAACAGACTCAGCCCCTGATCTACTTTCTCCCGCCTGTCTATGGAGAATCCTGGTCACCTTCCTTGGCTGAAATCAAGGGATGAGCAGATATGCTCCTCTGTGTAGTTTCTGGAAACTCGGGGGTTTGAGGGCAATTTGATCCTGGAGGTGGAGGACTGGGTCCCCCTTGCCCTTGCCGGATGAAGGCAGAGAGCTGTTCTCAGCTTCCAGAAGGAGCTTGTGCTCCCCTGCTCACGACCTCTTCCACGCTGTCGTGGCTGGTGTTGGAGATCAGGTCTGCCCATCTTCCCACCTCACCTTCCTTCCTGGTTCCTTCTCTAGGGACCATAGTTAACTCAGCCTTGTTCTCCCACCAAGGTCCAGTTTTCCCACCAAGAAGTTCCTCCTGAAGTCCAATTGGAAAGTCCCTTTGTCACAAAGAGGGCAGTCACAGGTCCCCCAGGCCATGTTAAGGTGACATGCATTCTGAGGACTGGATGGGTCCCTGCTGACCAGGGCCTTGCATCCTAGTGGGGAAAAGAAAAAACATGGTGACCTCTGGTAGTTGGCCCCCCTTTGCTGTGGGAGGGTACACATTCACGGCTTCTGGGGATCCAGGTACAGATACCGCTGAAAGCCAGTTTACAGTGTGCACAGGTAGTAAAGTTCATTAATAGTTACTGCCCGTGAAGTTGACCCTCAGAGTCTGGGAGCTGACCAGACATCCACACCTGTCCTATGAGAAGCCGCTGAATTCACTCAGGCAGGGATCAGCACTTTACAGCGTGTACGACAGATCTGCACACACTGCCTCTGAGTTACCTGATCTTTATAGTCACGGTCATCTGGCCTTAGCCAAGGAGATACAGGAGCCCAGCATGAGAACCTTCTCATAGTCCTCTCTCCCCGCTCCCCACACCTCTAGCCAGGACCGAGCCACTGGGAAGCCTAGCTCTTCTCCAAGCGTTCCAGGTAGAAGGTCTTGGAAGGCACCCCCAGTCTCTCTTCAGGGCAGATTGTTCTCATCCTTCTGCCCACGGCCCACCCGAGAGCATTCGAGCCCAGGGTCTCATAAGAACCTGGAGGTTTTGCATTCTTGGCCCCACAGACAGGCAGCCTGGAGCCAGGGGAAATCAGGGCTTGTAAACACTGGAAACGAGGGCAATTAGGGAGAAGCTCTCTGCTTCCCCCCATTAATTCCAGGCAAGTGCACTTCATCTCTCTCTAGGGCCCTGTGAGCTCCTCTCCCCACTCAGCCTAGCACAATGAGCCACGGCCCCAGGGACTCAGCCCTGTGGGCAGTGGGAGCTGGAGGAAGGGTCTGAGTGGAAGGAGACAGGGCTGAGCTGAGTGAGTTCACACTGTACCCCTACTGTGTGATCCTGAATAAGCTGACGTGCGGAGACAGGCTGGGGACATTGCATTGTCCTGATGAGGTCTGGGAGCCCCCTCTGGTTCAGCAAAAGTGCCCATGTCTGGGGCCGGCAGGGTGTGTGTGTGTGTGTACATGAACTCTGTAAGCCAGCACAGGAGGAGGGAATAGGAGAAGGGCTAGCCTGAGTAAAAGATGGAGGTAAAAGGATGTAGGCAGAATCAAGGTAGAAAGAGAAAGAGAGGGCTGAGGCCTGGGAGCCCACAGCAAAGGGACAAAGGGAGGGAGGGAGGGCTTGGCCAGACTCAGGGCTATGTCGGAAGCTTCTGGAATCCCTGGGAAACCTTCTGTGACGGTTCCTCAACCTGGGCCTGGCCTTATTAAAGGCTGGTTCATTCGAAACCAATCACCCCCATCCCTCTTGTGTGTTCCATACTGCCAGGCTGCTCTCTAGGTAACCAGGAAGGGCTTCCTGGAGGCAAAGACTGACTGAGCCTTCACAGCAGCCAGGCCTGCAATGAAAACAGTCTTGGCAGAGACACAACTAATGCATGAGAAAGGTGGTGGCAGAGAGGCAAAGGAGGCCTGTCACCATGCCGTCCACTGCACTGTCACCTCGCCCATTTCCTGGGCAGTTCCTCTCTTTCTACCATGACACAGACAGGAGTATGGAAGTCCAGAGAGGCTAAATGGCCACTAGTAGTTGGCAGAACTGGCATCTGGCAGAGGAGACCTGGCTACAGCAGTGTCCCAGCCAGGCAGTCAGGCAAGGGAAAGACAGTGTCATCTGAACTGTCCCAGGCTGCTTTGGAGGGGAGGGGGGTGGAGGGTACGGGAGCTGCCTGGCTGAATTGCTGTGTAGGGAACAGGTCCAAAAGCACATTGTCCTTGTGAGTGTGGCCCAGGCTGTGTGCTCCTAGGGGCCTGGCTCATTTAGTCCCCATGGCACAACCCACACCTGAACCAGGTGGGTGGAGTCCAAGGGCCTCCTGAGAGCTGGCAGAGACCGTAGCCCATGTGGAAGCCCAGGCAATGAGGTGATTATGTCCTGAGCTTTGCTTTAAAATCCTTAATGGATTTTTTCCACTCCATAAAGCTGCCCTGCGGTCTAGCAACGCTAATTGAGATCTGGGATCAAGACGAATGCTCTGAGGGCCCAGCCGAGCTGCCTTCCCCCACCCAGCGCTTTAACATCTCCAGGAGTCTGGAGGTTGAATTGCCATCTATCTAGAGCCCACAAGCACAGGACGGTGGTCCCAGCCAGCCTCCCGGCACACCAGCAGGCTGCCTTAGCTTCGCAAAGGAGGTGTGCTCTGAATTCACGGCAACCCCATAAACTGGGAGTTGTCACCGACTAAGTACCATCCCGTGTGTAAGTACAAAAATCAGAGGCCCCTCTGGCCCAGGAGCCCCTCCCACACACCCAGCCTGTGCTTGTGCACCCCAATTAATGGAATGCTCACTCCCAATCTCTGCTGTCCTGGTAATCAGGTGGTCTGACCATGGGGGATGGGGAAGGGATTAGACCTGGCTGGGCCTCTCCCATCTCTGCCTCTGTTGCATCCTTTGCTCCACACCTGGTCCCAGAGGCTTTGATGGTATGGGCCACACATTTCTCACAGTTCCAGTCTCCTGTGGACTCCTTCTTCCTGGGTCCTTCTCACCATGTCCACAGAGGGTAAGGATAAGGGCATCTGGGGACACCTGGTGAGATGACTCTTTGTTGTGGAGTCAGAAGCCTGGCACCTCTGGTTAGTCCTTTGCACCCTTTCTTGGGACAAACCCTACAGTGACAGCACCAATGAGAGCAGTAATAAATACACTTGCAGGAGCTGCAGGTACTGGAGCGGTTCTAGGTAAATTCATGACTCTGCCTTCCTGCACTTGGGGAACAGGTGAAGGGCTTGTCTTGGTGATCAGGGTGTGGCTGACGACCACTCCAGTTGTGGCTGAGCTCAGTTGCACAGCAAGGGCCCATTCTTACCTTGCTTACCAGCTCTGGGGTGGTGGCCGCGGCTGCTGCTGCTGCTGCTGCTCCTCCTCCTCCTCCTCCTCCTCTTCCTCCTCCTCTTCCTCCTCTTCCTCCTCTTCTTCCTCCTCCCCCTCCTCCTTCTCTCTCTTCTTCCTCCTCCTCTTCCTCCCCCTCCTCCTTCTCTTTCTTCCTCCTCCTCCTCCTCCTCCACTTCCTCCTCCTCCTCCTCTTCTTGTTCTGCTTCCTCCCCTTTCCCTTCCCACTCCCCCCTCCCCATCTTCTTTTTCTTTTCTTCCTCTTTCTCCTCTTCCTCCTCTTCCTCTTCCTCCTGCACCTCCTGCACCCCACAGTGCCTACTTTGCCTGGTCCTCTGCTGTTTCAGAGATGACAGGTTACCTTGCTTCTCTGCAACTTTTAGGAGCCATTTATCAATTTATAAATGCATACTCCAAAGCCTGCTGGGATTGCGAGAGTGTCACAAGGATAGGTCACCATGGGTGGGGTGGGGCTCATCAGAGGCCGTCTTCTCCCGGGGGGGGGGGGAGTCTCTGTTATGACGAAACCTTGCTTCCTTTCCTTGGTCACTTTCTGATGCTTCTGGTTGGATCACACACAGCTTTCTTTAAATGCATACTTGGGTGCTCTGTGTTTCTGATGCTACTGTAAGAAATTTAAATTTTAAAATTTTGTCTACTAGTGAGAGGGAAGGGGGGGAAGGGGAGAGAGGGAAAGGGAGAAAGAGAGGGAGCAACTCTGTCTCGGGGATTTGAACCATGAAAGGAAGGAGTCCATAGTGAACGGATGTCCCTCTATCCCTTTGAGATAAAGGTTTATATCAAGTGCCCACCCCAGCTCAGCAGAGCTCCTAGCTTCCTCTTTGAGTTCCCTATACATCCTCTCAACCATTCCATGTGTCCATGGTGTGCGTCCTTGTCTGTCTCCTTGCCCGCTGGAGGGAGTTTGGTTTAACTCCCCCCCCCCCAAATGCTCCAAACAATGAGCCAGACTCAGTCACCATAAGGGAATGAAATGCTTAAAGATACAAAGATTTGATGACCTGAGCTGTGGTGAGACCCAAGGCTCCTGGAAATCCCTGCTCTGCACCCTACCCAGGCTTGAGTTGGCACAGTAAAGCTGGTGATCCCCAGAT
>CM052718.1:18144071-18154534 GCA_028551405.1 Uromys caudimaculatus
CCATCCCATCTCCATCATCTCCATCATCTCCATCCCATCTCCATCATCCCCATCTCATCCCACTCATCATCATCCCACCCTCATTCCATCCTATCCCACCTTTGTTCTGTCTCCATGGCACCCCTAATCCTCACACTGGTCATGCTCAGAACTTCCGTTCCTGAAGGATATGGAAGGAGGAGGCAGGCTAGAAGCAGCAGGGGCAGAGGGCAGCCATCATCAGGGACTGGATCCATCCAACAACAGCTGGGATGCACACCCTAGGTGGGTCCCCTCAGACCCCCTCTGGTGGTGGCAGCAACGGTACACTAAATAGGTCACATACAGACCTCTGTATCTACCATGGGCAGACAAAGCCCAGGTAAGGGCAGCATCAGGGGGTGTTTACAAAACCATTTCTTTTTAGCCTTTAAAAAGAGTTATATCTTTATCTATCTCTTTTTTAAAGTTTATTTTATTTTATGTGTAAGTGTCTGTCTATATGCATGTCTGTGTGCCCTGTGTATACTTGTTGCCACAGAGGGTCTAAGAGGATATCAGGTCCCTTGGAACTGGAGGTACAGATGGTTGTGAGCCACCATGTGGGTGTAGGAATTGAACCTCTGCAAGAGCAGTCAGTGATTTAAGCCACTGATTCATCTCTCCATTCCCAACACACTGAGAAAGTGTCAGGCGGCAATCCTAACTCCCAGGCAGGAAAGGGACAGGAACCATGTGGTGGCTCCTGGTGGACTAGGACCTAGGCAGATCTGGCTATCAGGCCCCTGAATGCCTTTTGGGCACTGCCCACTGATGGTGTCATCTCCTCCAGCAGCCCACAGCTCCTGTTTCTTTGCCTCCAAGCAAAGCTCTGGTGAGCCTCAGATTGGCTAAGCTGGTCACATGATCACCCTCTGTTAAGGCATTCCTAGTAGAAAAGGCATAAGATTGTGGGTTCCCTGAGGAGGGTGGGAGCTCATGTGTTGTGGCCTTGGTCATCTGGCAAACAACTAGAGTCCTCCAGGTAGAGGTCTCTTGTCAGAGTAATGCAGACATTCCTGTGGGTTGGCACCTATAGTCATTGTCTAGAGCTGTGGGCACAGATGACCTCAAACCTGAGGCTAGACATGACAAATTTTCAATGTTACATGGTGTTGGACACAGAAATCAAGATCAAGGCATCAGCAGAGTTGGTCCCCTCTGAAGGACCCAGGAAGAAGTCTTCCTATTCCTTTTAGACGCTAGCAGCTGCAATGCCCTTGTGTTGCTCGAGTCTCTGCCTGTCCCTTCATTAGCAGTGTGTCTCTGTCATGGGCATATGACTCCCCAAATCCAGTACAACCTCATTTTGATGAATGCCATCTGCTAGGAGCCTGTTTCTAAGTTCTCAGTGGGCTTTAACTGTCAATGTAACGCAGCCTAGAGTCACTGAGAGGGGAGTCACGGTTGAGAGATTGTCTGGGTCAGACTGGCCTGTGGGTGTGTCTGTGGGATTGTCTCAACTGCCAATCGATGCAGGGGGGTACAGCCTACTATGGGTAACAACATTCCCTAGGCAGGCAGTTCTGCGCTATATAAGAAACCTAGCCCGTGGCTCCTCTGTGGTTCCTGCCACACTACTTTGGCTATGAAGTGAGTCCATTGATGGGAGGTAGTGCCATGTGGGTAGCAAGCGGGACTGCCTTGAGTTCCTGCTTTGACTTCCCTCAATGAGGGACAGTGGCTTGGAAATGAAGGCCACATGAACCATCTCCTCCCCTAAGTAGTTTTGGCCATAGTGTTTGTCACAGCAGGAGACAGGAAATGGGAGCACCAAGCTCACTCACACGCTGAGCTCCCAGATGCTCTTGGAACAGTGGTCACCTCATACAAAAGCCTGGTTGTTATTCACAAGTGAACCAGAGGAAGTGTGCAGTCACAAGTAACCACCAAGGAACTGTCACACCTTCCTCATAGGGTCCTGCACTGGGGTCCCAACTCTAGCCAATTCCCCCAGAATCAGAGCCAGGTCACTTTCCCCAAGGCTACCTTGCAGGGTCCTATACTCACAGTTGTCCTTGCCAGGGACAGCTGTAGTCCATTCGCTCTCTCAACCAGGAAACTGGTTCCGGATGTTGAAGCGTCAACACTTCGTTAATGCTGCCCATGGCATCTGGTTTGGATGGTGCTGGAGAAAGGCTTCAAATGCTTCCAGATATCTGGGTGGTGGTAACTGAGAGCCCAGGAGCCTGGTGACATCTCTACAAGAAATCTTCAAGGGATCCTGACTCTCAGGAAAAACCAAACATCTCTGTGGAATTCATAAAGCCCTCCCAGTCTTATCTGGATCACCCTGGGCCTTTCTCTGTTTCAGTTACATCCCAAGATACTGCCTCAGGGCCTTTGCACAGGCTTCCCCAAGCCCAGCCCTTCCACCAACCTGCTGGTCCCTGACCACCCTTTGGGTCTCAGTCTTAAGGCTCTTTGCTTAGGCTGGTGCAGGTCAGTCACTGTGTGCTATTCTCCTCGTGCTGTGCTTCAGTTAATAGGCAATTTGTTACTAGTGGTGACCACGTGACTCAGGTAAGGGTTAGTAAATGTGTGGGCATCTGTGTGTGAGCATGTATGTGCGTACATGTGTTTCTGTGTGCATGTCAATGTATGTGCATGTGTGTCGGTGTGTGAGCATATATCACATGTATATAGGTGTGTGTGCACAGGCATGTGTATGCATGAATGAGTGTGGTTTTGAGCATGTGTGTCTGTGAGCATGTGTACACATTAGCGTATTGTGCATGTGCGTGTGTGTGTGCATGTGTGTGCATGTGTGCGTGTGTGTGTGCGTGTGTGTGCATGTGTGTGTGCATGCGTGTGTGTATGTGTATGTGCATGCGTGTGTGCATGTGTGTGTGTGTGTGTGTGTGAATAGCCATTCCCTCCCTTGTGTAAGGAACCTAAGGATAGATCAGAGCTGCAGCCCAGATTCGGCTTCTTCAAACTGTCATTTGTGTCATGAAAAGATGTATTTGCTTCAAAAAGCTTTTGAAGACCGGAGTCTCTTTTGAATGTCCCTGGCTTAGATGGAAGGCCCATCATAAAGGCGCAACTTCAGGAAGTGTGGGGCACTCAGGCCACCGCGAAGAAAGAGTTGCTCTTGCTGGAATGGCACCGCCAACCACAGCTGACCCTGAGGGCCAGCCCCATGGTTAAGGTGGGCTCTGGGCCTCTTGGAACAAGGGCTGGCTCTGTCTTGGCTGCCTTTCTGGGGACCATGTGGTGGGAAACTGCCTCTCCCCTCCCCACACCTGACTGGCACAGCCCCTCTGTGCTCCAGGCTGTGGCAATGGGTAGCTGTCATGAGCAGGAGGACAGATTGCCAGCTCACAGGAGGTCACCAGCTTATGCCCCTGCTATCTCTTCTTATGCTGGGGGACCCAATCCTCAAAGGGCTCTGCCCTACAACCTGGTGTAACTTTAATGTTTTCAAAGCCTACTTTTAATGATGGTTCTTAAATGTTTTAACCTCCCTTCTAGTCTACCATCCACCAGAGGTCGTGGAAAAGAAAGGATACGGGGAAGTGGAACTGTTTAGAAATTGTTCTTTGGAGCAACTCCCATTTGTGTTGTTAGGAAATCAGCAGTTCACAGGTCATCAGTAGCAGCTTGACCCACTCAGAAATATTTCACAGATGGACCAGCAATCCTGTTCAGTAGAGTCTGAATCGCAACAGTGGTGCGATGGCCTAGCAGCCAGGCCTTAGCCAAATCGGCACAAGTCAGCAGGAGGGATTTGGATCAGCAGGGACACCAGGAGAAGGTCTCTGTTGCGCCTCTCTCAACAAAGCAAAGAGCAGCGAAGGCACAAGAACAAGAAGTCTTGCACAGCTAGCGCTACCAGCAAGCCCCTCTCGCTGCCCCTGAGTCCTATTTATCCGCCCTCCAAACCTCACATGCCCTCCACGGCTCTTGCCTCACCATGTGAGTCTGACTTAGCAAACCTCTACATGAATCTGTATCAGCTGACATCACTCTGCCAATCAGCCCAAGTCCTCCTAAGTGGCAAGCAGCAGCAGCACACCACCGGAAGCTTTTTGGTGCATTTTTCTCTATGGAGTCACAACAAATGGAGCTCAGCTACACAACGGCGAACAAATATGTGCTTGTTATCAAAGACCCCTTCATCACGGGTCCTTTCACCTGTGTCTGCTTTAGCAAAACACCATCCGATACAACCGACTTTCCAAAGAACCCTTAAGTTTCTACTTCAACCTAGTCACCTCCTTATAGCAGCCTAGGGGGGTGGTGAGGGCCACCATAGGTGAACTTCGATATCCCAGATTCTCTGTCTTTCCTCTCACTCCCAGGGACCATCTTTTCCTGGAACCCTCATCATGGGCTCAGGAAGGCAACAAGAACTGAGTCTGGCTTCTCTTCCACCCTTTTTTCTTTGGTAACCTTCTCTACTGGCCCCTGGTGGCCAATCTCCCCCTTATCCAGGATCTTCTGGCTTTTTCCAAATCCACACTGGTTAAAGACTGGACAGAGTCCCTTTGTCTAGTGGCTTCTAGCACAGCATAGCTCCTGGCCACCAGGGCCCGTGTCTAGCTCTTGAGTAGTTTGCTGTCCCCACCCTCTTACAGGCACCCTGAACTCCCTTCAGATGTGGACGAACACAGCCAGTGTTTGTCCTCTAGCCTCACTATGGTTTATCTGGACAGGAGGCTGAGTCCAGCCCCTATCGCAGTCCATGGCCACTGCTGACCATCCCAGGTAGCCACTAGCTGTGGCTTCTGCCAGAGCCACAGCAGGCAGAGAGCTTGGAAGGGCCAGTCATACAGGGTGTCTTCTCTGGATGAGCTCAAACTTCCCACCCTAGCTTGCCTGGTCACACTGTGTTCTTCCCGTGGTGCTGAGAGATAGCCACACCACCACACAAGGTCTCAAGGCAAAGAAACCTTCCTGGACAGGACCTGGACCAGTGATGAAGGCATTCACAGACAACTGAAGGCTTCAGCTAGTGTGTTCAAGACAAAACTCCTTGGGAAAGGGGACCAGACCCAGTGTGGCCCAGGGAGCCTGAACTGGGGGTGGGTATCCTGAGAGCATCCTTGCCTCTGCTATGGTCCCTTTGCTTTGGTTTCCTATGCCAGCCTTACAGGGCCTTTTCCCCACACCCAGAGTTCCTGTTCTCGGGGTTAAGTGAGCCCCCAGTATCAGGAGATGGGGTACAGGTGGTCCAATCGTACATATGACAAGAAGAAAAAGGATGATGGACAGAAGGCAGGCCCAAGGCCTTGACCTTTACATCTGTGAAATGGGAGGTTTGCGTCAGGGCTATGACCTTTTCCGGTACTCTCTCTGGGTCAGCTCAGAGCCAGCTGGTTCAAGCCCCGACTCCAGCCTCGTCAGACCGAGCACCAGGGCGGGATTCCCGGAATGCCTTGGGAAGGCTCTGGGCACAATCCAGACCACATCATCAGCCGAATGGAATTTCTCATTCACAGGGAATCCTTCACCCGCCAGCATCCCAGATCCAGTGGGAGAGTCTCTTTCCTCCCAAAGAGCTGGAAGCCTCAGGGCCAGGGCTGTCCTGGGCAGAGGGACAGGGTATGGTCACCATGACCTCATAGTTTGGAAGTGAGCCTGACCGGCCCTCAGGGCACTCAGGCTTGCTAATACATATATGTTCCCAGTGGCGATCCCTCGAGCCAACTCTGGGACTACAGAGGGACCAAGGAAGCCGAAAGCCATCATGTTTGGAAGTTTGCGCCTGCTTTTGTCATTCATACGCTGTGTTTCCAGCTCCCAAGTCACTGGTGGACTTTCATGGCCACCACCCTCTCTGCTTCAAAGTCTGCCACTCATACAAGTGGACATCTTGTCTGTGTATCACCAATTCCTGTCAAATTTCCCCTACAGTGCCCTGAGGAGGCTCTGGTGGGGACAGACAGAGGCCCAATTAGCAGGTGAGGTTAAGGGACTTGCACAGGCCCCGGAGCTATTCAGGATCACAGTCACATACTCAGTCACTTAGCAGGCAGGGACTGAGACCCAGAAAAGGATTGGTTCATACATATACATTCTGGCTGTTTTGAGTGATGACATAGGTGGGTCACTTGTTTCTCTGGACTCCATCTCTGAATCTGTACAATGGGCCGGTCACACTGTGCACTAAATATGAAATAACATATAGTAGGGTATTGCTCAATGTTTGCTTCCCAGTTGCTTTCAACCATGGAGCCTTATGTAGGGGGCAGGGACATGGGATGGGAAGAGAGTCACTGTTCTTGCCTTCACGATGCCCATGATACTGGCAGACAGAAGACAGTGTGAGCCCAATGGGAGTGATCTCATGGAGACACTCTTGTTCTGTCTGTTAGAGTGGTGTTTGAGAAAGAAAGCTTCCCCCTCCCCCTCTGCAAAAAAAAAAAAATCCCGCTACCCTCTCCTCCCCAGGATGGTACTGTGAGGTTCACATTGCTTCCCCTGTGCCTAGATTAAACCTGCTCCCCTGGGTCGGTGAATTAACCCCAGTACTGAGGTTAACTGCTGCATGCTCCAGGATGTAATTTTCAGCCTGGCGAGTAAAGCCAGGATAAAAAATATCCACCATTTTCAAGTGATTAAAAACAAAACACATAAAAGGTGAGTTGGGGGCCAGCAGCCACTTGGGAGTCCATGCAGTGAGTACCCTCTTACCCCCAAATGTAGTTTGTAGACCCTTCAGGTTTGAACTGGTGCGGACTGTATCCATGTACCCCACTTCCCCAGCGGTTTGTGAGCAAGACGATGTCACCGTGAACAACCCTATGTCTCGAGCTCTTCTTGGTTTTGCATTGTTGGGAGTGGACCCCAGGGCCTCACACATGTTAGACAGGCTTCCACTGCTCAGTAGCATCCCGTCCCGGAATCTTAAGGAGTGAGGGGACCTGACTGATGTCAGTGAGGCCCATGGTGACTGCCAGAGGCTCTGATGGCCAGACCATTTTCCTTCCCTTACTACCGAGGTACTCGGTTATCTGCCGCCACCACAAACACCCAAGTCTGCGTGCGTGGTTAAATGACAGACTGATTCGACTGCCTTGCTCTGCAGGCCCCAACTTCAAGATGGAGGCATGGCCAGGAGCCCCACACCTTACTGCAGAGACTACCTCCTCCCTGTCCTCATAACGGTGTGTTGGTTGACCTCTTCCTATTAGGACCCGATCTATTTAATGACCTCTTTCTGACTCAACTCTTCCCTAAGACCCTGTCTCTAATGTCATCACCTCTTCAGGAGCTGGGGGCTGAATCTCACTGAGGGAGGCTCACAGTGTGGCCCTAGCCACCGGATTTATCAGGATTCTAGAGCTTATGGAGCAACAATTATGGAGGTCCCAACAGTGTCTCCCAATAAGACCCATAACTGCACCATCGGGCTGGACCTAAAGACTCATCTTTCGACCGAGCGCCAGTTTCCCAAGCCACCTGCAGGGGCCATGACAGGGATGTACAGGTTGCTGGTTGGATGAGGAGGGAAGCTGGCACACTTCTCTCAGCAGCAGCTGATGCCTGGAAGCTGCTGGCTGAATCTGTGGGTGACACGGTGCTGGTTTCCGGCCTCAAGAGGCGCACACAGCCCTCTATGTGGCAGGTTGGCTGGCCATGCTGGACACTAAGGAACCAGTGCCAGATTCTAGTCTGGTCCCATATTGGCTCTTCCCAAAGCTCTCACTGAGTCACCGAGAAGATGGTGCCTTCCCCATGGAAATCTGGCCCCCATATGCTCTCTCTGCCCCTTCCTCATCAGCCGGATGGAGCCACTTGACACACCACCAGAAATATGCATCAGGGACTCGTCTTGGCTGGAAGGACACACTGAGCTAGCCCCAGCCCTGAATTCCTCCACTTTGATCCCCAGGCCCTGCCAGCTGTCACCAGCCCAAGCTACTGCAGGCGATGAAGCTGAGGTAGTCAAGAATGCGTGCCTGCCTCCCGATGAGAATTTTCACCCCACATTGAATTGCATGTGGTGGACCTGCTCTGTGAACAGTCAATTTGCAAAACCTGGGCAGAAGAGAACCAGCAGAGTACAAATGACAGTCTCTTTTGTGTGTACAGCTCCTTCCTTCTTGGTCTGAGTTGTTTTCTCTTAGCCCACGTCAGCCCCTGCTGGGAACAGGGAAGCCCCTCTTGGGTCCTAAAGCCCAGTGTCCTTCATACTTGGGCAGCCACTTTCCCACACTGGCTCAGTTTCCTCCTCCACAGGACAGTCACAGGCTAGAGGCCAGTGAGCACCATCCGACCAAGGGTCAAGGGAAGATGGATGGGCAGTAGGAGGGAATGACTTTCTAAAAGAAAGTGTCAAAGGATGTCACAGCCAGCTTCCCCTGGCCCTTTGCACAAACTGCTGTACAGCCCCACAGAAGGGGAGCTTGATATATCAGCCAGGCTTGACCTGTGTGAGCCTGTGATAAAGCTAATTCTTCACTATCATCAAGTCACTATCTGGGCCAGGCTAAGGCCATGGAAACCTCATGACAATTCCCAGGCAGCAGGTGCCCTGATTATCTGTTTGCAGGACATGGAATTGGACCTGAGCCAATGTTGTGTTCCCCTGCCTAGACATGGCAGAGATGGATGAGACTCTGTAGCCACAAGGACCCTGACTTTTGGCCTTACTAGAGAACCTTAGGTAGCAGGTGGGGGCCATGCCCCACTCCCCAGACAGATCACTTGTCCTGGTTCCTCCCTATGGGACCAGGCATATTGCTACCTGACCAAAACCTGCGTTCTGCTAGCAGGAAATGAGAACTAGCTGCCTGGCGGTGATTGGCCCACCCCTCCCCACCCACCTGAGAAGGGCTCACAGCTATAGGAGAGGGCCTCCCCTCTGATGCCAAGGGGCACTGAGTGATTGTCCACACCCAACCCTGAGTCTACTGCCTTCCCCTTGCCAACTCACCCTGGCTAAGTCATCGTCCCCACCCCCACTCCTCTCACAACCATGACTGGAAACTTCAGCTTTGTCTGGATCCATGGAGGCCCCAAAGTGCTGGGTCCCTCAGTGTGACCCTAATCATCTTTCTCCTGGTCTTGCACACCCATTTTCCCCCTTCACCATATCTAGGATACAGCTGAGCCTTGCCAAGTTTGTGGAGGTCTTGGTCTGGTTAAGCACCCCCTCAACCTCCTCCTCCTCCTCCTCCTACAGACACACACACACACACACACACACACACACGCCTGATCTAAGCTCCAGCTGCTGCCCTGAGCTCTCTAGGAGGCTGCTTCCAGCCTAGAGCCCACTTACCAGATTAGCTCTGGGGAACCCCATTTTCAGTCAGCTTCCTTGTCGTTCCCCCCCCCCCCCGACCTTGCCATCTGAGCCCTCAGCCACTCAGCAGGATTCCTTGAAGGACAACTCTGCACAGCTCATTCCCTCATCCCCAACACAATCCTGGATCTCCTTGCTATGTCCCTGAGGCTGGTCTTGAACTCCTGATCCTCTAACCTCCTTACTTTAACCAGTACTGGGTGTAATTTCTCTTCCTTAGACAAACCCTGAGTCCCCAGCAGCCTGGACATTTCCTGGATATTTCAAAGTCCCTGAAACTAGTCCATGATTAGGTTTAGCTGGGGCCTGACATTCAGAGGGGTAGTTCTATCCCCTTGCACTCTGTCTTAATCTGTTTTCTGTTAGTACAGTAAAATACGCAAGGCAGATTGTTTTACAAAGAAAAATCAAAAGGTTTCTTTAGGCTACTGTTTTGGAGGCTGAAAGTCCAAACAGCGTAAGGCTATGTCTAGCAAAGGTTATGAGGCAGATGGTGGGTGTGTATAGGGGGAGAGAGATGAAACCAGTGTGGCTGTGATTAGGCTTGAGAGATCCCATCAAAATGACCTTAATGGGGTAAGGACATGCTCCTTAATTCTTGTGACCTAACACCCTCCCACTAGGCCCCGCCTCATAAAGGTCCCCTCGCTTCTTACACACACTCATCTGCTCTAGAGACCAACCTCTGGATACCTTACCCTCATGGGGCACACAATCCACACCCAGGTTGCGACCCTCTTGAGTGGGCTCAGCTCCTGTTCCTTTATTGTCTTCTTTAGAATCGTGTTGGAATGAAGAAACCACACGCAGAGTCCACAGCCAGAGACTGGCCAGGATCCGGCCTTGGCAAACTTGTTTCTTTTTCTTTCTCCAGCTCCTGTATACACAAAGCCTTAAACCTGCCAGCAAAGAGACACTGTGTGTCGCTGGGGGATTCTATCTTCAATGGGGAAAGCAAAATCCCAGGTGGCATCTCTCAGAGCTGGCCACATCTGCCAGCTTCCCCATTTAGCCCTCCCTTTCAGCCAACAAAAGGACCGGTGGGTGGCCAGCCTTGTTCATCAGAGCGGGAGACTGTTGGCAGCAGCAGCAGCGGCAGCCAGCGCTGGACACAGGTCTTCCTCCAGATCAGCTCAGTGTTTTGTTAAGGAATGTTCAGCAGCTGGGGGGGGGGGGGGGGGGGGATTTT
>CM052718.1:18154634-18203063 GCA_028551405.1 Uromys caudimaculatus
GGGGTTCCCGTTTTTTATCTGTTGGGCAGCATTCAAGACTGCCTGTTCTGTGGCACTTCCTTGAATAGCCTGGCCTCTCTTAGACTGAGTCTGGTTCCCCTGGGCTGTAAGACTCTGGGGAGCCTTAACTTACCGGAGACCCCTGAGTGAACACATGGAGTCGGGGACTGATGCAAATGCAAGAGGAATTTATTGATCCAGCGTGCTGGGCTCGTTCTACATACCAAGGTGGGAGAATGACCACAGGTAGCCCGTTCAGGGACCTTATATATGGATTTTAGAGCAGCAGCCATTAGGCACAATGTGATTGGCAGATCAGTGTGACTTTTAAACTGGTTGGTCTTTAGGGAATGAGGTAGTAGGGGCTTAATCAGCCCCTCCCTTCCAGCCTACGTGATCTCTAACCTGTTTCTTCCAAGAGAGGAGGGATACCCATATGCTCAGAGGGGGGAGGGGACCCTGGTGGCATATCTCAAAGTTCCTGAGTTGACTTCTCAGGTCTTCATATCCTCAGAGCCCTGATCATCTGAGCTGCCTTTGGATATGTCTCTCTCCTCGGAGGCTGGTGTCAATGAGCTGGCATTGGGACAGTCAAGATGTGGATGCTGATGTCTACATGGCTTTAGACTTGACCCCACTGGGGAGGTAGGAAATGCAGGAAGGACAGATCCATAGACATGTGCAGAAAAGCGGGTGCCCAGTGGGTTGTGTGCACTCTGATAGCATAGTATGAGCCCAGCTCCAGGACCCCAGCACATTTATTATGTACAGTATTGGGGGAGGGGCTCTGTGGGAGGTCTCTGAGGGTGAGGAGTCTCAGGTTACATTCACCTAGGTCCCTGATTGCTCCTAGACTTCTCCTACTCTTTGGCTTTGGTTGCTAGCTTTCACACACAGTCAACATTTGCACTTGGATCAGAGGAAGGCTTTGCCATCCCTCTGAGCCTGGCCCAGGGGGAAGGCTTTGCCATTCCCATGGGTCTGATGCATTTGGTTGTTGACATGGCTGTCAACAAAACACATTTACTTGAGACTTCGTCTGTTCTTTACACATCCACTCAGGCTTCCTGGGCTCCCCACACATGTCGGAAACGCACACAGAGCTGCCTGGACAGAGTAGGGCAGAAAGTTGATGACTGGGGACAGCCCAGTTCAGCATGGTGACATCATTAGCTTACTGAGGCTGTCTTCCTGGGTACCACTGGTGGAGGGATATGCAACACAACACCCACGATCAAGTGAGGGCAGGCGAAGCTCCCTTTGTGGCATGGAGAAAGCAATCTTCTAGTCTCCCTACAGTGTCTACCCTTGCCCTCCTGGTCCTATAGACACACACCCCTGTCTTCACATGTGTGCATTGTTTTTTTAGCGTGCCTGCTCCTGTGTCCAAACTGAGCTTTTGTGAGGTCCTGAGGACCTCTGGGTAAGGGAGTAGCTGGGATGCTCTCCTCACAGTCAGCTACAGGTCAGGAGCTTCCTTCTACACAAAGCTCCATTCTGAGGGCCAGGGATTGGACTCTGCATGTGAATCTGGAGACAGTTTAACTCCAGGCAGCAGCATGCAAGTGTTGCAGGAAACCGGCCGCAGGCCTGGGAAGCCAGCTTGTGTTGTGGAATGTCCACCAGAGAAGACTACTCAGTCACAGGTTTAAGCCAATAGAAGGTCTTTATTAGCCAGTTGGTGACTACACTGGGTGTTTGGGATCCCAGGGTAGCCACGAACCTTTCCCAGGGCGATCTTTTAAGCACAAAACCATATCCTGGGTTGGCATACTTCAGTAGCAAAAACAGTTGGCCAGAAGCAGAGCTACAGAAGCCAAAAACCAAGGTTAGTACATGTAGAGACTTTCCCACAACTATGGACTTTGGTGGATTAGATCTGTTTTAGTTTTGGCAGGTAGTGCTGTCTACATGTTGAGTTTTACAGTCTGGACGGTACTTCCATCATGGAGTCAGTTGTGCTAAGGTCTGGGGCCCTGTGTTAAGTCGATTACTATGTGTAACTAGCTATAGCCCAGGTGAGGGGGAGACCATGGGTCATTGAGGCCACCGGGGCAAATGGGAAACCTAAGCTTGCCAGGCAAGTACTGTCTCAGAAGACCTTCCTAAATGGCTTCACCTACACCTCACTCTCTCAAACCAGAAACCAGGGGAACACAACTCATTCCTAAGTCCTTCTGCCTCCACTTTCACATCTTCTAAAGAAATCTAGAATCTAGTCGCTCATGCTCAGTAAGTGTGTGAGTTGGGGTGAGGATGGGGAGGAAATGGTGGCTTGAAGGAAGAAAGTAACATGTGGGATGTAGGTCTGTCAGAGACACTCTCCTGAGAGGAGGAGAGCGGTTAGTGCAAAGGCCCCGAGGCAGCAGAGCGCTTAACTGAAGGTCCACAGAGCTGAATACAGGAGACCATGGTCCAGCCCAGCCCAGGACTTGGTTTCTCTAGAAACCAATCCCTTCCACTCCCTGCCCCCTGGCATCAGGGGAAGCTTCAAATCCCAATCCTGGGTCCCACGCTAGCCCCAGCGGCTGTTGTCTGTACACTCTGAGCATGGCCTACACCAGCAAAAACCGTCTCTTGAGTTTCATTATTGAGATCACTTTATGTAATAATATCATGTAACCCGTGGGCAGAGAACTGAAGAAAGTCCCAGAAATAATGAAACAAAGCCCACAGCTGCGTGGGAATCAAATCCCCCCCCCTCTCTAGAGGAACCACGAAGGAATCTGCAGGCTTCCCTGAGTCCTCTGGCCTCACCTTAATTACCACCAAGCACCGCTCTCCTGCTATGGATTACTCTGTGTTTAGATTCATGGGTGCTGATAAATGAAGAGAAAATGTTAGTGCCTGAGTGAGAGCCACCTGCCTGGGCTCCACCCAGGTTCCAGAGCCCCAGGCAATTGCTGCCCTCAAAGTGGTCCCTGAGGGTATATCTGTTCATCTGCTGACTTGTCCCTAAGGCTTATGGGAGGCATACATAGACTCACCAGTGCCTACCCACTCAGAAGATCAAACCTAGATCAAAGGGTGAGTTTGTAACAAGGATGAAAAACAAGTTGCCTAGGGGCTAGGAGGAGGCCATTGGGCAAAGCGACTGAGGACAGATGAGAAGACATCCAGGGGTGGGTGAGCTGTACTGGGGTCCTGATGACGCTGGCATCTTGGGAAGGCTCCTATAAGCCAATCCAGTTAGCCTTCGGTTGGAACATTTTTAGGAAGAAGGGACCTGTGGATTGGCTTGGTGCCACACGGGGAACACGGAGGAGCCAGGTATACCATCGCTCTGATCCCCTTTCCTTGGATCTCCCCAATCTGCCCAGTGGCCAGTTAAAACAGTTGGCTGCAGAAGTCCCGTACCGAGACCTCTGCTGGCTGTGACCCGCCCATCATCAATGCAGGCTTCTAGGTAGCCCACCTGTGGGCTCCTCCATGTAAGCTTTAGATGTTTCAGACCCTACTTTTAATAACAACTCTTAAGCGCTTTAACCTCCCCTCCAGCCCACCACCCACCAGAGGCAGTGGAAAAGAAAGGTTATTAGGTACAGGGGATGTGGGCCTGTTTAGAAATGGTTCTTTGGAGCAAATCCTGCCTGCATTGTCAGGAAATCAGCAGTTCAGTGCACAGGAATCAGCAGTGGCAGCTTGATCCACTTGAAAACACTTCACGAATAAACCAGCAGTCCAGTTCAGCAGTGTCCAGATAGCAAACACGAATCAGCAGCGGTGACACGACCTAGCAGAAACAGCCAGGCCTCTGCCGAAATGGCAGGAGTCAGCAGGAGTGAACAAGACCAGGGACTCCAGGAGAAGTTCTCTGCTGTGCTTCTCTCAATGAAGTGAAGATCAGCGAAGACTCAGACCAACGAAGCTTTGCAAAGCTAGCTATGCAAGCAACCCTCTGTCACTGTCCACTGAGTCCTATTTATCCACCCTCCAAACGTCACGTGTTCTCCACAGGTCTTGCCTCACCACGTGAGTCTGTCTTAGCAAAACTCCACAGGAGTTTGTATCAGCTGACATCACTCTGACAATTGGCCTGAGTCCGAGGAAGTGCAAGAAGCAGCAGCACACCACCAGAAGATTTTTGGTGTGTTTCTCTCCATGGAGTCACAACAAATGGAGCTCAGCTACACAATGTAAGGTGAACCACTAAGCGCTTGTCATTATCAAATTACCCTTCATCAGGAGTCCTTTTACCTGCTTGCTTTAGCAAAACATCCTTTCACCTGTGTCTGCTTCAGGAAAACCCTCCTTCACCTGTTTGCCCCAGCAAAGTGCCCTCTGACACAACCGAATTTCCAAAGAAACCAGAAGTTTCCACTTCCCCTCCATGTTTCCCCCATTGGCATCCCGGAGCTCCTCATTCCCAGAAGCCTCTGGGGCATTTCTGTTGCAGGTTGATGTAACTTTGGGGCCAGTTTCTGCATCAGAAAAGGTATAGTGGGCAGGGCTACAGTCAGTGCATTACCCGTCAGGCCAGCATGAAGAAAGAACTCTTTCTGCTTCCATTTAGGATGGTGACTTTTTCTCTGTTTTGTCCACAGACTCTTCTGAAGGGCAAACCTATGTCACTCACTGCCCAGCCTATAACTGAGTTCCAGACACAGAGCTCCAACAGGGGGTTTTGGGGGGCTGGAGGATCTATTTTGTCTGAATTTGCCGCTCGTGGGGCTACATGAAATCCTAGGGCAGTCCCTGATCCACACATGTGCACCTGTGCTGTGATGTCACCAAGCAGAGACCCAGAGGATATTTGATAGCTTCTAGGAGTGGGAAGTATCCTACCAGGAGTGGCAGCCAATGTGGATGGTCTTTTCAGCTCAGAAAGTTATTGTTGGGGCTCTGTTCTGGAACACCCCCAGGGTTCCCCTGTTCCCAGACACAGTGAGCAAGGGCTGCTTTCCGTTCTTCCCCAAACATCATCACCAAAGCAGCTGTCCCATGACGCAGCAGGAGGCGTTCACTGAGTCGGAAGCTCCTTCTGTATGACACATACATGTACCTCCCCATTTGATGCAGGACAGAAATCTGGGAGAGGGGCAGGGACTCCTTCAGAGTCACCAGGAACCGGACTGTCCAACCTGAGCTTTGTTCCAGGCCTAGGGCTTGGGGGGAAACTCTCAGCTAGTAGCTCTTCCTGTTTCTGCAAGTGGATATGGGAGGTCAAGGCCAAGTATACAGCTAGCAAGGCTGGACAGCTGCAGGTCTGCATGGGGGCTGAGTGGGGGCTCCCACCCTCAGGTCACTCAATGGGAGCAGAATCAAGGTGGTAGGGAGTCACACCCTGAAGCCTGGCAAAGACCTGTTCTTCTGGGCAACAAACTTAAAGTCATCCCCTCATACGTGACAGAAGGATGTCCTTATCCTACAGAGACTTCGGAAAAGGACTAACAGCCAGATGCTGGCTCAGCACATTTGAAGGTGGCCCCTCTGGTCTTTCAACAGCTGACAGGGCTTAGCCATGTGCCCAGAGCCTCCAGCAGCAGCTGTCCACACTGTGGGGGACACAACACACAGCAGGGGTGGGTAATGGGACTGCTGTGTCCCAGGCCAGCTTCAGATCCTCAAGCTGTAGAATAATGTCACCTTCTGTTCCTGAGAGGCAGTTGACTTTGGTCAGGACACTCTGATGGAAGACTCAGGCAGTGGGTTTGCTTCAGAAGGGAGGACACTCAAGGCTTGGCAACTGGCCAGGTGAACAGCCAGGTGAGAGTGGGGCCCACTAGGCCCTGGGCCTTGTCCCATTTGCCGTCCTTTAGACATGACCCATGATCCCACCATTCTTCAATAGATAGCACGGCCTGGACCATATCTTGGGATAGTCCATACTCACGGGGTGTCCGTCCCCCAGGCAGCTCACGAATACTTGTCAGATGTAACTATGCGTCCCTGGGGAAGCAGGGAAATGGCGGTCTTCTTTTGCAGAAGCCCACCATTTGGTGGGGAAGGCAACCATATCACAGCCCAAATGTGGATGGTGCACGGTGCGGACCTTATAATGTCAGCTACTCAAGCAAGAGGTTGAGACAGAGACAGGCACGTTTCAGGTCATCCACAGCGAGCAGAAGGACAATCTGAGGAATGTAGTGAGAGCCTGTCTCTAAATAAAAAGTAAAGGCAAGGCTGGGGTTGCGGCTCATGGTGGAGCACTTTCTTAGCATGTGCGAGACCCTAGCTTTGGGTCCCAGTACTGTGATAATAGTAACAAAAGCATAGACTGCTGCTTCTCTTCGTCCACATGACATGGCACAAGCTGGCATTACTCCCACCCTCCCGTGTGGCTCGGGCAGGTTTTAAGCTACAGACACAGCTAAGGTTACCACCAGGTGCTGGCCATAGGCCTTGGATGGAAGAGAGGTTGCACTGACTTTTAAGTGGTGACGGTGGCTATGCCAGGAGATGAAGGGGCCCTGGGCTCTGGCATGGCTAGAGAGTGATCCAGTCTGCTGGAAGCTGCACCTGCTAGATGTGTGTAAGGGGCAAAGCAGAGTGGGGCTCGGGGCAGGGAGGCAATACAATGAAGTTGGCTGGCAAGGCTCCTTTAGCTGCTGTGTTTGGGGGGGGAGGGGCCATGCAAAAGACAGCTGAGGAGGATGGTAACAAAATCCAGCAAGAGTTGGAGGGGCCTAAGTTGGGGGCATAGACACTCAGAGCTCTGAGAAGTGCAAGGATAAATAGAAAGGTTCCCCCACCCACTACCACCCCACCCATCCAACCACCAACTTACCCACTTATCTATTAATCCATCTACCCACCTACCTTCCATCCACCCATCCATTCATCCATCTGTCCGTCTGTCCATCCACTCACCCATCCATCCATCCATCCATCTGGCCATCTACCCACCCATCCATCCATCTATCCATCTGGCCATCCACCCACCCATCCATCCATCCATCCATCCACCACCCACCTTTCTATAACTTTAATTTTTTCAAAGTCTACGTTTAATGATGGTTCTTAAATGCTTTACCTTCCCTTTTAGCCCACCTGCCACTAGAGGGAGTGGGAAAGAAAGGACGTGGGGGAAGTGGACCTGTTTAGAAAGGTTCTTTGGACTCCTGTCTGTATTGTCTGGAAATCCAGCAGTTCAGTTCACAGGTCAGCAGCGAGAGCTCAATCCATTCGCAAACACTTCACGGATACACCAGTAGTCCAGTTTGGTAGAGTCGAGTTACCAACAGCGGTGACATGACCTAGCAGAGACAGCCAGGCCTCAGCCTTGGCACCAGACAACAGGAGGGATCAGGAGGGACACCAGGAGAAGTTCTCAGCCGTTCCTCTCTCAGTGAAGTGAAGATCAGTGAACACACAAGACCAACAAGCCTTGCACAGCTAGCTCTATAAGCCAGCCGAGCTCAGCCTCTGTCACTGTCCATCAAATCCTATTTACACCCTCCAAACATCACATGTCCTCCATGGGTCTTGCCTCAGCATGGGCATCTGTTTCAGCTGCCATCACTCTGCCAATCAGCCCAGGTCTGAGGAAATGGTAAGAAACTGCAGCACACCACCAGTTTTTTGGTGCATTTCTCTCTATGGCGTCCCAACAAATGCAGCCCAACTACACAGTGTAAGGCGGACCAATACATGTGCTGTTAGCAAAGACTCCTTCATCACGTGTCCTTTCGCGTGCTTGCTTTAACAGAACATCTTCTCTCCTGTGTCTGCTTCAGCTAAATGTTCCTTCTCAAGCCTACCTTAGCCCTTCAGCTAAACTTTCCTTCATGTGTTTGCCCCAACAAAGCAACATCTGACCAACTTTCCAAAGAACCCTTAAGTTTCCACTTCACCTTCTATCCATCCATCCATCCATCCATCTATCCATCCATCCATCCACTCAACTTGCCATCCATCTATCCACCCACCTATCCACCAACACACACACACACACACACACACACACACACACACACACACACACACACGCACGCACGCACGTATCCACCCACCGCCTATTCATCTATTCACCTACACACCCGTCTTCCTAATTACCACCTACTCGTTCCTGCAACCCCCCTACTCATATACACCTCCTTCTGGATACCCACTTGTCATCATTTCCACGGATGTACAGCCATGGAAATCTGAATCCATAGTGAGGTTTCTCAGTATAGTCAGGAAGGCCAGGTCTAACTGCTCGAAGGACAGAAG
The DNA here is from genome assembly GCA_028551405.1 of Uromys caudimaculatus. Classification (NCBI taxonomy): domain Eukaryota; kingdom Metazoa; phylum Chordata; class Mammalia; order Rodentia; family Muridae; genus Uromys; species Uromys caudimaculatus. Next base: position 18,162,789 of record CM052718.1, read on the forward strand.
TAAGCTGCCGAGTATGGCCACACCGAGTGGACTGGCCAGGCCTGGTAGGCTTCCTGGAGGAGGGAAGTTTTGCGTTTCCATTGTCCTCTGAGCAGATCCAGTGACTTGCAGGGACTCTGCTCCAATTATTTTGTTATCTTTCTAGTGACTGTAGAGATCTGGAGGCAGTGATCTTGTTCATGGATTTATAACAACAACATGGTTTGCTGACACTCTTGCTGGATCCCCCAACCTCCTGTGGGTTCCTAGGGAGGCCAGAGGCTGAAGAGAGAGAATCCTAACATCTCGTGAAGTTCACTACAGCACTTTTACAAAAAAAGACTTCGCATGTCATTAGCTGCTGAGGGGAGGAGTCTCAGCATTTGGGGTGTGGGAAGAAGTAATTAAACTTGGGGATACATTCAAAGGGAGAGGACAAAGGTGTGAGGCCAGCGGCAAGTGTGCTCACTAATGAACCACCAGCATCAAGTTGCACAATGGCTGCACTGGACAGGACAGCCTGGGAGCTTTGAGGGTTGCCACATGCTTTCTTCTGGGAGGAGTCACTGAGCCTGGGCCTGCACGGGCCCTCTGAAGCCTGACACACAGATCCCTGTGACATTGGCAAAACTGGGGTCACTGAGTCCTCAGGGGACTTTTGATGGTGACATATAAGCATAGACAGAGTCCATACTTAGGGCTGGAACAAGCAGAAGGCCCAAGGGATGCAGGTTCTCTGAATGGAGTTCATGGGGATCAAATGGGGCTTGAGAAGAACTGACCCTGGGTCCTATGGCCTGTAGGATTCATCTTCACAAGGCTAGGAGGATATCTTTTGGTTGTAGAAGAGCAGATACACTGTAGGCCTTAACTGAGAGCAGTAGGGAGCCAAAGAAGGCTTGTGAGCAGGAGAGTGACACTTTGGAGCAGAGTTTCATATACATCTTGGGGCTATATTTAATTGTTAACTGAGGGCCAGGAAATGGAGTTGGGCTAAGACTTGCTGACTACCACAGGGTCAAGTGGCACCTGTGGGTATCCAGGGAATCGTATGGAAGTGGGAGCTGAGAGATAAGAGCTGGAAGTCAGAGAAGAAGATCTTTGCTCAGTTGGGCCAACATGCTGGTGACAGGAGCAAGCCTGAGGTGGCAACGGGTGGGTCTCTCCTGTCATTCTCAGACCAAGCCCCACCCCCACCCCTTGCCACGCCACTGCACAAACCTTCTGCTTTGAGTTCCAACTCCAGTTTGGGGAAAGGGACCTTGGGGAAGCTCCTTAGCCTTTCTGACACCTATTGGGAAGGGCCTGGGCATCCCCGCCTCTCCCCCACCTTTCCTGTTGCTTCTGCTGTCTCTCTTGCTATGCCAGGTTCTGCTGCGGAGCCCCCACACTGGCCGAGGTTGTCTCTCATAGGGATGGAGGATCTCGGCTCTACTGAAAGACCCCCGAGCTGGGGAGACCCTCACTTAAGTCTCGGGACGGCGCGACCCCCCCAAGAACTCACGAAATACCGTTCTTGCTGCAAACGCATGAGGTTTATTCGGGGAACCAGTGCACTGGGGCTGAGCTCATGTCCCACGCAGGGGCAGAGGAGTTCGACCCTGAGCAGCTGAAGTCAGGGGTATTTAAAGGAAAAAACCACAAGAACGGAAAGAATTTGCATTATGGGGAAGTACAGAATGTTCTAAGTTAGTCACAAGGCAGTTGCACAAACATTTTTGTGGTTAGCTAGTTCCTGGAACATTGTGCCTCTGGCCCTGGGGCCAGGCCAAGGTCACCCATTTTTTAGGGGAAAGAATGCAGCCAGGTGGGGTTTGGCCAAGCATGCAGTTTCAGTCCTATTTCTGTTTCTGGCTCCAAGTGTGCTAGGGGTCTAACTTTCCTAATAAGGGGGTCAGGTCTTTCACTACAACTATGAAAGTTAATCTTCATTGTCAACTTGACTGGATTAGAAAGACCCAGATGCACAGCCCTGGGTGTGTCTGTGAGGGTTTCCCCAAAGGTTTCACTGAGAAGGCTCATCCTGGATGTGGGAGGCACCATCACATGGGCTCAAGTCCCTGAATGAATGAATGAATGAATGAATGAATGAATGAAGTAAGCTGAGCACCAGCATTTTCTTCCCCTCTGCTTCCTGACTGCAGATGCCATGTGACCCACTGCCCCATACTCCTGCTGCCTTCCCCAACATCACAGAGTCTGTCCTTTCTCAAACCACGAGGCTCCCTCCCTCCCTCCCTCCCTCTCTCCCTCCCTCTCTCCCTCCCTTCACCTAATTCCTGTCACATATTTGGTCACAGCCATAAGGAAAGTGCTTAAAATAGAAAATTGTCGCTAAGAAGTAGGGCTTTGATAAACCTGAGCCCTGAGCATGTGATTTTCAGGGTTTAGGGACTGGTTTATGGGAGGGGTGTGGAGCAGTTTGGAGCTCTAGGCTAAGAAACTCTAGAGAGAGAGCTGTGAGCTGAGCCTAGTGGGATCACGAAGTTTTGGAGGGCCTGTGGGACTTCATCAGGGACTGCACTAGAGCCTGTATATTAGGCAAAGAATCCAGCTTAATTCTGTGTATGTCCTGAGAACTTGGATGAGACTGGACTCAAAAGTAAAGGGTGGATTTGTTAGGTGGGGAAATATCCAGACAGCAGAGTGCCAGGGCTTGGCGTGGCAATTGCTCAGTGCTTCTATCCAGGTCTATAGTAACAGAAAATAACCCGGAAAGAGAAAGAATGGGGAAACCTACAATTTGGCAAAGAGGAGAGAAAGAGCTCACATTGCAGACAAGAAGGTTCAGAGAAAGCAGCTCCTGTCCCCACAGGGACTCTGGGAAAGAGTCCCCGAGGTCAAGCCTGAGCTGAGGTGGCCCCCACAGGAATCCCTACTCCAGAGTCAGCCTTGAAGATGAGTGTACAAAATCTGTGGTCCAAAGGGACTGGAATACATCTCCAGCTGGCAGCATGATCCAGATGTTTTTACAGGTGTGAGAGATATAAAAGTAAAGGCATTACAATGACTTCAATGAAGAATCCAGAAAACCACTTAGATTAGGGTCAGAGCCCTTGCAAGAAGAGAAGACATTGCATGAAGCTATGAAGTTGAAGCCTAAATTGCCATGAAGATGGCTGGATACTGGAGCTGCTAGGACCATGGGACATCCACTGAGGAAATCTACAGGCACAGAGTGAAGCTGGCCCAGCAGAGAGGTCAGACATGCTTAGGTGGCAGTGCTAGAGGGTCAGGGGTGGCCCAAGGCTGTTGGCATGCAGAGAATTCCATCCTGAGTCCCAGATGCCAAATATGGATCTGCAGTGTGTGGCTCACTGGATCTGAGTCTGGCCTTCCTTGCTGTGTTCCCATTCTTCCCTTTTGGAATGAGAACATTTATTCTAGAAGACTATCAGAAATATGTAACTATGTTTTGGTTTTTATAGGGGCTCATGGGTGGGAGATTGCCTGGGTCTCAGAAGAGACTTTGTGGTTTCAAGCAGTATTTTACACATGTAAAGGTTATGGGGACTTTCAGAGATGGACAAAATGCATCTTCCATTTTGAGGTGGAAGGGAGACTTTATGGGCCAGGGAGGGATGCTGTGGTTTACAGTGATGTGTTAGTGTCAAGTCTGAGAGGGGTGGAGCTGCAAGGGCTCATCTCCACCGTCAACTTGACTAGATTTAGAATCACCATGGAGACGCACCCCTGAGTTTGTCTCTTGGAGTGTTTCCAGAGAGGTTTCACTGAAGAGGGAGGGCCCGTCTTGAATGTGAGCAGTACCATCCCCTGGGCTGGGGTTCTGGGCTGAATGAAGAGGGCAGGCTGGACACCAGCGTTTATCTCTCTCAACTCCCCTGCCCTCACGTTCCTGCCTCCATTCCGTATTATCTTGATGAACTGGACCCTCAAACTGTGAGCCAAATCAAACCTTTCCTTAAGTTGCTTTCATTGGTCACAGCAACAAGAAAGTGTGCTGGGCTGTGGCCCAAAGCATGCAGCTTCTCAGCCTTGGCTTGTTTGTGAGGAGGGGGTGGCAGTGATGGAGGCCACCTCACAGTAGTGGAGGTGATGTCTGGCCCCTGCTTGAGTGGTACCCAATACGTGGCCCAAACAGCAGCTCTGGCTATGATCAAAAATAGAGTGAAGACATTTTGTTCAGGAGCAGCATCCCCTGCACAGGATTATGACAGTGGAAAAGCTCCTGTCATCTAGTGACACTGCAGGCAGCAAGGTCCCCGTGAATCTGTGGTACTGGGAGTAGTGAGCATGTGGCCAGTGTGTAGCTGGGTTCCAGGCACTGGGTGGTGGCTGTCAGTGGCTGGGTAACTAGAGCTGCCTGACTTGACACTGTTCTTTTGGATTGTGCACTCTCTGCTCACGAAGGAAAGGTTGATGGGGGCCAGCGACAGCCTCGCCCTTTCTGTGCTGACATCTCTTGATGCCACCTTTTGTACCTTATGCTTGAGTCTCCCTAATGTGGATTTGTTCACCATGACCCGGGGAGCAACAGGCTCCCTGTGGGACATTTGCAATGTGACATATCCCCTAGTGCTCTTGTCCTTAGTGGCATTCCTGTTATCAAGTGACACATGACCATATATTGTCACTGATGGTGATGCTGCCGACACGTAGCTGGGAGCCCTCCACACAGGGGAGCTGATACAAGTGACAAGCTCTGGGCACGTGCCTCTAGAGGGCTGAGGATGGTGAGGGCAGGCAGCATCCCTGCATTTTACTAAGTCCCTGGTAGATAGATATAGCCACATCTCAGGGCCTCCAGGAAGAAATGATGATGTGTCTGCTTCCAAGATGAAGTTACTGAGGAGGAAAGCGACTTGTGGCATGTCTCTGGTAAGCGGCAGACCCAGAGGCCTGGGCTTACTTTGTAGCTGTTATATCTAGAAAGGGCTTGAAGAATGTGTGGCACCTCAAAACAGAGTAGCCTGGGGCAAGCCCCCAAGCGCTCCTCAGCTTCCTCATCTGTAGTTAGAGTCACAGCCTCACTGGTGGGCTGTGGCTCTGGGTTCCATCTTGGCAGGTGGTTCTGAGATGCTCCCATAGTGCTTTGGGGCAGAAGTCAACCTGTCTTCTTTAGCCTGGAATTTGGTAATCAAAGGAGACTGAGTGCCAACCATGAATGAACTCTGACCCCTTGCAAAGACTGGGTGGGGAGGGCTAGGTAAGGGCACCTCTAGTCCTCTAAGGTAGAGCTCTGCTTTTCTGTACACAAAGCATGCTGCTGGGATTTAATACAGCGCAGGCACCATCTTCTGATTACCAGCAGTGAGACCTTCAGAGATACTTAACTTTCCTGACCCTCCCTATTCTTGGTATGCATAACTAATATTTTGTTCTTGGTGGGCCAGTGAGATTCATGAGGAAACCTGTGCTGGGACAGGGCCTGGGCAAGGAGCATGGGCCCAGGCTCCGAACAGCTGCATTTCCTTTCGTTCTCCCATTCCAAAGGAACTGAGGCTGAGCTGGTGGGTCAGCTAGGAAAACCCTCTGACGTGACCTGTAGGTGTCCCTAAACCCTTGGCCACGGCACACCCTCCCCCTCAGCCTCCCACGTCATATACCCCATCAGTCCCTCTGTAAGTTTAGAATCTTCGTGTATGTGAGCTACTGTGGCTGGCCAGTGGTCAGTTGGCCTGGACGGTGACTCTGCCCTGCTGCTCAGCCCATGGCTGGCTCTCTACCAGGAGCCTCCCCAGAATAGAATCCAAGCCCTTTGCTCCCTGGGCCATGCACTCCCTGGGCTGTGTGTTAACACAATTTTTAGTGATGAAGGTGTCTGGGGAGGCCAAGCCAACAGTTTAGCATGTTAAAGGAACTTAGGACTGTAGGACCCCAGGGCTTGTGCCATGGAACCCTGGGTGGCCTGTATCCTGCATCCCCATGCCTGGGCAGAGCTGTCCAGAAACCATCAAAGGTGAGCTTGCCTGAACCTTGCCCTGTTGGCTGGCAGGTAAGCTCGGAATAAGCCGGAAACTGAGGTCTGGAAGGCAGAGACAGGCGTGATCCCATTCAAGGGCCTTCTACTCTGTCAAGGGTGGCAGCCTGGAGTGGGAATGGTGGTCCTAACTGTGTGGCTCTATGCTCTTAACCTCTCTGGGTTTGTTCTGTTCTCTAACAGAAACTCAGAAGTGACATCCATGACAGATTTGGGGGGAGCATCTGAGTGGTACTGGGGGGACCATATCATCCTACCTGGCTTCAGTTAAATAGATGGCGTATTGGGCCCACCCTCTCACCTAACCCTAGAGAGCAATTTCCTGCCCCAACAAACATGTCAGAAAGAGAGGCAGAGCATCATCTTGTAATGTGAGGCCACACAGTCAAGCCGAGACCCCAGTTCTGGTCAGCCCTTGCAAGGGTTGAACCCTTGCTCAGCCCTTGCAGAATGGACAACTGGCTTGTAGAGCAAGGCCCCTCCATCCAATCTTCCGAGTCAAAGCCTTTACCCCCAGAGATGCCCTCTTGCCCAGCATCTGAGCTGTGTGGCCTGGAGCCTATTATACCATTTCTCTGAGCCCCTTTCCCACAGTCTAAGCACCAGGTTGTCCCTGGCCCTGGTCCCTGTACTTCTTAAGGACACTTGGTGAACTGGGAAGGCTTCTGCTTGTGCCAGGGCCATGATTAGGCTTATGCTGGCACAGAGATTCTGGGTCTGCTGAGGAGAGTCAAGGCTGGGGGGAGGACAGGCTCTCTGTTGAGCCAGCTGATGAATACCCTATTCACTTTTGAGGTCTCTGCTTTGGGTTCGTGGGAAGATAAGATGAGCTGTGAGAGCCACCAGCTGTGGAGAATCCAAACCCACGTGGACCAAATGAAGGAGCTTTCCACTGCTGATACAAACCAATATCCCCAAGGCCTGGGCTGGCCTCCCCTCTGTCAGCATGGTTTCCTGTTGGAAATAAGCAATGAGGGGTAGGATTTGGGAGACCCTAGCTGGCACAGGGTGAGCTGTGGCTCAGCCCAGGGTTCAGAGTGTCACCAAAGCCTGAACGGAATCCCACACCTTGGCTTGCCCCTATTGTCAGCTTGTCACCTGGGAAGTTATTTGCGAAGACAGGCTGTAACAACACTTCCCCTGGGCTTGTAACAGACTGATGTGCTTTCTATCCTGAGAATGGAACCTGTCACTTCCTGGGAATATGTTGTGGGATGGGGAACTATCAGTGATGGCACAGATGGGGAAACTGAGGCATGACACTAACCCCTAGGGGCTCTTGCTTTTCAGTTTGGGGCAATGAAGTGGGTGGCCTATCCCTTGGCTCCCTACTGACCCTAGAGGCAGATACACCTTGGTAACCTTATGTCCCACATAGCAGGGCCTGACTTAGTCACCACAGTAAACTGCGAGCCTGAGGGCCCTTGCTACCGTGTCTGGACTGACAGGGCCAGGGCCTTTGCTTCCTAGGATAAAGACCAGACCAGGACCCACTCCACTCGGCAGGCTAGACCACAGGTCTGCAAAGCAAGGGGATAGACAGGTCAGATCTATGCTGGGACTGTCCTGTTGTAGCAGGAAAGATAAACTATCAGACAGGATCTCTGTAGAAGCCACAGACATGAGCCTTTCTTGAGTATGCTGGTTAGACAGTTATACATAGTATACCACCAGCATCCCTTTGTGGCCTTGTGGTCAGCAGGTAGATATCCAACTGGGCTCTGGGGTCTCTCTGCTCAGACCACACAGGCTATCAGAGTGGTGTCCTCCTGTGAAATCAGGGACCTGTCGCCCTGCTGGGACCAGAGTGTCCACAGCCCCTCCCCTTCTTGCCTGGAGAACCTCATCAGCACCTGCCAATCTCATACCCAGTCCCTCCTACACTGGGACATTAGGGATAGCCTCTGCTTCTAGGGGCTCAGAGGGTATAGTCTTCAAACTGCATAGCTTGCTCATCCTGCGCGCATCAGAACAGCATCCTTAGTAATGTTTGCCCCCTCCCTCCTTCTTCCTTACCACATAGCCCCAGGTCAGCGGAGGGAGGAAGATCCTGGGTCCATCTTGGACCTGGGTGGGCCATAGCTGTGAGGACTGGGAGCTGTCCTGCCTCACCTCTTTCAGGGCTAGCGTGGAAAATGCTTGTTACAGCTGCAGACAGAAGGGAGCAGGCGAGGAGAGAAAGGAGAACTGGCCATCTCCATGGAGTCCTAGTGTAGACAACCAGGTCTTTGGTCATTCTTTAGGGCATGTGGTTTGGGAAGTTTTCTGGATCCCTGGGTCAGTTCTCTAAGTCTGAGCTCCCATGTCCCCAAGATGGCCTGACCTGGTCAGTCGGTTGCACGTACCTCCCCGATAAGTGTGGTGAGGGAATGCATGCTTCCCTTGAGGCATCTGTGGGGAGCTGATGCTGTAACTGGCTTTCCAAGGCTCTGGGCAGCCTGGCTTTGGCAGCCCTGTTCCTACAGCACAGGGAAGCCAGGGCTGTGCTGTGATCTGTGTGGCTCCGGAAGAGACTGGGAAACGAACATGCTGCGGCTGTCTGAAGTGAAAGGACATGGGAAGTCATTAGGCTTTATCTGGGTAGCTTTCACCTAGGATCTCTACTTCCCACCAGGAGCAGGGCTCCTCCAAGTACTTGTTCTAGCAAAGGTCTCTCACCTTTTGTGGATAAACAAGGCAACAGGTGCCCCCACCCCCTCCATGAAAAGATCAGAAAGTCTCATGGAAAGTCCCCTGGTCCAGCATGTCTGAGCTGAGGCCTGATGAGGCCTTATCCTCTCTTGGGGGAACAGAGTCCTCTAGACCTCTTGAGCTCTGTTCTACATGTATTAACGCATACTGGAGAATCGGGGCCCAGGGTTAGAACCCTTGAAGAGGAGGAAGTAAGAGGCTGATGGTCCCTGGAAGGTGGGGGCCACTCCCTGAAGGAAGTCTGGGAAGGATGGAGAGACATGTCACAGCTGGGGAGCCAGCTGGCTCTTGCCCCCTGGGGCTGTGCCTCCCCCTCAGCCTTCCCCAGGAGGATTCCAGAAAGAGCAGGGTAGAAAGCCTTATGCCCCCAACTTCTAATTAAATGGCAGCGATTTTGACGTGGCAGGTGATCTTCTCGGGAAGCCTGGCTTTAAATTTAGCTTCCTCCCCAGCCAGCCCTTTGAAAAGGCTGCACTCCACCGAGAGAGCATGAGTCATTGCCAGGCCGGCCCGCCTGCCGCTCTCTCGCCTGCCCGGTGAGCAGTTGATTTTGCGGGGGAGCAGGCCTCCCGAAGGCTGAGATGTAGTAAATAAGGCCGGAGAATGAGGGTGGTGCTGGGGTGCAGAGCAGGGCTCCCCACTGCAGGTGCCGAGATGGGGCAAGAGCAGCTGCTTGGTCAGCTGTGAAGAAACCAAGCCCACCTCCCGGCTCGCCTCCCGGTGGGGGAGGGGACTCAGCAAGATGTATTGATGGCTCTATAGGTGACCCCTGAGCTGCCTGCCACACCTGGTCCTCTCTGCTCTGGCAGCCTGTCTCTGCATATGCAAGGGGGAAGGAAACTGAGAAAGGATCCCCTTCCCCCTTGGCATTTCAGTTGCATTCTTGAGCCTGTGGTGGGTCCCTCGAGGGCTGGCAAGATGGCTCAGTGGGTAAAGGCCTTCCTGCCAAGCCTGGCAGGCCTGAGTTTAATCCCTGGGACCCATACTGATAGGAGAGAACCGACTCTGGAAAGTTGTCCTCTGACCTCCACGTGTGCACCACGGATGGCATGTGAGCTTGTGTGCACATATACATAGGCACATACAAAATAAACAAATAGAATGTAATTTTAAAAAGGGAAATGGAGGCTGGGGTGTGGCTCAGTAGGTAGAGTGTGTGCCTAGCATCCATATTTAGATTCTGTCCCCAGCAACACATAAACTGTGCATGTGCATAGTGGTGCATGCCTATAATCCTAGCTCTTGGGGAGTAGAGGCAGGAGGATCAGGAAGTTCAAGGTCACCCATGGGAGTCTGAGTCCAGCCTGGGCTACTTAAGATCCTATCTAAAATAACAAGAGAGAGAGAGAACAAAGAAAGAAATAGCTGTGAGTGGGGTTGAGTTTCAGATACTGAGATGGGAAGTTAGCAGGGATAGCTGGGGTGGCCCCTGGTACAGGCTGCAGCAATACAACCACCCCTGAAGGATACTTCGGTCAGCTGGACTGAAGATGCAGCAAGGACCCTTTCCTTGAGCCCTCAGGGTAACATGGCCTCAGATACACCTTGATCAGAACTGTGGAGAATGGAACAGACTCGCTAGGCTTCCTAGTGCGTGGTCATTGTTAAAGCAACCACAGGGCACTGGGATGCAGAGGCAACAAAAGGGGAGATGACAAGGTCTCCTTCCCCCTAGAGGACAAGATGGCATTGGCAGGACCAAGGGCCCATTAAGCCAGCGCTTGCTTGTTGGTCTAACAGAGCTGATGTGATGTGGTCTGTCATTAATCTTCTCTTTGGTCCTGGTTGTCATCCTACTTTACAAATGAGGAAACTGAGGCTCAAGGAGACTAAGGGATTTTGTTCAGGGTAGGGACACCTGGGCAAGGGGGTGCGGGCAGAATCGGGCCATGTACCTGTGGAGAAAAATATGTGTGTAGGGAGGTGTGAGGGACCTCATGTGCCCATGCTGGCTTCAGTGTGGCTGGCACACACTGGCTGCAGAGGAAGTAGTCAAGGGAGGAGACAGGGGCTGGGCTATGTCCTGCAGAATTGGACTGGCCAGAGGCAGGGCAGCAGTGGTCACTAGCCACCATATCCTCAGGTGCCCACACCCATTGCAGCATGAGGCTGCTCAGCGTCAGTGCTGGAGAGAGAGAGGGGGCACCTCCACCCAGAAGGCACCATACACAGATCCCTCTCACCAAGACAGCCTGCCTCACATATGGGAACACACACAGACATGCCGTGCATGGAGGTCACATGGGAGTGCCGGGCAAAGTGAGATGCCCGTGCATCCCACCTGCCCCTGGTGCCCAAATATCTGTTGACACATTCCCCCCAGATACCATGATCTACACCATGACATTCATCCAATGCAAACCACTCATGTACACCCAGAAAACATGCTACCCACAGCCACAACACACACACACAAAGCAGGCTACATTCGGCTCCCTGCACACACCACATATACCATACCCACATCCCATGGCCCCTAACACCCCCACCATACCACATATGCAAACACGCCATACCATGTCATATAACATACAGATCATACACACAAACGTATAACACAGGCACAACAAACACGACATAAACTGCACAGCACCTAACGTATCAGATGTCACACAGGCATTGCACAGTGTACCCCATGCTACACCCCACTTCTCCCAGACTGTTACGTTCCCTTGCTGTCTACACTGGAGTATCTCTGGTCTCAGCCTCCACTTCAGAGAGCTTGGGGCCAAGGTCTCAACGGGAGCCATCGAGCCCAAACCTCACTATCCCTGCTCCTACCAAGACCTGAAGTTGCCTCAATTTGTCTGGTCCCCACACGGACATGGAGTAAGACAGAGGGCTCAGGGGGGCATCCTGCCATCTTTGACCTCAGCTGAAGTAGGGTCTTCCTCAACTTCCTCTTTGGAAGCTTTGTATCAGCAAGAAGGAACACAGAATTGCTTTGGTTTGTGTCCATGAACCTGAGTGCTGTGGAAACACACACACACACACACACACACACACACACACACACACACACACTTAAACACACTTCTTGTCCTCCCCCAGTTACCAACAGGTCCTGCCTTTCCTCTGACCCTCCCCAGAGCCTGGCCTTACCTATCCTGGCAGCTTTGGTACCCTGGCCATTGGCTGAAGTCATTCCCATGGACAGCCTTGATTTCAGGTGGGTCCAGTAGGTCAGTCCAGGCTATATCCATGAAGGGAACAAGGCCCTGGATGCTGGGACAGATGGGAACCAAGGCCTCTTTGCCTGCACCGCCTAGCAAAGAGCCAGGCTGGTTCCAGCATCCATGGTGTTCAAGAGTCTGGAGTGAAGGAAGAAGAAGGTCTGTTCTGGAAGAATTCCTCCATGTCAGCGAGGCACCTGTGGAGGACACAGGGATGCTTGGGCTCAGCTTGAGCTTTGATCCTGCCCCTTGTCAGCTGTGAGCCCGGAAGTGCTTTCTTACCATCTCTGAGCCTGGTCGTCTGTCAGCAGAGTCCAAAGGAACCACTCAGTGCCATGGCAAGAAGTAAGTTCAGAGTATCAAGGGCTCAGCTCAGTTTTCCTTGAGGTTCCATTGAGGTCTCAAAAGTCAAAAGTGACCCTGAAATGTGGGTGGCAGCAGTTGGGCCTGGAGGGGTGGATCTTGGGGGTCTGCCTTTCCGGATGCTCAAGGGTATTCTCCTTCAATGAATATTGAAGATTCTCGGTCCTGGCTGTCCCCTGGGAGGGATGCCACATGCTCCCACAGGACATCCCGAGGTTGTCCAGACAATGGGGAAACAGGCCTACAAGCTTGAAGATGGAGTCCAGTATCTCCTTGCCCTGCAGGTCAGCAATGAAATGGGGGTGAAGTCAGAACTAGGGGTGTGCTGGGGAGAATGAGACACGGGGTGAGGGTTTAGACCCAGGTCTAGGAGGCTGGGGAAGCAGAGCTCCCGCCCCCCCCCCAAAAAGAAACGCAGACCAAGTCTGCCCCAGCCCTTGACTGCCTGCTTCAGGGGTGGCTGGCAGAATAGATCTCCCAGGCAGAGCCTGGGGAGGTGCACAGGGTGGGTGGGGCAGAATGTCGCAGGCTGCTTGGGGCAGGGATCTGTCCACCTGGAAGGAGAGGCTACATCCATGCAGGCAGTTGCTGGTGTCGGGAGTCTTTCGGAACAGGTACCAAGCTGGGGAGCAGGTGGAAAGGAGATGGGGGTGGTGGCGGTGAGGAGAACCCTCTGGTGGAGGAGGGGAAGGGGAGAGGAGGGAAGGGAGAAGGAAGATACTGGAGAGGGAGGTGGGGGGAGACGGAGTGGGAGAGGGAAAAGTAAAAAGCTAGGAAGAAAGTGAAGGATGAGGGAGGAAAGAAAACGGAGGGTGAGGAGAAAGGCAGGAGAGAGAGATAGAGAAAAAACAAAGGCGGAGCAAAGGCAAGGTGGAGAAGAGAAGCGACTGGGACGCGCGGGGAGGGGGGAAGAGAGAGAGAGAGAGAGAAAGGGAGAGAGAGGGAGAGTGAGGAGAGAGAGAGAGAGAGAGAGAGAGAGAGAGAGAGAGAGAGAGAGAGAGAGAGAGAGAGAGAGAGAGAGAGAAGCGCAGGCCGAGCCGGCGCGGGGCAGCAGAGGGCGCGGCGGCCGAGCTGAGCGCGGCGCGGGACGCGCGTGGGGCGCAGCGCGGCCGGAGCCCCGGAGCCCCACGCGCCCGCAGCCTGGCGGACAACTGTTGCGGCGGCGCGCGTGGGCAGCCCCGCGCCCCTGCAGGCGGATCCCGCGGGCGCCGGCTCCCGGCTGCATAGCGAGGAGCGACCGGCGCGAGCACGAGGTGAGCGGGGCGCGGGGCTGCGGGGTCCACGCAGTGCTGCGGAGTGCGGGCGGGACGGCGTCGGGGGAGCCGGAGCGGGGCGAGGTGATGGTCGCCAGGACCAAGCGACAGCGGGGAACAGCAACGGGGCCGGGCTGGGAGTCGCCGCGGAGCGCGGACAGCTGGGGACCCAGTGCGCGTGGGGCAGGGCGCTGGAGCCGCTTGGCTGCCCTGGGTTCCCGTTCGGTGACATCGGGAACCCCGAGGCTTAGCTGCTGCCGCCTCCCAGGGCCGGATCCATAGTGATCCCGCGCCCGGGGCTGGGTGGCCCGGCGGCGGCCTCCGAAAAGCTCATTAGCGCCAGCTGTTGTCATAGCAACGAGACCCCAGCGTCTTTGGGTTCTATTTATTCTAATTATTATTATCATTATTAGTATTAGTATTTCTTATCCAGTCAGAGGGGGGAAAAAAAGGAAAGGGGGGCAGCGCATCCTGGCGCCTCCAACTGTTCTTCTCCTTGGAAGGAGCAGCGCCGACTGCCTGATGGGCCAAGCAGAGTCTGGTTCTTGCCGGCGTCCCTCAGGCTAGGGTTCCCGGGTAGGTGCTGAAGTGGGTGCTTACTGCCCCAGTCGGACCCCTGGGGCCATGGAGGGACCGGAACCGGAGTTACATAATTTGTCCTGAGAGTATTTGCATGTAAGCATCCTCTTCCCCCCACCACCACCACGACTTTTCTGTGTTTTCTGGTGCCCTGAGTGCTCCTGCCAGGGAACCCCAGCCTGGCATAGGAAGAGAAGAGTGCTTTGCGTGGGAAACTAGAGGGACCTCTCTTGAGGCTGTGTGACCTTGAGCAAGGCTCTCAGCTCCTCTGAACCCGTCTCCTCACCTCTAAGATAGAAGGGGAGTGGTTCCCATCAGCAGAGGCTGCAGTAACCCAGGGCGAAGCGAGGAAGCAAGCCCGGTGGAGTTGCTATGGGCTTTGTGACCCCAGGCGGGTGTCTGGAGCCGTTTCTCAGGATGCTGTCTAAGATGCCTTGGTCACTGACACTCTGTGACTCTATGACTGCAAGTTGGGCTCCACCCAGAGCCAGCCAACCCAGAACTTGCACCCCTCCTTCCCTTTGTTCTCTTGCTGGATTCCAACTGCCCAAAGGTGCCTGGGAACCTTTGAGATTGTCTATCCCCTGAATGCTGAGGGGGCTGATTGGAAATGTCCTTTGGAACCAGACTCTGAAACCAGACTTTGGTTCCTGGTATCAACTCAGGCTGGTCAGGGCTGCCCAGAACCTGGGTTTTCCCCTACTGCTGAGACCTCCCTAGGAAGATCTTTCTTTCCTCTACACAGGGCTGCCTGCTGGGCCTGTCCTGGTGGAGGAAGAATCTGGAACAGCGCTGGCTAGAAAGTTCTGTTACCTAGCAGCCCGGGAGCCTCCAGGCTCAAGCTAAGCCAAAAGCATCCGATCTTTTTTCTTTTTAAATGTTGTTTTAGTTTAGTTTTTTGTTTTGTTGAAACATGGTTTCACATTGTAACACAGGATGGCCTAGTACTCACGATGTAGCTCAGGAGAGCTTCAAATTCACTGTGAGCCTCCTGCTTCAGTCTCAAAGGGGCTGGGTTTACCAGACCAGCTGGCTGGCCGGGGTAGGGGGAGGTGGGGGCATGGTAGCGTTAAAATCATAGTCACTCTGAGTTCCTGTGCTGACTCCGGTTTCTGTCAGGGTGGGCACAAAACTGGTAGGACTGGGAGCAGCCACCCTGCTGTCCTGGGCCATCCAGCCTGGAGCTTGTTGGGGCAAATGGCCTGGAAGGAGGGGCATGGTTGGGGTTGGGAGCATTTCTGCTTGCTCAGCCTTTTATGGAGGCGAGAGAAAAGAAAGCAGTTGGAATCTGTCCAAAAAGAAAGCAGCTGAAGGCCACTCCCCCATCACCTGTCATCCATCTGTCCATCCACTGCTCCCACCCTGCCCTTCTTTAGTGGCCCCGTGCAGTGCCTGGGCCTTGGTGGCTCTGGAGGAAGCAGCTGAGGAGAGGCCCTCCTGAGCCATTTGATTGTGGGGCACAAGAGGTGGGCACAGGGGAGAGGGTAGGGTTGCAAGAGTTATGGATCCTTCAGAAGGGAGATAAACTAACTCTCCACAGCAAAGTTGCAGATGGTGAGGAGGGAACAGCCCCTGCTTGGCCAGGCAGGGCTGGAAGGCTACACTACAGGGTCGGGAGGTGGCTCAGGAAGGCCTTAGCAACTGACAGCTGTATCTTAAGTCTAGGGATGGAGATAAGGCATAGGGGCTGGTCAGTGAAGAAAGCAGCTTCCTGGGTCCCAAAGCTCCCACAGGGGAGCTCTGAGGAGAGGTGCCCAGAGGAAGGAATATGTCCCTCTAGCACAAATATAACCCTTGGCCAATCCTACTCCTGCTGCCTGCTGCCTGGGACCTGGCTTCTAGGAGATAGTGGCAGGTGGACTCTAGGCCTGCCTGTGTCAGCTGCCAGTGCCTGCAGGAAGGGACTTCGCTGACACAGACTCTAAGCTGTGCCTGCAGCGATGGGATTTCATGAGGCTGGCCGCAGCACACACAGGACCATTGTTCAGAGCAAAGCCCAGCCTTGCGCCTGGAGTCTTGTGGACTCTCACATGAGCCCTCAGGGGTACATTTGCTGGTTCTTCTGGAACAATGGAGGACCTGTCATAGGAGAGGCTGCTAATGAGAGCTCCTGAGGACCAGGCCACATTGCCTGGAACTCAGCCTTTGACCCTCTGGGAGAGAAAGGAGTTGGCTCTGCAGATGCTGTGTGACCACTAGGGGGTGGAGGAGGGGGTGTCTTCTTGCCAGTATTTTCCTCTTGGCTTTCCTCAGGATGGTCTCAGAGTATGACTCTTCTTGTGCTCGGAGATACTATCTTCCTGTACTCTACCTCTGTTAATTTGTTCTCCATGACTATGGCAATCCCTAGGCATAGTGGAGCCTTATTTCTCAGCCTCTGTCCTATATACGGTGGGTTCTAGAAGCTCAGCGGCAGGGGTGAGTGAGGAGGTTGTCCCGCCTGTGCTGGGTCACAGCTCCTTGGTGTGTTGTGTGGCCCCGCCCTGTGGGTGATGCTCACAAGCCTGGTGGATGAGGTCCTGTCTCTTTTCTCCTCCTTTTCTGCTCTTCCCCCCTTCCAGCAAGCTCATCCCATTCCGGGCCCCTTGCTGGGGCCACTTTTAGATGACACCCCCTTGGGATGATGGCAGGAACCTTGGGTCTCCTCAGACTTAGCCCTAAAAAGCTCCATGTGGAAACAGGGCCAGGTCCTCACTCAGCTTTGGCTATCTGAACAGATTATCTCCAGCTGGGCCCTGGCTGTCCCAGCTGCCCCGGTCCTGCAGATGTTACCTCCATAGGCACACTGCTCAGCCCACTCCCTTCCTTTGAGATATTCAGTGACCTTCTCTGGGTGTCTTGACTTAGCCTGTCCCTGGCAAGTTGGAGATGCCTTGGAAAGTGTTGGAGACACTGACAGTAGAAGCTTGTGGACCCTGTCCTCCAAATATATATTGGAGATAGGTAGATGTGGACACAGGAACTCTGAGCAGACAGGAAATGTCCCCAGGAGGTCCTTGAGGGACAAGGTTATCCAGTTGGAGATGGTGGGTGTCACTCAGAACCTGGGGGAGGGGTGCAGATGCTTCATAAACTATGAACTTTCTCTACGTGCCTCTCCCAGGCCAACTCCTGAGAGTCACCTCTGGACTCCTTCTTCTGTCCATGGGAACACTCGTTCATCTATATTTGCAAGTAAGCCTCGATGAATAGGACATACAAGTCACCAAATGCCCAGCACGCTGCTCTCACTTTCCTGTGGGGGGTGCCAAGTGCCCCACAGCTCTCTGTGCAGCTGACCTCAGCAGACATGGGTACACACACCTTGGAGAATAGAGAAAGAGTCCTCACACGTTTCAAGTGACACCTGTTTAACAGTGAATTAAGTTCTATGAGCCTAGGAGAGAAAAAATTATTTTTGTTGTTTACACCTCCATGGAAAACAAGACCAATCGTGGCCTCTTAAAAGCTAGCTAGCTCCCTAATCTGCTTATTCCTGCTTGGCGGCCTCTTAGGAACAGGGAGGGGGAAGGCTGGAGGAGGGACATAGCTGCCCTGGCTGAGGGCCCTGCTCTGAGAGTGAGGCTGGGGAAGTTCAACTCCCGTGCCAGGTTCCGAAGCTCCTGGGTAAACGAGGGGCTCAGGGTAAAATGTCATTTTCTTAGACATCAGCACAAATTAAAGGCAGATTCCTCCCAGCATTCTCGGCCACGTTATCAGGCGTGCTTCAGCGGTGATGGGGACTGCTTCACAGGGGCTTGTGGGAAACCTGCAGCTGGAACCCAGCTGAGAACAAGCATAGTTAGCATCCATTCACTCCCAGCTCCCAGAGCACCTTGCAAGCCGCTCGCTTGCTCAGAGCCAGGCTCAGAGCAGCAGAGAGAATTTGACCCACTTGCTCTGCTGTGCTGTGTAGACTGGAGGCAGGAGAACAGAGGTACCTGAGGGGGGCCGGGAGGGATGTTGGAAAAGGGAGCTTTTAGTTGATATCTTGAAGGGAATGCAGGAATGGTGCCCAGCAGAGGAGACAAAGGACATTTCTAGAAGGAATGCTGTATGTCCCACAGAGACTCGACCCCAAAGTGACATCTTCAGGCTTAAATACATTCCTTTGTCACAATCTAGCCTGACATGTGTCTGTTTCCTAGACCTATGTGCCCATTGTCACCTGCCACCTTCAGACTGCCTGAAGTAGATCTCTGATTCTCTAAGAGCTGAATCTTGAAAGCAGGAGGGAAGGTGGCCAGCTATAGTCAGATCCGGTGTGACCCCGGACTGAGTGGGCTCTGTAAGGGTTGGGGGCAGCAAAAGGGCTGTTGTTGAAACTCATTACTAAACTGAAAATCTCCAGACAATGGTTCTGGAGCCCTTCTTCCTGGACTGTGGCAGGGCCTGGGGCTTCAGGATGTGGGGCTCGAGGCTGCCTGAGTCCCACTCTGCACACCTGGAAACAGGCTGATGGAGCCTTTGTGCATTGGCAGACAGGCTGGCATCCTCGCTGGCCCCTGTCAGTCAGCATCACCTTGTTTGTTCCACTGTGGTGTTTAGATGCTTCAAGCTTCTGGGAGCAGGTCCTGGAAGTGACATTACTGGGTGTAACTGCCTGGAATTGGAATCCTTTGGGACTGAGCCCAGCTGCTGAGCTGGGGCCTGTCACCAAGGCAACAAGCCCTGGGAGTCACAGAGGCTGTACTGGGCTCCGTTCTGGACAAGTGTCTCTTCTGCATGATGCTCATTGGGAGACCTTGGGTAAGTTATGTGGCCCTGCAACCTCAGTTTCCTCTCCTGGAAAATGGGTGACTGTTAAGAATGCATTGATTGTTGTCTTTAGTGCCCAGCCAGAGCTTTCAGAAGCCCCACTCTGTGGTGTAAACCTGTTACTTGGTTGCCATGGCTGCCTCGACATTGAGAAGCAACCTCATGGTGCCTGGACCCCTGCAGCAGGGGTATCCACAGTGGTAACTGGAATGTCCTGGAAGGATAATGAAGCCCAGCACTGTCCCTGTCTCAGCACAGTGGCAACTGCCCAACAGGGGGGATGAAGAGGCAGTAACAGACTAGGACTCTGTTCCAGCCCCACCCCCGCCAGCCAGCCAGGGGCCCTGAGCTTTCTTCTGAGCTCCAGTGTCTTCTAAGTCTGGTGCATCTGGATGAGCGTGGTGACAACTGTCACATGCATGCAGAGAGGGTGGAGGCAGGGACTGTCACATTCTGAGTACCCCACCAGTTCCATCGATGGCTCCCACCCCACCTGTGACTCTCTCTGACCCTCAGTTTACTTGTCTCAGGGTTCTTGTGGGATTTAGGTGAGTCTGGTCTATAGTAAATGCTCAATGCACACTGTCATAGGATGGAATAAATACCACAGAAGCCAGGGCAGGGCTAGCCTTCTCTATTCTGGGTGGAGAAGCCTTCAGCTTCTACTTAGACCCAGCAGGTTGGACAGGTTTGCTCTGACTGAAGGAAGACAGGGATGGCCAAGTGAATGCGTGGATGAATGAATGAATGCAGGAATAAATGAATGAACTATGGCACAGCTTCATGTCAGGGCAGCCCAGAGAAACTTCAAACGGCTAGTGCAGAGAGGTGACACCCTCCCACCCACCACCCACCCCATCTCTCTCCCTGTCACGATTTGTTCACTGGGTTGGTGGTCCAGCTTGGGGCCAGGTCCCTCGGTGTCCCAGAGTTTGGTCCTGTAGCTGGGTAGAGCTACACTCAAACTTTCTCCCTGTGCGTTGCCTTGGAGTGGCTCTGACTCTCGTACCCCCCATCACGCAAGAGGCTGTCTTGTGCTGTTTTTGCTCGGAGCTCTGAGAGCAGAAACAGTATTTGAAGGGTACCTGCCGCCTGCAAGGGAACAAAGTCAGAGGAGGAGCCTGGGCTCAGCGCTGCAGTGATGGGGACAGGAAGGCTCAAGAGCATCAGGGCACAGCAGCGAGGACCACACAGAGCCCAGGGGACAGAACAGAGATGGGATGGCAGAAACCAGGCATGCTGAAAGGCACTCACAGAGCTGGGAATCCTAGCCAGATACCCTGGGGCCCCAATGGTTGGAAGAGCCCCTTCCTGACCACAGCCCCATTCTGCCACTCTGCAAACAGCAGGTCCCAGCAGAGGGGCTTTCTATAGCAGGACTCGGAGCCCAGTCAGTTTCCCTCTCCCACCTGCAGGAGAATGCCTCAGTCTGCTAGCAAGGAAAGGAGAATGGTCTCTGTCCTGGGCCCAGCCTTCAGCATGCTGGTCTCACTAGGTGTTCTTTCACCTCTCTACCTCAGTTTCCTTCTCTGTAAAGTGGGTCCACATCAGATTGCTGAAGGCACAGGGTCCATTCATTACCTCCTGTTATCTAAATGCCTGGGACAGCAAGACAGGGTAACCAGCCCAGGGGAAGGACGGGCCTGTATGAGAGGCATGGAACCCTGCCCTGGATGGTTCTGACTTTTCTGGTGTGTATGACAAATGAGGAAGGGCTGTAGCACTGAAGCCTGGTTTCAATGGCTAGTGGCAGGACTGGGAGGACCAGTTGTCCCATGTGTCATGAGTTCTTCTGATCTGGAGTAACTCTGTCTAGCAAAGGTGGGGGCATCAAGGAGGCCTGCCTGGAAGAGGTTGCAACTCAGGTGCTGGTGAGGCTAGAGAGGCAAATGGAGCACTAGTAAAGCATTGAGGACTGAGTTGGAGATACTCTCTACACTGTGGCCTGGCTATCCCTGAACATCTATGGAAAGCTGAATGGAGGTAGGAGCTGAAGAACTCCTACCCCAGCCATGCAGCACAGAGCTCTAGTTTCACCCTGGAGACTTAAAATGATGGGAATGTCTCCCCCCCCCCCCGCCCCCGTGCCCAGAGCAGACATTACTAATCAACCTACGCTAGTAGGATAGGTGGCCCAGTCCTCTGTGCAATACGGTCTTGTTAGTCCCTAAGAGGGCGCATAGCTACCTTGCCTGCTGTGGGCACTGGGACCACAGTGCTGGCATGGTCCTTTGTGTCTGTGGCTCATCCCCACACCTACAGTACTCTCCTGGACAAGGGAGTTGTAGGGTGTGGCTCCATGGCCCCAGGCCTGGAGGGTCCTGTCCTTCCTAGGGCAACAGAGATAGCCCACCAGGGACATCATGTCATTATGGATCCCTAGGCAAGGGTGTCCCTGTGGAATGCAGAACCTTCCCTTCTGAAGCCGGTCCCTCATCTGTCGCCTGCAGGTCCCAGTCCCAGGATGAGCCCAGACACTCTTGGGTGTCCATCTAAGCCCTGGCTAAAAGAGGAGGGGGAGAATGTCACCAGGAGAGAGACCAGCCAAAGGCATGCGACTTCTCTCCTGAAATCCAAACAATCGGACAATCTGTTCGGGATCGATTTAGAAGCGTCAGAGTGAAAAAAAAAATCAGCAAATACAGTGTGAAAGCTATTTTTTCTCCCTCCAGCGTGGCTGGGAAGCGGCTGGGCTGGAGTTTATTTGTAACCTGGCCAAGACTAGCCAGCCCTCTCCCCTCTCTGTAGCCCACTCATGCCCTCCCTGCCCAGAGCCGCCTCCTCTACACCCACATCCAGCTGGACACCGGGGGGGCTCTCTGAGTGACATCAGCCTGCTTCAGCCTCGGGGAGGCAACACTGGCAGAGGCCATAGAGATAGCCATGGGCCTTGCGTTCCCCAGGTACCTGGTGGGGGTAGCTCTCAGAAAAAGCATGTCCCCTGCCCCTCCACTGATCCCAGGCCCTGCACACCAGGGCCTCAGGATGGCACCCGACTCCCAAGACTAGTCTGGCCTGTTTCCCCAGGCCCAGGCTGGGACATAGGTAATAGCTGTTCAGTAAATGGTTCTAATCTAAATGGTGAATAGAAGGGGGGGGGGAGGAAAGACGAAAAATGAAGCTTTCATTCAAGGGTCTGCTTCTGCTCACGCTGTTCCTGGTAGGTGGTGGCACTGAAACCAGGTGAGTCTCCAGTGCCTCATCTCTGGGGCCAGGAGGCAGGCCTTGAAGGTTTAGAGCCTCCATGCCTATGACCCCCCCACCCCCAGCACGTGGGACGTTCCATTCTTCATTACCTCATAGCTGGAATCTGAGCCACAAGCTAATTAAAGTGACTGAATAAAGAGCCAAAAAGTGCCGGACAGTGGTGGCACACGCCTTTAATCCCAGCACTTGGGAGGCAGAGGCAGGCAGATTTGTGAGTTCGAGGCCAGCCTGGTCTACAGAGTGAGTTCCAGGACAGCTAGGGCTACACAGAGAAACCCTGTCTCGAAAAACAAAGAAAAACAAAACAAAACAAAAAAAGAGCCAAAAAAGTTGACACTTCCCTGGTGGCCTGAGTGGCCCCTAAGGAGTCTTTCAAGGGCTGTTAGGGGTTGTTGTCTGCAGGTGTCTATAGGCACCTCTGGGCAATGGGAACACTAGTGGTTCAAATGTTCCTGCTCTTTCTTTGGTCACAGGGATGGGAGGGGACTCATGGTGACCAAAGCTGGTTATTTTGGGGACATAGGGACTAGGTTAATCTTCCCTAAACCCCATTTCCCCCCTAAAGTCCAAAGCTGAGAGCCAAGGCTCAGAAAGATCCTGGACTATGGGAGATCAGACAAGCTTAGGTCTAAGTCCCAGGAGCTCGGCTGCTCTGTGATCTTAGGAAAGCAGCGCTGTCTCTCTGGGCTTAGTTTTCTCTCCTGAAAACTTTCCAATATTTAAGGTGCCAAGGTTTGCAGAGCTTGGCACACAGTAGGTGCTCAGAACAGTCTTTCCTTCCTGGTTCCACTGTTCACTGGTCCCACTGGAAGCAGTTAAGCCTCTGTCTGACTCTCTGGATCCTAGTCTCTGGACAAGGAGGTGTTTCCCCAGAAGACAATAGGATTCGTGTCAGAGCACAGGAAGCCTTTGGGCCCTGAGCCACTCAGGAGTCACATGAATGGGCTCTGGACTTGCTGGAGGCAGTATAGAGACACCCTGTGCCCAGAGTCTGAGATGTGGCTCCAGTTGCCACATGTGATCTGCCACAGGGTCCTGAAAGTGTCGATGTCTCAGATCAGGCCTGTGGCCCTGCTACTCCTTGCTCTCCTTGAGCACACACAAAGGCCCGGCAGGGAGAGGGCAACTCTGAGCTCAAAATCCATCCTCAAGCCTCCCTCAACAGGCCAGAATTGGCACCCTACTTAAAGACTAAGTCATGTGTGCAGGGTCCTTCCTCCCAGATTGACTTTGCTTTGTCCTCAGTGGCTGTAGCTGTGGCCTCCCTCTGCAGGCATGCTCCCCACCCCAGACCCTCTCCTGTTGCTGATTCTCCTTGGGTTTTTGCAGACCAAGCTCTTTCACAAAAGCCTCTGATCTTACCTCCCTGGTGGAAGGAAGTTCTGAGCCCACAGTCCCCCAACTCAGTGCTAATTGGACCTCCAAAATGCTTGTTGTTTACCCAAACATCAACTGAGGCCACAAGACATGGTAATTTCCTCTCCATATTCCAGCTGAGAAAGGGCAAACTTCCTAGGGTGGGCCAGGGAGACACGTTTCCCTCTGAGTGTTCTGTGGAACTCTCAGATGGCCTCTAAGATGTTCCCCTAAGGTGAGTCCCCCCCTCCAATTAAACTTCCAGGTATTCCCCACAAGGTGGACTCTCCCCAAGGTGAGTGCCCCCAAAGCTGTGTGGGCTGTTGAACGGCTCTTCCATTGTCCCTCTTGGCATCTTGGGCAGTGATGGGAGGGGCAGGCCCAGTGCCCACAGAGGGGTGCTGTATTGATGTTCTTGCTCCAGTGTGATTAGATCTCTCCTCTCTATTGGTGGTGCAGGGTTGGGGCTGAGGAGACAGTGAAGGAGGAGTTCGTAGCTGATGTGAAGGGGCAGAAGAGGGAACCCCGGGGCAGTTCTGGCATCCGACCTCGGAGGAGGCACGGGCAGGAGAAGGAAGCAAGCCCTTGGGAGCTGGGTATCTCCCACTGCTAGGTGAGACAATCAGAGGTTTGGTCTGGTCCTGAGGGAAGCTCTCAACTAGAACCAGTGACTCCAGCCAGGCCTGGGTAAGGAGGCACGAGGGCCCCACGTGGTAGATTCAAACAGGACACTTGGGTCTTAGCTGGTGTTTCTTAGGGGGCATAAATGGGGGTGTCCTTTCCCTATGCTACAGGCTCCACTCTTCTCAGCCCAGTAACTCATTCTGGGGTGAAAGGCAGTTCAGGGAGGTAGTAGTCGGAGATAGAGGAGTTTGGAGGGTTGGGATGGTGAGGAATTCTTTTGGGGGGCTTTGACGCATTGGGGGTTCCAGGGACTGCAGGGTTGCAAGCCGGCAGGGAGAGACTGTTGCCTGCTCAGTTCTGGGCCCGTAAGAGCTTACATGTGCTCTCCAAGGGGATCAAGAGCCACTCCTTGCAAGGAAGTGCCTCTCTGCATGTGAGAAGCCATCCTGGATGACAGTTAATGAGAACTGTGGCAATATCATAGGTCATTCCTGGAGCCACTGCCACCATTGAGAGGAGCATTCAAGTCTTGCCTGGCTCATGGTGGCTGTTTTGGTGACAATTTTGGGGAGTGTGCACAGGGCCTCATTAATTCCAGCCACGGACAAGGTTGGGGCATATGTGTGAGTGGCCACAGTCCTCCAGGCCAGTTAAGAGACTGACTGTGACTGTTAGAGAGAGGGGCTCTGCCGTCTCTGCGGCGGTCCTATTTGCATAAATTTCAAGTTGATTGGCTTAGAGGCAACTTCACTTTATCACAGATGACAAGCCTCTGGTTGGAACAGCAGCCACTGTCAATTAGCTGCCTTGGTGACTTGGTTTGTTTTGGTTGGCATTATGGCTCTCTCCTTCTCTCTCTCCCTGGAATCAGTGTGGTCCCCCAAGGGTACTCCAGCCTAGGACAGCTTAGGCCTGCAGACACTGTCAGCTGTGACACTGGGAACCTGTTAGCAAGTAGCCAGATTCCCAGGCAGAATGGGACAACCCAGAGTCTACACTTCTAACCAGCTCCCAGGAGAGGAGGACTTGCTGGGCCAGGGGTGGCCTGAGGACTTTTAAACTTGGACTGATGGTTCGTGTTAATAAAGCTTTATTGAACACAGCATCTGCCTTTCACTAGCTCTGTCTACAGCCATTCTTGACTACAGCACTGGCAAGAGACTTAGGTGGCCGACCCTCTACAGGAAGTCGCCCAGCCTCTGATTGGACCATCCGTGCTGGAGCTAGAGCAGGCCTAGGAGCAGTGACGTTACCTTCCTGACCAATCCCCAATTATGTGCAACAGCCACACTCCAGGTACTGTCATGTGTGGGGATCTGCTATCCGTACTGCAACAAAACGCCTGAAACAAACAACTTAAAACAAGGAAAGGTTGTTTGGGCTCATCAGTTTGGACCATCAGCCCATGGTTAGTGGCCTTTTTGATTTGGGCCTCTAGCAAGGCAGATCACCATGGTAGGAATGTATGGTGGAGAAAATTCCTTTACCTTCTGGCTGGAACAAAAGACAGGAAGAAGAAGAAGAAGAAGAAGAAGAAGAAGAAGAAGAAGAAGAAGAAGAAGAAGAAGAAGAAGAAGAAGAAGGGGGGGGGCTGGGGTCTCAGCAGCCCTTTCACGAATGTCCCCACGATGCCCTACCTCTTAACTGACTGCCACCTCCCAATAGTGCCAAGCAAGAGAAAAATCCTCAGTGCATGGACATTACACTATGGGACTCAAGCACTATCCCATTAGACAGATGGGAACACAGAGGCTGCAAGAGGCTCCTCATTTGCCCACGGTCCCAAGCTGGTAAGCCATGCTCATTAGCATCCGTGGCACACTTCCCTTGCCCCAGAGCACCAGTCAGCCAGCTGGCCAGCCACTCTCATCTCTTGCCAGTCTGGATCCAAACAAAGGCCTCTGCTAGGAATAGTGCCCCCTTCAGGCAGGTCTTAGAATGACCTATGTGGGCCCCCTAGGGATGTGGGCACAGCACGTGATCATCACCAACCAGGGCCATGTTTTTCCTCCTCTTAACAATCTGCAGAACTGGATTTCTGCTTCCAGCATCTGTCCGGGTATCCACCCAGTGAGCTGTGCATTCTTGGGAGGCCAAGGAGGAGACCGGAACCCAGGTCTCTCCCTTCTCCTGAGCTGAGAGGGACTATTTACAGAGGAAGGAGTGAGCTCCCAAGAGGCCAGGTATTCCTTGGCCATTTGGTGGGTCGCGTAAGAGGTGACCTGGGCTCTGAGAGTGGAATCCCCCATGTTGGATCAAAGCACTGAGATATGAAGACATTTGTTACTGTTGGCCCTGGTTAATAGATAAGGAAACCCAGACATGGAGTCTCTGACCAAAGAGTCTCCCAAAGGACAGGGTTCTGGGACTCCCCTGAAGGAGGCTGGAAACAGGGCCTTCTTGGGATAAGAGCATCTGAGCCCGGCCCCCAGGGAGCATGACTTCAGTGAGGAGGATCCAGTTTGTGCCTGCCTGAGGAGGCATGATCATTTATATTTTATTTTTAAACATGAGTGTACGTGTGCGCATGCATGTGTGCATGTGCCTGTGTGCGTGTGCCTGTGTGTGTGTGCCTGTGTCTGTGTATGTGTGCACGTGAGCATGCGTGTATGTGTGTGCGTGCACGCGCATGTGTGGGTGTGCCTGTGTAGGTCAGAATTCAACACTGGTATTTTCCTCACTTGCTTTTCCATCTTATGTTTTGAGACTGGGGGGCTGGGGGTGGGGGGTCACTTGCTAACTCAGCCTGGTCCTCACCAATTCAGCTGCACTGAATTGTGCTGAGTTCCAGGGGTTCCCCCATCTCTGCCTCCTCAGCGTTGGGATGGCAGGCACCCACTCCTGCACTTGGCTTTTTACACAGGGGCTGGGGATCCGAAATTGGGTCCTTGTGCCCATGTGCGTGACGAAGCACTTTACCCACTGAGCCATCTCCCCAACCCCCCTTTTGGTTTTTATGTAGGGATTTTCTCTATTGCTCTATATTTTATTTGAGGGACCTAGACCATGGAATTGGATCTCTTGCTGCCGCTGGCTTCTAGCTCTTTCCTACCTAAATCTGTGTGGTGGCCTTGAAAGTTACCCATTTGTTGTTGGTTAGTGATAGAGCAAATATCCCTGTCTGTCTTCACCGGGCCTGCTGCCAGCTGATGTGTGTCCCACAGAGATCCCCATTCTCCCCCCCACCCCCGTGGGTCTTGTCACAGCCGGATGTATTCCGATACATCTAGTAGATATACATTTTAGAGCTCTCTTCAGCCTTGCAAAAGAGTGTCGATCTGAATTCAGGTCGGGAATGTAAGCGTCTCCTTTGGCTTGGCACAGCTGGGGCGGCCTGGGGTGTTCAGCGTGACTATTCTTTGCCTTGAGGAGGCGCCTGCTTTTGACCATCTTGAGAGACATTTTGATCTTTTTGCCTTTGGTCTATTTCCAGGTCTCTTTCTTATAAACAAACTGTGAGACCATTCTAGAATCTGGTGCCCCTGGACCAGTGGGGCCTCTGCTCAGCCAAGAAGGGTGTTAGCCATACCTGGTGTCTGGGTGGGTGGAGGGGAAGGACCCAGGATGTAATACAGTGAGCCTCCCTGACAGACTCCTCCTGGGGCTCTTTGCTCCACTGGCACGCAACTGGTTTCTGTGTGCCTCCGAATCTGTCGAGGGGGAATAAGAAGGTCCTAATGAGGTATAAGCTTTGTACCACCATGGTCCTCAGAAGACAGTGACAAAAGCAGCCGGGTGGCCCAAGTTCAGAAAAGCAAAGGGACTCACCCAGAGCAGCATAGCTAAGAAGTGGCAGAGCTGAGACTTGAACCTGTGTTCAGACTCCAAGCTCAGCGCCCTTCCTGCTTCTTGTCAGCCACTTAGGTTTGGGTCTCAGCTTCTTCACAAGCTAACTGGGTACACTGCACAGCACCACTAGCCTTAAGGATGATGTAACCTGCCAGCCCCTACCACAAGGTTGTCACATGGGTGCCCTACATGGCACCCAGCCCTCTGGCCTGCCACGATCCATCTGGATTATGGCTAGATAAGGGCACACAGACCCATGTGTGCTGCCTGCCAACATGGATAAAAAAGGTTTATCTCTGGCCTGGCTCAGAAGGGTGGATTCCAGGGGCAGTGAGCGGGAGTACAGGGAGCTGGCCTCCTTTATGGCCTGGCTCTTAATGCCACCCAGAAGCTGCAGTGCAGGCTGCTGTAAGAATGCCAGCCCAGGGCAGGCAGGGAGGCTGAGCCACCCAGATCCGGTGTGGGCAATGTTGTAGGGAGGGGCAGGCAGGAACAGGGTTGAAGTGAAAACAGGGATGCAGGGTCCAGGGTTGTACCCAGCTGAAAGTATCTTAAAGAGCAGGGAAGGGTGGCTCTCCCTGCAGAGAAGACATACACAAGCCTCTCAGGCCTGGCCATGTCCTTGCTGTGTGACTTTGGGCTTGTGTTGACCCTCTCTGTGCCTCAACGTCCTTATAGCCAGGGTCTAGAATGGAAGGTGAGGGGAAGAGAGAGCTAGGTGAGAGATCAGAGCCTGGTGTGTGCTAGAGCTGCAAGCCTGAGGCGGAGGTAAGTTGAATGCTCCGTAAACCAGCAGGACATGACCTTTACCCTGGGCAATGGGCTGGAGGGTGAGAGATGACAGTCATTACGGAATTAGGACAGGGAGGGGCCAAGCCAGTATGGAGTCAACCAGTGATGACTGACAACCTAGGGTCCCTGACATCTCTCTGGGCTACGGAGACATCTGTTCTTATTGCAGATGCTAAAGCTTACTTTTTCCTGCATGACTTAGGGCAGTGAGGGTACAGGAGGGGTCTGCACAATGGTGCCCTAACTCTTGTCTCCTCTAAGCCAAGACTCAAGGGGTTCACTTGTGTGCTGAACCCCAGCTGTAAGGCCTCAGAACCCCAGCCCAGCTGGGACATTCCACAGGGCTGCTTGTCTGAGAACTGACTCCCACTGGGAGCTGATAGGGCCCTGTGAGACGGTGAGCCAGAGTCTGGCCTATGTGGAGTATGGTAAGGGGTCACCGGTGGCATGTTCCTAGCCTCTGCATCCCTGGGAGCAGACAGAATCCTTCCAGAACATGTGAGGTGGGTGGGGTGGCAGGCTGGCAGACTGGAAGCTTCTTCTGCCTATACAAGGCCTGACCCAACCACTTGCCATTGTTTGGGGTTTAGGGCTGGAGAGCCAGGAGAGAGACCAGCGGCTGCAGGGAGATTGCAGCCAGTATACGCAGGTGTTTCTGGTCCCTGCCTTACAGAACTCTGCAAATAGAGAAAGTCTTATGGGAGTTTCTAGAAGAAGGTAAAGATGGTTGGGGTCATTAGTGGGAGCCTGGGTGTTTATGGGTAGAAGCCCCGTAGGGGAGCATAGACAGTTCATGGCCTGTCAATGTCCTAGCTCTGCCACACCTTGCTTTGTGTGCTGACCCTCTCTCTGCCTCAAGGCCCTAGTGGCAAGAGCCTAGCATGGAGGGTGAGTGGAGAGAGAGACCAGGGCCTAGTGTGTACTGAAAGCCACAGGTCTGAGGTGGGGTGAGTTGGATGCTTTGTGGGCCAGCCCGACATGGTGATGGTGTGGAGGACAGGGAATAAAGTTCTGACCCAGGCCTTCCCACTTCTGGAAGGGTGACCACCTTTAGAAGCCCTGATCCTGGTGACAACTGGCTCTAGACAAAAATGCATTGCTCCTTGTGGTCCCCTCCCTACCCAGTTCCAGGGATGGCTTTCTCTTCCTCTATGCCCACTCAGTAGGCTGACACAGTGGGGGCAAATCATCAAGGGGGCAGTGAGGCCATACTCACCTCAGGACCTTTGCACAACTGGGCTCACTACTGGCAATGTGCCCTAGCATACAGACTCAGTCATCTCTGGTCTGATTCTGGCCTGCTTACCTACCAGACCTCAGCTTCTAGGGCTTTCAACCTAGACTGGTCCGGGCCCTCCCTCTGCTATCAGGATTCCTGTTTAGCCCCCCTGCAGATCTGTGGTTCCCAGGCTAGTTTCACACGCTGTGTGAAGGTGTGAATTAATGAATGAATCAGTCAATCATTGCCTCATCTCCTCCTTAGTCCTTCTTAGAGGTCCCTTAGGATGGGTGGGCTGCCCCATTATGAGAAGAAAGAGTCTCAGGGCCTTAGTTCCTCTCCCTGGTGAAGGCCCCTGACACCGAGGAGGTCTTGGGAGAGAAACCAGACCACGTTGCAATAGGCAGTGGGTGTGCCCACCTTTCCTGCCTATCTCTATAAGGGACATCCCTCAAGTTACACCTCTTCCCGAGAGCCTGGGGTTCCTGATGCTGGTTCCCCTCTTCTAAACAGCCAATTGCTGGGGGGCCTGAGGCAGAGTCTGGCCATACTGAAAAGGCCAAGGACCATCTCAGCCAGAATCTTCTTTTACCTGGAGCAGAGGGATACTGAGGCACAGTGGGGAGCTAGTGGTGGCCCCTAGAGAGAAGGGTGCCGGGGGCCTTCAGCAGGCCTGGAAAGCCACAGTTATCTGTCACTACCCTGCCTACCTTCCTCAGGCTTTAGGTTCCTCTCCTATGAAATGGGATGGCAGTGGGGACCTGCCTTAAACATCTAGCAAGCGGCATGCACAGAATCACTGATGGATGGAGTGTGAGGAGCCTCCGGAAGGGGCAGCCCTGGTTGGGCTCAGAACTTGAACCCTCTAGAGCCTGGCTGGCTGTGAGGTGGGAACAGTCACTGAAGGAAGGGAGCCTTAAATGGGGATAAACTCTTCTCAGGAAGGGAGGGAGGGGCTGGGGAGACAAGAGGCAGTAGAGCTGCGTTCTTCCTCAGTTAGACCTGAGTGTTCAGAGCCTCTCCCTCACCTGACAGGGGCTCCTGGAGAAGATGGCTTCATATACCCTGGGGCTCTGGGCCCTGTGCCTGTCCCATCACTCCAAGCCAAGTGGCTCGGCACAAGAAA
This sequence comes from Uromys caudimaculatus, assembly GCA_028551405.1. Lineage (NCBI taxonomy): Eukaryota > Metazoa > Chordata > Mammalia > Rodentia > Muridae > Uromys > Uromys caudimaculatus. The sequence goes on from CM052718.1 coordinate 18,193,618, forward strand.
CTAGCCATTCTTACCATACCTCTGTCTGGCCTCTCTTTTTCCTATCTAGATGTTTCTAAAGCATTGCCAATGTCCAGGCAGAGTATCAGCAGGGTTCCTACTCTGCGGAGGCAGGAGGGGTGTTTAGTGCCTACTGTGTGCAAAATATATAGGTGGTGTTAAGAATCTGGGAGACTGCCAGCCTGGGAAGTCTATCACCAGCAAGCATAGTACTTGCAGAAAGTAAGGGGTTGAGGGATTGAGGAAAGGCTGAGCAGAGCCAGGCAGGGAGAGCTGGAGAAGCATCAGGCACAGTCATCACATATGTTTCTTAAAGAGCAAGGGACCTCTCAGGACCCAGGACCTAACCTTTGCCTTTGGGAGCTGCATAGGAGCTGTTTCCACCCTGAGCTCAGAGCCGTGGCTGATGCATCCACTGCCCTGCTAGCTACAGCCCTTCTGTCTAGCCTCACTGTGGTCCTCAAGGTGGGTGGCATGGGTCCAGTCACACACCAGGAAACAGACCAGTGAAGCAATGTGTACCACCTCACCTAGCTAGTTCAGTGCCAAAGCACCCGCACTGGTGCAGAGAGGAGAGCACAGGCCCAATCAGTATGAGTCCCTCTGTAGCTGGGGCTGAACAGCCTCAGGTCAGCTTTTATGGTGAATCACCCTACCGCTCTGGTGCCTCCCTAGGCATCTCTGAGCTCTGAATTGTGGATCTCATAAAAGGAGATCAGGTCAGATGGTGGTGCACACCCTTAATCCCAGCACTTGGGAGGCAGAGGCAGAGGCAGAGGCAGAGGCAGAGGCAGAGGCAGAGGCAGAGGCAGAGGCAGAGGCAGAGGCAGAGGCAGAGGCAGAGGCAGAGACAGAGGCAGAGACAGAGGCAGAGACAGAGGCAGAGACAGAGGCAGAGACAGAGGCAGAGACAGAGGCAGAGACAGAGGCAGGTGGATCTCTTCAAGTCCAAGGCCAGCCTGGTTTACAGAGTGAGTTCCAGGACAGCCAGGACTACACAGAGAAACCCTGTCTGGGGTTGGGGGAGGAGAGGATGACCTCAGCCAACTTACTATGAGTTTATAAGATGCCTACTATGAGCCACTCTCACTGCCCCACAAGACAGCCAGAGCAAACTGATCTCAACAGGATGAACTAGGCTGGCACCAATAGTGATAGACACACATTAGCTGACGGAGGGTATGAGGAGCTGGCCTGCCTCTTCCACTATGGACCGTGTGTCCTGGTGGCAGCTGGGTAGGTCACCTCTCCTGCCCCTCCCCCATCCATACTCTGGCTAACACTGAGGGAATGAACCCGTTGTTCTTCCTACTACCCGAAACAGATCAGAGGCGCACGCTTTGATCTGCCTTCAAACACTCAGTGATGGGTCCCAAGTTCCAGGTACGTGTTGTCCTAAAAACCAAAACTCCGGCACCTGACATCAGACTGGCTGCTAGAAATTTGAGTGACAGCTGCCCCTGGTGACACATATACACAAGGCTGTAAGTGGGCTATTGGGCATGGGGTAACCATACACATGCCTCTGAGTTGTTTGTGGGTGGATATATGCATGAGTGCATGCTTCTTGGATTGTATATATGCCAAGTAGACATGAGCTCATATGCATTCTCCGATGTGTGTGTCTGAGTGCATGTGGGCCTGTCCCCATCAGCTGGCTCTGCAGCCTCATGTCCCGGTTTCTGGCGTATAGACCCAGGCTTGCCATTTTTCTCCTGATCCGTCATTCCCTCCACATCTGCACAGGCTCTGGCACAGACAAGGATGGTGAGCCAAGGTGAGAGGGGAAGATGCTGAGCCCTGTCCTAGACACATGGGTCCCGTCAGCTGCCACCTGTGACCCTTGTTTGTGGCTCCTCTGTTCTCCTGTTTATGTCTGGCCATAGCACTGCTATCCACAGGGAGATCTTGAAGGGCCTTGGCCTGGTGGAATTATTTATATGAACCCTAATGCCACTACCGCTATTAGTGTGGCCCAAGCTCAATCACTAGCTCATCACATGACTGCTTTAATACCTGTCCCTACCAGGCTCTTCATCCATGGCCATGGGACCTTGTCAATCAGGTTTGCTTGACTCCCTGTGGCAGCTTATCAGGTGTTCACAGGATACCATGGCTACTTCAGAGGCCAGATGATGTTGACCTGTGGCACATAGGCAGATCTGATATGGATGCCCAGGTGGTTCAGAAGAGAGTGCCTGGACATGGCAGGCTAGGACACAGGCAAGACTCCAGACCTCCCTGAGGCCACTTGAAACCCAGAAAGCAAAACAGTCCATCTTCCTCCACAGCTCTCAGCTTCTTCGTGTGCTTTGGGGGCTGGAGTTGACGGGTAACTTGTCCTTGTGGCTTCTGTCTTCAGAGAAGCCACCCCCTGAACCTCACTTCAATCTCAAGACAGGACACAAACCACATGAGCAACACAGCCCCTGCCCAGTCAAGCATCTGGACAGTTGGGGTGACTCATTTGGGGCTGAGGGTTTGAGGGTTGAGAATCAGGAAGGAAAGCTGCAAATGGGCTTTACCTTTTGAGCCTCTAACCCTGGATGCAGGGTAGGGATGGTGGCCTGGGGTTGGGAGGTAGCAACTGTAGAGGTTCAGGGGAGCCACAGGCCCTAAAGACAGAAATCTATGCAGCACATGGTATGGGTGCTTAAGCAGAACCAACGCCCCAGTATGGAGCAAGGCCTTGATTTCTCAAGTGGGTGAGTGGTCTGATGTGCTCTGTGAAATGGGGACTGCGGCTGCCTGGGAACTGTGTTGGTGGGTGGCACTCATGCAGAGAACTAAAGGCAAGGACAGTGGCTGTAGCCACGTGTGAGGGTTTGATGCTACGGGAAGTCTTGAGATAGCACAATGATCCTGTATGCACAGTTTCTACCTTTGCTCTCGGGCACGTAGACTGGAGGTGGTTCTTCCAGTCACCAGAGATGTGGTTACAAGAGGTGGCAGAGCCAGAAAGTAGCCCCAGGCAGAGTGGGTGCCTTGAGGACTCCACCCACAAGTCTGGCTGACCCTGACCCTCTAGGCCATTGGGATACCCTGCTCCTGCCCAGCAGGCTGGTATCAGGACTAAAGACAGGCAGCAGGGAGCCACTGAGTTGCTGAAGTTGAGACCCTCCAGCATCTCCCTCCGGTGCCGCTGTCCCTTGCTCAATGTGCCCTGCCCTGCTGAGCCCTGCTGATGGGAAAACAGATCCATTCTTGGCGGTAGGGTCTCATCTGTCTCTCCAAGGTCTGTTTCTCTTCACATGCCCTTCTTCCTCCCCTTCTAGCCTTGCCAAATTCAGTGTTTAAAAATAACCCTGAACTCCAAGAGCAGCAGTCCCCAGCTGACCCACAGAGAGGGTGGGCCGTGGCGGTGCGTGCCAACCATGGCCCTAGACCCTGTCAAACCTCAGTCACTCTCAAATGCTCAGGTCTTACTGTTGGTGGCAGAGCTACCATCTTAGGCAGTTGACCTTTTTTTTTTTTCAAAGTGCTAGAACACACAGGGAGAAATCTCAGATGAGCTTACGCCTTGAGCTCCCCAGGAGGCCTCTCTAGCCTCCATACTGTTTTGGGGCTTGGAGATAGAATGCTCTTTGCCTCTTGTCTTGAGGTTGAGTGGCTGTGTGAGATTGGGCAGTTCATCTACCTCTCTGAGCCTTTGTTTCTGCTCTGGTGAGCTGGTCTGTGGGTAATGGATTCGTGTGGACATTAGCCAAGGTAATATAGTTGCGTGCATCATAGAGCATGTTCCGTGAAGACCCAGCCAGCATAAGGCAGCCATCTCTAGGGGTGTCGCAGTCCTCAGAGGCAGGACAGACCTCTTTCAGTTCCTCTCCAGTGCAGTGAAATCCAGCAGGTGTCACTTTCTGCATGTCCCAGATCGGGGCATCTAACTGTGATGCTCCCTCCCAACCAGGGCTGACAATCCTGGTAGATGTCTCTGAGACCAGACCTGGATAAGGGTTGAGCACTCAGTTGAACCAAGGAGCTGAAAACCATTGAGACCTTTGAAGGCTGGGTCACAGTCAGACTCAGCCACAGGGTCACTTACTATGGGCAGGACCTGCTGGGCCGTAGGCTGAAGTGTACACAGCTGGCCCTGAGGATGGCATCATATCACTGTCTCAGAGATGCCTGAAGATCTGAGGCTGGGCTCCTGTAGGGCCGGCATTCCCACAGGGCCTGGGAACCCTAAGCTAAGCTCCTTGCTTGGGTCCTGCAGACAGGCCCTAGCCCAGGACCCTTCTGGCCTGACAGAGGGATCCAGGAATGAGTCCTCTAAAGTCCAGCTTTGGACACCAGGAACTTCCCACCCCCACCCCTTAGACAGTGACTTCCACGTCAGTGTGCTCAGCGCCAAAACCAGGGTCTGGTCTATCCTCAAAGTACTGGGATACACGAGTGTAAGCCTCAGAGGAAGCCAGTGGCATGCATCCCTCAGAAGGCCTCAAGGACCATGGATGCTGTTTCACTATGGGAGGTAGTGTGTTCTGAGTCCATTTTGCCTTCTGTCTCAGTGGCCAGTAGAGGGAGGAGAGCCTAGCAGGGGAGTAATCGGTGTCAGGAAAAGATGGAGTCTCTTGGGTCTGGGCTGAGGGGCAAGTTGAAATAAGGGCAGACTTCCTGGAGGGAGCTGTACTTCTGTGACTCCAGCAAGATAACAGGACCTGGATTCACCCCAATGTGAACGTCAGCCTCAACATCAGCCAATATACTGGGACTTTACAGGGGCTGGAAACTGACCGGAGGGCAGTTATGTTTAAGCCCAGCAGCTCTTAGATTCAGCACCCTGTAACCCCCTCCTCCATTCAGAGACAGAAGTGGGGCAACCCTGCCTCTCAGGGCCTCTCAAGCAGGGATGGGGGCGGGGCTGGGCATCTGGAGACCCAGACAGCCTCTGAAGACCTCACCTTCCCTGCCTGTATCTATAGTGTAAGGAGCCCTGAGGGGTGTGGGCATCTCCAGGCACTTTTTCCTTGCAGTGCATTTTTCAGAGCTGACCCTGTGGGTTTCCACAGGGAAATCCTTTTTTAAATGTTCTCAAAAGCCTTAATCTCTGTTCTCCCTCCCAGGAGGGCCAGGGGCAGGAGGCCAAGCACTGAGCAATTAAGCAGTTTAGGGCTCTAGAGGACATGGAAAGGTGAGTAGGGTACAGAGGAGTCCTTCCCGGGGCTATAGAAGCCTTGCCACTATCAGGATTCAGTGCTGAGCTTTGGTGACATTTGTATGATAGTCAAGCTTGTCCTCTCCTTGGACAAATTAAACTGTCCAAGGTCAGAGATACACACACACACACACACACCTCAAGGTTCAGTCTACTGGGATATATATGAGGATCTTCATATATAGGCCTGGCCTAGAGCTAGTTGTCAACCTCCGGATCACTCCATTGGCCATCAGCCAACCCTGGCTCTCTGATCCTGATGGAAGGAGAGTACAATGTTCCCTTGGTGACCAGGTGTCCCCTCTGTGACCAGGTGGAGAGTGTCTGAGGGCAAGATGGCACCAAGCTCGTTGCAGAAGGCTGAGCTAGGGTCTGGGACAGTGTGGGCTGAGAGAGGGGCACTTCTCTGGTGCCTGGGCATGGCCCTTCCCACACTCAACTGTTTTATTGGGAGGGCACTTGGGCATTGTCCCAGACTGTCCTTGGGAGGCGGATCTTTGCTGTGGAGACACCAGAACCCTGTGGAGGGGCTGTGGTCTGCCCTGAAGATGGCAGGGACTGGAGGGACGGCATAATACAGCCAAGCTGGGGAAGGGCACAAGGTCCCTTATCTATGCATCACGTAGACTGTGGTCACCAAGTTCTGGGTCCCTTTTTCTATAAATATGACTGTTCTGGGCACTTTCCCTGAGTCACAGTGAGCTACATCACTCATATTTGTATTTCTGGGTCTGTCGTAGTTCCATGCCAGCAAATTCTTCCATAAGGTAGATTGTTTCTGAGGTCCCTTTTCTGTCATTTATGCAGTACTGAGCCTCGAACCCGGGACCTTTCACATGCCAGCCAAGCACTCTTCCACTGAGCTCATTGCCTTCCTTTTTAAGGCTGAGTAATATTCCACTGTGTGTATACATGTGTATACACGTGGTTGGTTCATCCCTCTTGTCTGTGGAGACTTAGGTGATTTTAGCTGCTGTAAACAAAAGCAGTGGTTGTGGGACTGTGAGTACATGGTGGAGCCACTGCTGTGGTCAGAGTCTCCCAGCGCTGTCCCAGGAATGCTCACCGGTGAACGCTGTGGCTTCCACTCTGGGACACACACCATGAGGGAAGACTTCCTTCTCCATTGCTTGCTTTCACTTTCATTGGCTGCTGTGTTCCTGGTGCCTAGGAGGGTAGCCAGGCCAGCGTCTATTTTCAGAAAGGTAAATGGGAGTCACCCTTACAGACAGAGCAGGGAGGCAGGGTCCCTAGCTCTGAGGCGGCAGAGGTAAAGGACTTATCATTCCCTTTCTCCCGGACACTTTGGATGGATGGTGATTTCACCACCTGAGCCACCGGCACCCTTTGATTAAGTCTCATTTTGCTGTGAAAAGCAAAGGAGGTGACAGGGCTGCTGGGGGAAGGTCACTCATTCCAGAGAGGAAATTGGATGGAGGTGTTTTTTATCCTCCATTTGCCCGCCCTGGCTCCCGCAAGCTCCTGTTGGCTGCTGCCTGTCTGCTGTCCCTCCTCTGCGGGTAACAAAGCAAGAGTGGGGGACAGTTGCCGAGACTCTCTGTCTTACACAGGCAGCGCCGGACGGGTCAATGCCAGCCGGATGATGACCAGTTGTGGCCAGCGGTCCCGGAACGTGCTCGCAGTATTCTCCCTGTTGTTTCCTGCAGGTAAAACTTCTGTGGGGTTCAGGGGCTTGAGGGAGAGTGGGAGCGGGGGCTTCCAGGGTAGGGATGCTTCTGTGGCTCTGCATGTCAACAGGGCAAGGGTACCTCAGTCTCCGGATGATGTTTCCCAGCCCTGAGATGAGCTGAGGTCCCTTGGATGCTGGGGGCAGTGGAGCTGCCAGGAACCTGCAATTCACATTTGCTCCTCTAGTTCTGCAAGTCAAAACTGAGGCAGGAGATCACAGCTAGTGGAAGGGCCAGGAATCAGACCCGGGACCCCGGAGCCACACCCTCGTGGTACCTGTGCTGACACTGCATGCAAGCTTGGACTCACAGAAATCAGATCCTCCATGCCTCCAAACCAGAGTTGAGCCAAGACCAGAGACAGCCCAGCATGGCCAGTCAGGACCTAGTCAGAGCCCGGCCATTCATAGAGGCTCTCGTGGCACCGTCTGTCTGTCTGTCTCACTCCCCAGTATCATTCTGTTACTTTGCATATTTTCCACAGTCCCTGTGCACCTCTCTTATGTGCCCCTCTGTTTCTTTCATATATCTCTTCCACATGTCTCAGATCTCTTCCTCAATCGCATGTCTCTCTGTCTCTGTCTGTCCACTGTGTGTGGTTCTGTCTCTTCTCTCTGACCCTCCCCACACGGTGATCAAGCCATTGCTCAGCACTGGTGGCTTCCTTCCCTTGTCCTTTGTTTGGAATGTGGAAGGGAGATTGTGATAGGATTCCCAGGAGAGCAGAGTGGAGGCCAAGCTGAGGCCAGAGTCTGGGGCCACCACCTCATCAACTCTTCCCATGTGATGGGGACCCTGCTCCTTACCTCCCCAGCTCTTCCCCATTCGAAGGAGGGCCCATGGAGGGAGGCCTGACAGCCCCCTGCTGTAGGCTGTGTCTTCCCAGCTCTTCCCCATGAAATGGGGGGAGGGGGCTGGTCCTCACCTTCCCAGCTCTTCCCTCTGTAGTAGAGGGCCCTGGTTCTCATTATTTTGAGTATGGAGACCCAGTCACCTCTTACTGCCACTGGGGACAGGGACTCAGAGGAGGCACGTGGGTGGCGGTCATACAGCTGAACAAGAGCTGACTCTGCCTGGGCCACCAGAGCTGGGGTTCACCGTGCTTTACATAAGTTCTGGAGTGCTGGGATACACAAGAGTTGGAGGCAGTGAACCTGCACCCACCAGTGTTCAGAGTTCCTTGGAGCCCCACCACAGGGGCTCCGATCCTTCTCCAAAGATGGGGAAGAGGCAAGGGGGAGGTTCAATCCTGGTCCCCAGCTCAGGGCTCCTCCGTCCCTGGGGAAGCAGCAGGTCTCCCAGTCACTGGCTAATGACTAAGCCTGAGCATCCAGGGACAGCTATGGGGTTGTGAACTGGGTCGGGGCAGGACCTGCCACTCTCACCCCTGTGTCCACAATTGCCCCTGCCAAAACCTGACAACTCCCTACTATATGCTGTGTCTCATAGTCAAGAGGCCAGTCCCAGAGCTAGACTTGGCTTTTCTGCTAGCACCCTAGGTGTGTCCAGCGTTCCTAGGTGCCCATGCTGAGCACACAGAGCCAGGGCAGGGCTTCAAGTCACGAAAGAGTCATGGGACATGACTGCTGTCTTCTGTCTTTCATTGTTAATCTCACCGTGTGCCATTGCTTTGGGGCAGTGGTCCCCAGCCCAAGTCCCAGGGTATGGACTTGCAGAACAGATCATGTCCCATGCTCCCTACCCTAGAGCTCAGTGCTGTGGTAGGGCCAAAGTGCTTCCATTCTGACTAGCATGCTTGGTGGGTCAAGGCTCTGAGTCTCCCTTATCTCTTCTGTTTGGTGGAAGTAGTTAGGACTTGGTGGTATGTCTCCCTGGGGCACCACACTAAGTGGTCTCTGTGTCCCTGGACAGGCTCTTCTGTAGATCAGGGGTGGACTGGAGCTTGCAGAGTCACTACCTCCCCACTGTGTCCACAGAAGGAGGGACTAGCCTTCAGGGAAGGGCCTTTGGAGGTAGCCTAGGCACCAGCTCTCAGGGTGTCCGCCCCCTGCCAGCTGGCCCGGTGGGGTCCCCTGTGGTGGCGCTGTGTGGGCTGCAATCTAATAACCTCTCAGCAGCCAGAGCTTCTTGTGGGAGCTCTAAGAAGCCAGGGCTTTGTGCCTGCGCCTTCCCTGTGCCAAGAAGCCCCTTTTCAGTGATACAAATTAGATACAGCGAGCCCTTTATGAAGATACTAATTAAGCCAGAGACAGCCGCTCTGCTTTTCCATTGTTGCTTTGTTCGAATTCAGTCCTGTTTATCGCTATCAGCTCATCCTGCTTTGCCACAGAGAAGGTTGAATAGGGGCCTCGATCTGTGGGCCAGGGAGAGAGGATCGCAGGCCAGCACAGCCCTCTCACTGTATGTGCGGAACCAAGAGGGAACCTGGCTCAGGTCTAGAACAACGGCTTCTATAACGGACTTACTACTTTCAATATAGGTGGACCCCAGGTCATACACTCCTTTGTGGCCTGACACCCAGGAAAGCCTGACTCAAAACCAACCTGCTCTGGGGCAGAGAGGGAGGAGGGGAGGGAAGGAGGGAGGGAGGGAGAGAGAGAGAGAGAGAGAGAGAGAGAGAGAGAGAGAGAGAGAGAGAGAGA
>CM052718.1:18203163-18220602 GCA_028551405.1 Uromys caudimaculatus
AGCCCCCCCCACCCCGGGACACAGAATAGGTGCCTAGTCGCTACAGACTGAGATGCTAGAGATGACCCACCTACAGGTGAGCTTCAAGGAGCCCCAAGGAGCATTCAGCCTGGGCTATTAGGGCTGTTGTCGTGTCAGAGCTGGGGATCAGAGGTCCAAGAGGCTTTGGGGCAGAAGTGAGGCTCTTTCTGGACCATGAAGAATTCCTAGGGAAGGAAGGGGCCAGTAAGACCCTGGAGCAGGCTGCCGGTCCCTTCTGCTCAGCACCTGTGAGCTGCCAAGGGAACCCTGGCAAACCTGGTGTCTCTGTATTCCAGTCCTGTCCGCACATTTCCGGGTCTGTGAGCCCTACACGGACCACAAAGGCCGCTACCACTTTGGTTTCCACTGCCCCCGGCTCTCGGACAACAAAACCTTCGTCCTCTGCTGTCACCATAACAACACGGTCTTCAAATACTGCTGCAACGAGACAGAGTTCCAGGCGGTCATGCAGGCAAACCTCACGGCCGGCCCGGAGGGCTACATGCACAAGTGAGTACCAAAACCCCACCTCCCAACTGCTCTGGCCACTGCCCACCACTGCCCTGGGGATGCTCCAGACAACACAAGCAAGGAGGCAAGCCTAGAAGGAGCTTTGCAAAGACTTGAGGCAACCTGGGTTCCTGGTCTGACTGCTCTCTGAGCTTTTACAGTTCCCATCTGAGAAATGGGTATAGGATGACCACCTGGTGGGACCTGATGCAGAGGTTGAGTGGGGTCATGTCTGTGAAGCTTGGAATTCCCCAGGACTGTTTGATGGTTTTCATTCAATAATATTGGTAATAGCATTGATGCTGAGATTGATCCTTCAGAGGTAGTGAAAACACATCGAGATCAGGTCTCCAAGAGGAATTTGCTGGCACAGAAGCAGAGGCTGTACTGCGTGGGACATGGTGGGTCAAAGTGGCAGACACTTCTATTTGAACAGAGTTGACCATCCTTTACTGTGTAGGGGGCAGGAGTCATTGCATTTCTTGTATGCTGCCTGTTGATGTGGTTTTGCCAATTTCTTTTCCTACTACATTTTTGGTGTTTTTCTTATTTTTAACAAGAAATCTTTATATATGAAGGAAACACGATACAAATATTTTCTAGTGTGCCTTTCACTTTCAGGTGCTTTTTACAAATGCTCAGCAGTCTTGTGATCACAGGATACCCATTTATTTTTATGGTGTCTAATGTTTGCCCTTTTGAGAAAGGCCTTTTCTAAGCACATCGAAAAATTCTCCTGTCTTTTATTTCATGTTTCAAATTTTGCTTCCTAGTCTCTTATCTGTTGTTTGGGTCAGACTCATTCTAATGTAAATATTCCAACAAGAGTTTTATTATCGGCTGGGCAGTGGTGGAGCATGCCTTTAATCCCAGCACTTGGGAGGCAGAGACAGGCGGATTTCTGAGTTTGAGGTCAGCCTGGTCTACTGGGTGAGTTCCAGGACAGCCAGGGCTATACAGAGAAACCCTGTCTTGAAAAACCAAAAAAAAAAAAAAAAAAAAGAGTTTTATTATCTTTTCTATACAGAGAGTATCTTAGTTTCTTTTCCCATTGCTGTGATAAGATACCCTGACTAGAGCAATCTAAGGGAGAAGGGCTCATTTGGCTCACAGTTTCTGGGAACACAGTCCATCATAACAGAGTAAACATGGCAGCAGGGAGGGAAAGTCTGGCAGAAGGAGAAGGAAGCTGGCTGGCCACACTGTACCCAGGAAGCAGGGTGTGAAGAGGAACTGGGTCCAGGTTATAAGGACTCAAGGTCAGCCTCTGGTGACTCTTCTTCCATCAAAGTTCCCTGTCCCAATGGTTCCACAGCCTTCCCCAACAGCGCCACCAGCTGGAGGCCAAGTGTCCAAGCATGAGAGCCTGTGAAGCCCCATGTTCCGGCTGAACTATCTGCCTTCTTTTTGTCTACTGGTGTGACATTCAAGCTCGCCCTAAGCTATAATGTGCCACACATGAGCCCCAGGGCAGAGTGTCATAGCTCTGTGACCTTTGCTGGTCCGTGTCATATGCTAGTGTTACACTGTGTGAGCTGCTGACTTCTAGTCTGACTTCATGACTCTGGTTTAATGTTCCCGGACTCTTTAGACCCTGAGTTTTAGAACTTGCTTATGTGATTCTCCTGCTCCTGGTCCCCATCAAAACAAAAACCAAAAAGTCCTATTAGTATCCTCTACTGCAGTTAGCTTCACACAAGGAACAACTTTTTCCATATTGTTTCTTTTCTCGGTTTTTGGCGTTGACTGTTTCCACTCAAGCACACACAGCTTGTTTACCCACTGATTTAAAATTTCTAGGCAAGTATTCCAGCACTGAGCTCTCCCCTGCCCTTCAGATTTTCTTTTGTAATGCTTTTGGTTTTCTATGTAGGGAAGACGTGGGTGACGTCTGCGTTCGCTTCTAGCTTGTTCTTTTCACGTTGCTCTCAGAAATAGCTTCTTTTCCTTTTACCCGCCTGACTATGGATGATCAAAAATTAGGAATCTTTGTTCATGAATTCTGTCCTCAGTTTTTGTAACACTTTTTCAATCGATTCTCTGTTTCTAATTATACCACTTGGAAGAAGTAACCCTGAACTCCCCTTCCTGGCTTGTGAGGCAGGAGCTCACAGGGTGGCCCTGAACTTGCGAACTTGCGTGCAGTCTTCTGAGTCCTGATGCCAGCCTTACTTTCACATTTTCTGGCCTCAGATTTTTGGCTGGTTGGTTGGTTTGGTTTTTCCAGACAGGGTTTTTCTGTGTAGCCTCGGCTGTCCTGGAACTCTCTCTCTTTGTAGGCCAGGCTGACCTTGAACTCACAGAGATCCACATGACCCTCCCTCCCCAGTGCTGAGCTTGAAGGCAGGCCCTACCACCAACGGGCTTTCCCTTGTTCTTGAATTTGTTTGCTTTTGTTTGTTTGTTTTCTTTTCTTTTCCCAGATGCATAGGCTAGTGTCTCTAAAACAGGCCAATAGTCAGGCATCCTTATTATCCCTGACATTATGGGAGGCTTCAAATCTTTCCCTAGTCGTTGAAGGATTTCCCATGGTAGGAACAATGGACTGAATGGGGAAATTATGGGGTGGCTGTTGATAAGATTTGTGGTAGTGCTAGGAGCAACAGGGCTTAGGAGCTGAACCTCTAGCTCTGTCTGCTTCTGGGGCTTGAGGCTTTGCTACAGACTCTGCTCACTCTGGAGAAGGTGCCTCTTTCCTTTGGGTGGGCAGGAGATGCAGACTCTCTGACTATCCTCCAAGCCTCTCCTCCTCCCACCATGACCGGCTCCTGAGAGCTCCTTTCTCAGATGCACGGTGGTGCTTCCCCTGAATATCCTGCCATCTGCTTGGGCCTCTGAATAATCCTGTGTGTGAAGTGGCTCAGCAAGCCCCGTCCATCATAGCAGGGGCTGGAACGGAGCCTGGAATTTGGCCTAAGCCTTTTGTAAGACCATGGGCTATTTCCATGAGGGAGAGGTAGTGCCAGGACTGGGGTTGGGACTCGTGCTACAGGTGCCCTGTGAAAGCCAGGCAGAGGCTGGGCCCCACAACTAGATTTCCTCGAGGTCTGGCACCTGGGGTCTGGGAGCCTCCCTTAGAAGCCCACAGGTTTCTATATCTGCTCCCACAGGGTTTCCCACAAAGCAGGCACAGGGGCCTGGCTGTTGCTGCTGGCTGCCAATACCAAGGGCCTTCCCCCAGAGGGAGTGGGAACCGAAGCTCTGAAGCTTCGTTTGAGTTTTTAATCATTGGCTTTCAGAAGCACTCCTGGGGCAAGGCATCTGTGAATCTCTGTGCTGTCTGTCCTGCCGTGCTGGTCACAAGGACATCCCACACACACCCCGCTGACACCAGTGTCCCTTGACAGATGTGGGTACTGCTGACCTAGGGCATCCTCCTTTGTGTCTAGCCATCTTCCTGATTCTCCCTCTCCATGGATGGGGATGTGAGGTGAGACAGCTGGCCCCTGCTGTCTCCTCAGCACCAAGCCAGCACCCTTTCTAAGGGAGCCGAGGCAGCCAGACCTAAAAGTAAAGCAGAGTAGACACATGTGAGGATGAATAACTCTGGGCAGACTCGAAGAGGAGGAGGGGACATGGACGAGACCGTGTTAGCCCTGGCCTCCCAGAGGGGACAGGACTTCCTAGACAAAGTCAAGGACTCCCAACCAGGGGTGGGGCTTTCCAGTCAGGGGCAGGGCCTCCCAGCCAGGGGTGAGGCCTCCCAACCAAGGGCGGGGCTTCTCAGCCAGGGCTGGGACTTCCCAGCTAGAGGCAGGAACTCCCAGTTGGTTGTGATAGGAATTCTCTCCTGAAAGCTCTGAGCAGCTTCTGTATCATAGAGCGAGTTTATTGGGATGAGGACCTGGGGACCTAATCAGTCCACAGAAGCCAGAATGTAGCTTGGGAGGGAATCAAGCCCCACAGAGAGGCAGTGGGAGCCTTCTGTCCTGTTTCCAGGCTCAGGGGCTTTGTGGAGAGGACCCAGACCCAGGGACCTGTAGCAGGGGTTGGCTTCCAAATGGACTCAGTTATAGAGGGGTGAGTTGAATCTTTGGAAGTTAGAAGTCAGGATGACAGCCTAAATGGCCAAAGAAGGTCACTGTAGGGTGAGCTCACAGTGGAGACCACTTGTGGATTCACTACCATTTAGGGCCTTTGCCACCAAAGTCACAGCTACCTTGGGTCTCCATCAGCCTCAGACTCTCTGGGAGGAAGAAGGGAGGGACCAAAAACATGTTGATGAGGTCTATGTCCTAGACCCCAGCAGGTTGACAAGAGTTGAGGCTGGGGACACAAACACTCTTGTTCTGTCATTCCAGCAACAGGTCCAGGAAACTGGGCCTTGTCTAAAGCCAGGGAAGCTGTCCTATCTCCACTGAGGCTGGAGATCCAGAATCTCAGGCCCAGCCTGGCCGATGGTTTAAGCCAGTTGTGACCCCCAGAGGGCCCTGTTCAGAGTGCAGGCTCCTCCCCCTCCACGGCAGTGAGTCAGCAGGAGGTGGGCTGGTGACCTGGTCTTATTTATTTGTGTTTTTTGGACGAACAGAGTGTTGTGTGGTGATTCCGGCTGCCTGGCAGAAAGGCAAGCCACTGAACGAAAAGAGGCTGCTTTGCCAATTCCACACCACAGCAAGATGCCTGCTTCCAGCCGAGCAGGCAGTCAGGGGCCAAATGAGGGCCAGCCAGGCACCCTGCACCCCTCCCAGGCTGGCCTTGTCCCTGACAAGTCGGGGGGGGGGGACCTTTGCTCAGAGCTGAAGGAAAAAGCAATCAGCGCCCTCTCCCCCCCTCCTGTCTGTCTCTCTGTCTCTCTCTCTCTCTCTGTGTCTCTTTGTGTCTCTGTCTCATTCTGTCTCACTCTCTGTCTCTCTCTGTCTCTGTCTGTTTGTCTTTCTCTGTCTCTGTCTCTCGTGCCTACATGCATGCTGTGTGTGTATGTGTTTTACTCTCTGTCTCTCTGTCTCTGTCTCTATCTCTGTCTCTCTGTCTGTCTCTCTCTCTTGATGCCAGGAAGTGGGTAGGGAAGAGAGGCCTGCAGGTGTGGAGATGGGTCTCCAGGAAAACGGAGCAGTTGGCACACTCCTGGGCCTCACAATGCAAGTCAAGGCCTCTTCTTCCTGGCTCTGCCAAAGCTCTCCTTTTCAGAGGTCATAGTGAAGCTTCCGAAGTGTGAAGTTATCAGTCTGAGTCCAGTACCCTGGTAACCCCCCAGGGTCCCTGACCCTGACTACCCAGAGTAGGGTGGGAATCACTGAGTCACAGTCTCACCAAGGCTCGTCAGGTGTAAAATCTCCTTACGCAGTATCATTCTTGAGAGGACCTTCCAGAACTATCATAGTTTCTTGCCTGAACACCCCTTCCCCTAACCCTATGAATAGACACCCCCCGGGAGTTCCCTGCCATACATACAGAGTTATTATATGTGAGCAAGTCCAATAGGCAGGTCTAAGACCCAGAGAGGGTGGAACTGTGTCTGAAACCACACAGCTCAAAAGGCCATAGCAATACCTATCCAGTTATCTCCTGGACCCAGCTGCACTGAGGTGACATCCTCATGGGACTTGTAGCTCTGCACATGGAAATGTCATGGCCCAGGCTGGTGTGGTGGTTCCGATCTAGGGCAAGATGATCTGTGGCAGAGGGAAAGCCACGAAAGTGAACATGGCACTGCTTCCATGGCTCTGGTCAGTGCTATCCCCATGACCCCCAGTTCCGCCCCCGCCCTGGAGGGAGGCATCTGCTTGTTTGCTCAGGGACTGAGTGTAGGTGGGCCACTGGGTGGAACTGGCTCTGTGCATAGCGTCCTGCCTCCTGACCCTGTGGTCCTGCCCTTTGGTTAAGCCTATTAGCAGCAGGGCCAGAAGAGACAGCAGCTGATCCCACTGGGACATCGCCTGGCAAGGAAAGGGGCGTGTTTTATACAAGTGAGCTCTACCTCCCAGGTTACTAAGCACAAGACCTGCGCCACCCATGACTGCAGCAGCCAACTTCTTCCTCTTCCTGGACGTGTGACCTTAGGCAAGGTACTGTGCTTGTCTGCGCCTAGACCTATTGAGGCATCCTCAGTGATTTTTATTTGTTATTGTTTAGATACAGGGTCATTCTGTAGCCATGAACTGGAGATCCTTGTTCCTCAGTCTCCCGAGTGCTGTGATCACAGGTGTGCACACCACACCCAGCTTCCTCTGTGATCACAGGTGTGCACCACCACACCCGGCTTCCTCTGTGATCACAGGTGTGCACACCACACCTTGCTTCCTCTGTGATCACAGGTGTGCACACCACACCCGGCTTCCTCTGTGATCACAGGTGTGCACCACCACACCCGGCTTCCTCTGTGATCACAGGTGTGCACCACCACACCCGGCTTCCTCTGTGATCACAAGTGTGCACACCACACCCGGCTTCCTCTGTGATCACAGGTGTGCACACCACACCCTGCTTCCTCTGTGATCACAGGTGTGCACCACCACACCCTGCTTCCTCTGTGATCACAGGTGTGCACACCACACCCGGCTTCCTCTGTGATCACAGGTGTGCACACCACACCCGGCTTCCTCTGTGATCACAGGTGTGCACACCACACCTGGCTTCCTCTGTGATTCACATGAGCCTGCCCTCATTGGTTTCTTCTCTATCTGTTTTGTTTTGTTTGAGACAGAGTCCCATGTAGGCCAGGCTAGCTACCAACTCTCTATTAAACCAAAGGTTACCTTGAAGGCCTAATTTTCCTGCCTCTACCTTCCAAAAGCTGAGATTAGAGGTGTGTGTCACTGTGCACCTTTTATGTAGCCGGTGGGTAAAACCCAGGCTTCCTGCACCAGAAATCAAAGGAACAAAAAACAAACAAACAAAACCTCTACAAGCTGAACTGAAGACTCCCAGCCCCCACCTCCAAGGTTTTTTCTTTTTTCTGGATCTTATGCCAGTTTGCAAAGCCTCACAGTTACACCCCCAAAGTAGGACATGTACTCACTCCTACTTCAAGGCAGAAACTGAGGCTCATCTCCCTAAGACTAATGGAATTCTGAAGAGCTGACTTTAGGTCCCAGTGGCTCCCACCTGCTGAGCCTGCATCTCCATTTTAAGGCTGACCAGGGCACTTCTACAGTATGTTCTGTGAGTCCCACTTTGTGAATGAAGTCTGCACAGGGCTGTTCCCATTTCCACCTGCCCAACCCAACCAGCAGGACAGAACTTCTGCAGCCAGGGTCTTTCTGCTCTGACTGATGGGCTGGACCACTGCTCCCATGACTTCTGGGTGGGGAACGGGGATTTCCATCTGGGCCAGGCCAGGCTGCAGCTGGCTGCTCTGCTCTGTAGACACATTGCAAGTCCTCCAGGTTCTATTATCGCTTTGGAAACCCCAAGGAAGCTGACTCACACAGACCTGCACATGGCGCCGGCCACTGTCTGAGGCTGGGCAGTCCCAGAAGCCACACCGCATCCTCTGTCTTTTATCTTTGCCCTCCACGAAGGCATGGCCAAGGACCGGCATCTGGGCGCAGTTAATTTCCAGGTTGCATATTTTAAATGGCATTTTAAAAATTAAAGACTCAAATCCTTGCAACTGGCAGGCCTTGGAGAACGTGGCCCGGGAGGCTGCAAGCTGTTGTGGAGAGGTCCGTGGTTCCAGCACCCCACCTGCCACACACAGGGTATGTTCCCTATAGACAGCACCTTCTGCAGGATTAGGAATAAATAAACAGGCAAGTGGGGATACTGTCTGGCTGCAAAGGCCTAAGGCCAAGCCCCAGCAACCTTTCATTAGACAGAATGCTCAGAGGAGAGGGGACAGGACTTGTTTTTTTTTTTTTTTTTTTTTTTTTTTTTTGTTTTTCGAGACAGGGTTTCTCTGTGTAGCCCTGGCTGTCCTGGAACTCACTCTGTAGACCAGGCTGGCCTTAAACTCAGAAATCCGCCTGCCTCTGCCTCCCAAGTGCTAGGATTAAAGGTGTGTGCCACCACTGCCCAGCTGACAGGACTTGTTCTTAATTCCTAATACAGGTGGAGCCAGGATGATAGTACAGAAGCTGGGGACTTCCTCTCTGGTGTCTGTTTTAGGTTTGACCTTGGGGTTTCCCAGGATTTAGCACACTCTGAGGTTGTAGGGATCTGGCTCCAAACTCCTGGCCCGGGATGGAAATCCCCCCCCCCCCCCAAGAAGTCATGGGAGCATTGGTCCAGCCCGTCAGTCAGGGCAGGAAGACCATGGCTGAAGCAGTCCTGCCCTGATGGTTGGGCTGGCTGGGTGGGAACTGTAAACAGCCCTCTGCAGACTTCAACCAGAAACCAGAAACACAGAAATGCTGTGGAAGTGGCCCTGTCCACCTTACAATGGAGATGTGGCCTGAGCAGGTGGGAGCCACTGGGACCCAAATTCAGCTCTTCAAAATTCATTGTCCATAGTCTTAGGGAGATGAGCCTCAGTTTCCAGTTCTGCGAAGGAGCAATGGCTCAGTCAGTGTGAGCAATGGCGTGTGGCTGCTCATATGGGGCTCATCTGTAAAATGGGGTCCTCATTCTGAGCCCAAAGCACATGGCACGGGGTCAGAACTGAGTGTCCCCGTTCATCGTTGATGTGCCAGGCACATAACTATAACACCTGGCCAGTGTTGGTCGGTATCATGGAGCCTGCATCCTGCCCATCCCCCCATCCCCAGTCCTTGCTGTGTCAGTCAGTACCACACAGGTGTGTTTGACATGCAAGGGCAAGTTTGATCCCAACCTGCCTTGGGGGAATCTGGAGTCTCATGGGGCTACCTACAGTCTTACAAATGAAAACAGGCCAAAGGGTGATCTCAGAAACCCAGTGACATTGTGACCCACATAAAATTCAAGGAGGCTTCCTGATGACTACAGTGCCACCCAGCATCAGGGTCTGCTGGGTGCACAGGTGGCAGGGAGTTGGCTCAGCAGATGTGCATCATAGGTGTGGGGCTAGGTCTCTAAGTCTTGTGTGGTACCCTTTGGAAACTGCTTATGTTGGGCTTAGCCAAGGTGCTCTGAATTCAAATCCCAATACTGCTATCGCAGCTGGAGAATCTTAGAGAAGACTTTGGTCCCCCAGAGGTGCCTCTCCCTGCCCAATTTCCACCTTAGACAGGACAGGTCTGTTCCCTTCCATCTTAGCACTGTGCAGAGCAGAGGGGACCTTCAGCTGCCCCTTGCCCTGCGCTGGCTTTTTGAGTGTTTCTAGCTCCAGGCAGGGCCACTACCCCTCCAGCTCTGGATGCCAACAGCATCTGTAGAGAGCAGCCCTGCTCCCTCCCCGCCTCCTCAGCCCCCAGACTGCTGCCATGGGAACCACCAGGAACAGCCTGGCTTTCAGAGCCCTGCCATGGGGGCTGCAAGAGAGAGAAATCTGGGGAGAGATGGGTGCCTGGGACCAGAGCCCACCTAGACATCTGCCTCCCATGAGACTCTAGCCTGTGAGTTGGGCTCATGGCCTTTTTCCACTGGCAGGCATTCTCTGCTGTGCCCTGACACTTCCAGGCAAAGCTAGTGCCCATTAATAAAAGGCTCAGTGCTTGGCTGTCAGTCATTCACACCTTCCTGTGGTAGTGGCTGGCTGAGAGATGAGGTTGCAGAAAGAAGCTAGGACTTCCTGTTTATTATTTGCTGAGTACTGAGCCCAAATACTGACTGGTACTGAGTTCTAAGCACCTGTCTTGAGGCTGTCAAGCCCCATGTGCACAGCATGGGAGAGCCTTACGGTAGCCCTTCCTCCTAGACCCCCAATGCCCTGATTCCCGAGAGAAGTCTTCCATCCAAGAAATTGGCCAGCTGGGAAACATTCTCCTGAACAGAGAAAGCAAGTGGGCTTTTTGGCTCTGCTTCTGCCCTGGCAGGGATGGTCAGGGAATAGCCACCATCTCACCACCAGAGGCCACAGCTGGAACTAGGGGTCAGTCTTGAAAGATAAAGAGGTGGGCATCTTAAGTTGAAGAGAGACTTAAGACCTGGAGATAGGCAGGGTTTCTCATAGACCACACAGCAAAGCAGAGCCAGGAGATCGGGCCAAGCTCAGCTCCCAGCTCAGGTAGGGGGAGCTTCAGGTCCTTCTGGAGTGGAGATTTCTAGCTTGCCTCTTCTAGGCTGGTCAGCAGCCTCTTCTCAACACCCTGGCTGGCCCACGCCCACTCAAGCAGATGCCCATGGCAGGGAACAGACTGAAGTGGGAGTCACTTGAGCAGTTAATAAACCTGTCCCTTTAAATGGCCCGGTCCCTGGAAGGTTCTAGGCAGCAACCCAGCTGCGGTGGCAAACCTTGAGGCAGCCTACCCTAGGGGACGAAGACCCCAATCGGGTGGGAGCATCAGGGGCACAGATATACTGACGGATGGGGGCCAAAGGAGAGGCAGGGCTTCACAAAGACTTGGGGGATTGGAGCAGTCTCAAATGAAGGTACCCCAACCAGTGGAACAGAGAGGAAGGAGGTGGGGACGTGGGAAAGGCTACCTGGCAGAGGGCTTGGCCTGTGCACAGGCACTGGGCAGGGGGTGGCTAGTTGCATGATTCAGTGTCCAGCAACATGTAAAGAGAGCAAAGCTTGCTATGGGTTGGGAGCATTTGAAGTATTAAATCCTAAGGACTCTTGCCACCTTTGCCAGGAGACTGCAACCTCTGTGGGGGAACAGAGAGGTGATGGAGTGGCCAGGGGTGTGGCTTGGCTAGTAGGGTGTTTTCCTAGCATGCACAAAGCCCCAAGCTCCGTTCCCATTGCCTACAAACCAAGCAGTTGTCACCCCAACACTCTGAAAGTGGAGACAAGAGAATCAGAAATTCAAGGTTATTTTGGCTTACATAGCAAGCTTGAGGCCAGCCTGGGCTACATAAGGCCTTATCTTTAAAAAAATTAAAATTAAAAATTAATGGAGATTAAGATTTCTCTGTGGTCAGAAGGAAAAGACTTTAGCAAGGGCGGGGCCTGAGCTGAAGTAGGAGTCATGGACAACTGGGTAGGGAATTCTGCAGAGGCTCTGAAGGTGTTGCGCCCCTGTAAGAGGTGCCGTGGGGTTCTGAGGCACACGGGGTGTGACTTGGTTTAACTGTTTCCTCAGAGCCATGACAGGCTTCCAGCATCTGCCCTTGGGAGTGAGGCCGGGAGGGATGGAACAGAAGTGTCCCGGGGCAGTTGTGGTCCGCACCAAGCCAGAGGGAACCTGGTATATTCAAGGAGAGGTGGGGTGAGGTAGAGCACCCAAGTCATGGGAACCCCAATACCCAGTTTAGAAAAGTCAGAGCTCTTGCAGAAGGAAGGACCCAGGAAGTCTAGGGTAGAGCACAGGGCGGGTCCAGGGCAGTAGACAGTGGGGTACGAGGGAGACAGGGCAGGTTGGGGCGGAGCCTAGTGCCTGAGGTACGCGTTTGTCAACCTGAGGTGGATGCTGGCAGACAGGGCTGGGGCTTCTGGGAGTGTGGCTCAGTCTCTGCTTCTCTTTCCCCAGCAACTACACGGCACTGCTGGGAGTGTGGATTTACGGCTTCTTCGTGCTCACCCTGCTGGTCCTGGATCTACTCTATTATTCTGCCATGAACTACGATATTTGCAAGGTTTACCTGACGAGGTGGGGGATTCAGGGACGGTGGATGAAACAGGACCCCCGGCGGTGGGGGAACCCTGCTCGAGCCCCTCGGCCAGGACAGCCAGCCCCACAGCCGCAGCCTCCCCCTGGTGCCCTGCCGCAAGCCCCCCAGGCTGTGCACACACTGCGGGGAGACATGCACAGCCCACCCCTGATGACCTTCCAGAGCTCATCTGCCTGGTGAGTGTTTGCAACCGCAGCCTGGGTGGCATGGATTCTATTACTGCTGCTGCTGAGACTGAACCACAGGTGACCACAGGCTATTTGCTGTCCTTACTGTTTGCCAAGGAGGACTTAAAGCCACTCACGTGTGGCAGCCCATATGTGTCTAGAGGAGAAGCCAGAAAAGACAGGTTGTCATTTGAGTTTCCTAGTGGCCAAGGCAAAAGGGGAAAATTGGATGGCTTTTCAAGTTTTTATGATCTGGTCAAAGGAAAGAAAGCTTATCAGGGATGGGGAGAAGAGTTTTCAGCCTGAGGTCAGGAAAAAATCTAAATCTATCCTTTAGTTCCTTTGACATACATATCTGGAGGTGATTCAGGAGAGAGAAGGATGCTGGCAAGGGAGGTGGCGTATCAAAGGCTTAGCTTTGGGGATGGCCAGATCTGGTCTCATCTGGACAGCTGTCATCTCTGCCTCACTCCAGCATGATGTTGATTGGGGGTGGGGGGGAGTCGGTGGGAGCATTGCTACCCGGAACTAAGGACTTTGAGAGCAGATGTCTCATGAGGTCAGCTAGTCCAAGGACAGAGATAAGCATGGCCTGCTCCTTGGTTCAGGGTCATGGGTGGGCGGAGCTGGGACCTGGGTGGTAACCTTAGTACTCAGATTTTGAACACAGCATTCCTGGGGGTCACAGCCCAGTGTCCAGCCTGCAAGATCATCTTGAGCCCTCTTGCTGGCGACCTGCACTTTCCAGCACAGTGACCACTGGGCTCTGCAGGTGACTGGCCACCTACAGCTCCCAGCACAGTGGCCACTGGGCCCTGCAGGTGACTGGCCAACACACACTGGCCAGTTTTGTTATATCACCCTTCGACCTTCTAATCCCTGTGAGAAGCCAAGGCAGTGTACCCTTCCTTGGGTTATTCTGGGACTGTCTGGCACATAGTAGGCACACAGTGCACCTTTGCAGCTTCTCCTGGGAGGTGCAGGCAAGCTTATTAGCCACTGCTGGAACAGTTCCCAGGTAGCGACCTTTTCAATAATGAATGGAGTTAATAATTAATCAGATGCACTTATAGCCTCTTGTGCGTAGGGAACAAGGAACGCCTGTCTATCAGGCGGGTGACAGTCACTGTCTGTCTTTCCTTGGACAAGCCCTGGGCTGACTCCTGTGGTAGGAGGTGAGAGTGAGGAGAGCCACTATTCAGGTGGAGAGACCCAGGGAAAGCTAGACAGTGAGCAGTCTGTTTATTGTACCTAATGGTGAGGGTTTCCAAAGTATACATCCCATGTCTGTGTCACAGAACACCCAAAGGCCACTAGCCAAGAGGACCTGTTGGGATGCCTATGGGCACCCTGCTTTTAGTTGGAACGGGCTTCCTCCATCCTCCCCTTCAGGGTCCCTGCTTGCTGCCCAAGAGGGCGGGGAAGGTTATTAGTGTTCTATCCTCACAGCTGAAATGTTCGCCTGCCTGAAGGCCCACAGTGCCTAGAGATGTACTAAGACCCCACCTCTGCTCCTGCTGTCCCCGGGTTACCTGCTGTGAGCTCTGTGCCTGTCTCAGTATTGCCCCTCCCCCATACTGGTTTTCACCAACATGAACATATTATGCACCTATTGTGCACCAAGTGCCATGCTGCATCTTTGGGATCCAGGCGTAGAGGGGGTGACAGAGGACTGCCCAGAACTTGGAACTATTCAAAAGCCTAAACCTTATCTTGAGTCTGAGAGAAGGTGTCTGCCTGGCCGCGTAGGATACACATGCTGTGGGGCCCAACTGTCCCTGTCCTCCTGGTTTCCTCTTCAGACTTGGGAAGTTGTGCCTGAGGCCACCCACTTGCCCATTCAAACCATGGCTCCGAAGCCCACGTGTGATGTGTTGTCGGGGAATGTTCTAGCTACTGGCCACGTTCACACACCACCTCCCAGCCACTTTCCGTCCTTGGATATGTGGTGACTTTGTATGAGGCTTCAGGGTTTTTTCTTTTTCCTCAGAGGAGAAACAAGGGGAGAGGGTTGGGCAGTCTGTGGTACCTCCTCCTTTGCCACCCCAGGGTCCCCCAGGAGACTAGAGGGGCAGGGTGCAGGACTTTGGAGGACATCTTCTGAGCTCAGCCCATGGCTTCTCCCCTCTTCATCCTGACTTGTGTAGAAGGCCTCTGCATCTTGGCTGTCTGACTCTCTGGCTTCTATGGCACATGGCCTCCAGCAGAGGAGCCAGGTCATCAAGAGGGTGATGGTAGCAGACCCATATGTCACCTTGGGATGTTTGAGGCCACATGATCAGCTGTGCAGGGCAGATCAAAGGCTCTTGCAAGATGGAGATCCAGGCAGCATGGGTGGTCTTGGCTGCCCAGGCTTTAGGGTACCCCTGTCCTGCTGTAGGAAAGCTGTGCCACCAGCCACCCAGCTAGCAGCAGGCTCACTATCAGGCTCCTGCCTACGTACTGGGCCTTGATAAGTGGCAAGCCCTGGGTGGCCCCTAAATTGCCACTTCTGTAGCAATACC
Source organism: Uromys caudimaculatus (assembly GCA_028551405.1). NCBI lineage: Eukaryota > Metazoa > Chordata > Mammalia > Rodentia > Muridae > Uromys > Uromys caudimaculatus. Next base: position 18,217,940 of record CM052718.1, read on the forward strand.
GAGACCCCAGGGGCTGTGACAGCCCTGGCCCCTTAGGTCCTGTGAACAGTCTCTCAGCTCATTTCTCCGTTCATCTCTCTCTTAAGCAATAGAACTGTCTGGCTGAAGGCAAAACCAGGTGCCAAATTAAACTGCCGGGCATATGGAGCTTCAGCCAGCTCTATGTCTCTAACTGAGTTAGAGAGTAGTGGAGCCTGGTGAGTTGGACACTCGCTGCCTTCATTGAATTTTACTGAGCAACTTTTGCTCAGATTCTCAACCCCCATCTCTGTTCAGATGACTGAGACCCCTCCTTGTCTGAAGCTTATAGTGGCCACTGTCCCCAGACCAGCCCCCTACCTAGACTTCTAGGTTTCCTTCCTCTCCGGCCCTGTCCCCTGCTGATGGTCCCAGCAGCTTGTTTTCTTGTGGTTTCTGGTGGTTCTAGGCTCTCAGCCCATTGTTGGGGCTGCCTTTGGCTCATAGCAGATGCTCAGTGGGGATGCTCTGACAGTGTAGCAGGTCAGCCAGTGCACAGGCGCAGTGCAGAGTCTGGCTGAGCATGGTCACCTCTAGCCCAGGCCCCCAGGGCCATCTGGAGGGAGCTACTGGTGCCCTTCATAAAGCTCAGCATATCTGCCTCTGCATCCTGCCTGTTCTGTGACATGCGGAAAGAGGTCAGTTGTCATGTTGGCCACCCCATTCTTGTCCTAGTAGTCATTGGCACATATGTAGGGGGATATGCATGCACACACATACATGCACACGCACACGCACGCGCACGCGCATGCACACGCACACGCGCACACACACACACACACACACACACACACACACACACACACACTCTTCCCAGCCTCACTGGGACTTGGCATCTATTTCATCAGGGTCTCAAAGGTTAAATTGTCTTTGCTTCATGTATGGGGAAACTGAGGCCTCATGTGGGCTTGGGCCACGTGAGTGCCAGTGGCAGACCTGAAGCACGGGTGATTCAGGGAGCCACATCACCAAAAAGCCCACTCCCATATGTGTGGTGGTTCCCAAAGCTCCCTGGACCCCCTTCCGGGCATCTCCCAGTCAGCTCTAGGAAGAGTCTCCTCTCCCCAGCAACAAGAGATTCACGGTTCTGTCACCTGCTGGTCTTGTGACTTTTCTATTTCCTCCCCTTCCTACAGGAGGGGGTGTTTCAAACATCTGCACAGCTCATCTACTGGGTTGCCTGCCCAACACTCTGCCACTTATATCTGTAGACAAGGAAACTGAGTCACATAGCAATCTGGTGACTGGCCCTAGGTCAGCTAGCAAGTCAGCGGTCAGCACTGGAAGGCAGGTGGACTGACTCTAGCCAGTTTGGGGGAATGCTTGGCTGATTGGCCATGTCTGTCTTGCCCACACTGAGGCAAGAGCCTCCTGCCTGTCTTCCTGTCCCTATCCTTTCTGCCTGGCAGCAGAGTGACCCTTTTAAAACAGAATCACAACCAGCTAATGGAATCCCAACCCTCTTCACTTGCACACCCATCACAGTGGCCTCCCTGCCCCAGGGCCTCAGCTGCTGCTCCCAACCTAACGAAGCACTTCACCCAAGTAACCTGTGGGCTCACTCCCTCCCTCCCATCAGGTTCAAGCCCAGAGTCTCCTCCCAAGACAGACTGTCCTCACCCCTCCCTTCCACCTCTGCACCCTGCACACACTTGTGGTCCCTTTGATGCGTTATCAACACCTGGCACTGTGTCTGGTTTCCTGTTTGGTGTCTGTCTGTCTGTCTGTCCCACTGGAAGGGAACTCTGGAAAGCTGGACTCTACAGAGCTCCGGAACAGAGAACAAACACCTAGCTCCTGGTGGACACACTCTGAGTGAATGGCCTGTGTCTCGTGGGATGGTGTGTTGAAGGCTCCCCGTGAAGGTCAGCTAAGTGAATGAACCTCACAGTGCACAGCAGGCTGAGGCAATAGAGCTGCACAGCCCCTATGGACAGGGCGGCTGACTCTCCCCGGCAGCCCTGAAATGAGTGTCCTCAGGCCAATCCAAGAAACCGAGGCCCAGGGAGAATGACAATGGAATTCAGCATGGCTATGTCTGAGCCCAGGGTCTGGGAACATCTGCCTCCTGAGATACTTGGGACACCTGGCTTAGTCTGCATGTGTCGCCAGCTGGAGAGTGTGGCTTTCTAGTCTCACCCATCCCTGGAGGGACTCCAAGGGTCCCCCAAACCACAGGAAGTCTAGGGTTCCAAGTAGCCCCATAAAAAGCTCTCTCTGGTGTGGGGCAGCAGTGATCTGAACTCAGCCTGGGGTTCTGCTGTTCCAGCTCCTTCCTGAAGGCTGAAGAGACCTGATGTCCTCTCCTGGCACATGCTTGGCCCAGGGGTCTGGGTTTAAGGTCTCTGTCCTTTCTCTTATATCAGTACCGAGGTTGTTCCTAGCACTCAAGGTCCCAGCAGAAGTAGTCACCTACCTGCCTACCCACCAGCCCACCTACCTGCCCACCCAATACCCACCTACCTGCCCACCCACCTACCTGCCCACCCACCTACCTGCCCACCCACCTACCTGCTCACCCACCTACCTGCTCACCCACCTACCTGCTCACCCAATACCCACCTACTGCCCACCCACCTACCTGCTTACCCACCTACCTGCCCACCCACCTACCTGCCCACCCACCTACCTGCCCACCCACCTAC
>CM052718.1:18220702-18245941 GCA_028551405.1 Uromys caudimaculatus
ACTTACCCACCCATCTGCACATCCTTCTGACAGTCCACTCAACCAGCCAACCACCTGCCCCTCACTTGTCCTCTGCTCTGTCTGATTTCCAGCTAGCCCCTCCCCACCACAGGAAACTAAGCAGTGCAGCTATGCAGCATGCATGCTTATTTTCCAGTTAATTTAATCCCCCTACACACACACACACACACACACACACACACACACACACACACACACACACACACACACACACACACCTCTCCTGGTCAGACTTTAGCAAGCTTGCAGGGCTGAGAGTAGTTGTCTCAGAACTGTACCCGGGTTCATACACACCCACCTGATGGGGTCACCTCAAACCAATCGTTTAGCTTCTTGGAATCTCTGTGTTTTCATAGGTGAACTGGGTATAAACGAGATCACCACATGGACTCCTAGCGAGGATTCCAATGGTCCAGGTATGGTCAGTTCCTCGGTGAACAAGAGCTATTATAATCGCTGTTATTTAATTAGTAAACACTGGAGAGGGGCAAGGCCACGGGGCCCCACCTCGATGATGTTTTGTTTCCTGCCATCCCCTTGCACCTCTCTGAACAGCTGTGTGGGATTCTGCATTCCAGTTTTATTCACAGTAAATTGGCCATTATCGTGTGAATTTCCTTAATGTCTCTAAACATCATTTTAGCATCTACTCGGTTGTGAAGTTCCCTCGCGATGGCTGGCATTAACTTAGTTCCCCACAGAGTGACATTTAAGATGGTTCACACTTTTCTTTTTTTCTTTTGCTGTGACAACTAACAGTGGTAGTGGCAGGGCCATGGGAAACAAGGGTGCACCGACATCTCACTGGCTCTGGCCTCTCCCTGAAGTGAGTTACTTCCTCCAGGTGGGCTCTAGTCAGGAAGAAGCCTGAGCCTGAGGTCACAGTCTGATGGCTCCATGCACAGCTGCAGGGTCTGGTGGCACTACAGATGGGCTCATGATGCAACTCTGGGGCGCCATCTCTTTAATTGTCATGGTGTTATTATTAATCTACTCTGCCTCCTCTCTCCGTGAGCCTCCCGTCTACTTTACTGTGCCTCTAAGACCGTTGATAATTGTCTCCATCTCCATTAAACAGCATTTCTCAAACCTTGGTTCCTTGGGGTTCTCCTCCACCCGCTCTTACTGTTTACTGAATACATTTTTAATTAACTTTCAGTCACGTTGCTTTTCTGGAGAAACCAGACTTGCCCTGAGTGGCACAGTTCAGTGTTTCCTGTGGGTATCCCACATGTGATGGGGTTCCCTGTCCCGTGCCAGGAGTGGCCAAGAAGGTAGTGGGGATTTGGGAGCCTCTTGTTGAATGGGAAAACAAACAAACCAACACGGCGTATAAGCTGGTGATTAAATACACTGTAACAGACAGGGAGAGGGTAGCTCTTCAAAACTCCACATTTCTTGTTATGTTTCTGTGTTGACTGTGACTGCGCTCCTGGGTATATAGGTACTGGTCCATCCTGTCTGCCCAGGAGATATCTGCAGGATGAGCTGTCCTAGGGTATCCCTTCTGCATGCAGTAATGATGAGCTGGGGAGTTTATACCTCAAAAGCAGGCGGCATGTGTCTGCCCAGGATGCTGGGATTCAGCCAGTGTAAAGGAATTCTGTTGGCCCCTGTGGACATGGTGTCCAGTGCTTGCCAACTCCTTCCTTGTCCCTAGGCATTCAGACTCCAGTGCTAGAATGTTGTCACCTCAAATAGCCTCACCTGCCCCTTGGACTGTGACCTCTCTGGGGACAAACATGTCTCTTCTGTTCATGTTAAAAAATAACATGTCTGCAGGGTCGCCCCAGACAGGCAGCTGGTGGCCAGCCCATGGGGCCACCATGATTCTAGAAAGACAGTTCATCAGCTCCGGTCCATTGCAGGACACAGGAAACAGGGGAGAGTAGGAAGCAGGACTGGCCAATGGTTCTGTACTGCCGTGTCTTTTGTCCCTGACAGGGCCATCATAGGTTTCTCTTACCAACTTCCCAGCCCCAGTCTGCTCCCATGCCAGCCCTACTGGTGCCAAGGGTTCCACAGACACCACAGAACCCTCACTTGGACAACCAGTGCTTTTAGAGGCCGCCTACAAGGTCCAAGCCCTGTGTTGAGGGTTAGGAGTCAGGGGATAAAGAAGGCAGAGCTCAAAGCCTTCAGAAGCCACCGCTGACTCAGAGAAGGCCCACACTGACCTCCACCTGCTTTGCTTGGAAAAGTCAATGCCTTCCGCCAAGGGCAGACACACCTTAGAGACGGGCAGGGAAGCCATTTTGAAGACCATTCCAGGGTGACCTTGATGGAGCAGGGAGGTCACAGGTGTCTCTTCTAGCCGCAGTTCCCAGCAGACTGTAGGTCTGAAAGGCCAGCAGCCTCAGCAGGCTGCGGAGGGGCAGCTCTTGGTCTGGATTCTTTGAGCAAGCTTCCACTTGCCCACGTGGGGAAAGCAGGGACTTTGAGAGAGAACACACAGGTATGCTGGGATCTTGGGAGCTTGGCAGCAGGGCATCCATTTCCCAGTTGGCCTCCCTCACACAGGCCTGTACCCTAGTGTGGGGACCGAAGTAACCCAACCCACACACTTGTATGGAACTTTCATTAAAGTGTCCTAAAACAGAAATTGTGTAAGTAGAGACCTATGAGTTTAACAAAGAGGCATTTCATAAAGACCAGGTATGGCCCTCCATGAGGGGAGGGGACAACCCTCCACATCCATGACAGAATCCTGTTATCACCCTCTGAGCCACAGTAACCTACTCACGAGAAGGACCCCAAGAAAGCCCACACCCACCTGTCTCTTCCCACTCATGTGAGCTGGAAGAAGGGTCACTGCCCCATATCCCACCCCCAGCTAGAAGTAGAAGACGGCTTATGTCGTGGCTCCTTCAGCCACATAGGAGAAGGGACCTGGGGTTGAGTTTGTTGCCATCGGCTTGATCCCCGGATCTTTGTACTGCAGCATCTACTTCTTCAGTCATGCTGGCTGCCACTGGCTGGGGTTCAGAAAGACTCAGCAGCTGGAGCTGGGTGCTGTGGGTCTGGGAGGGAAGAGCCGGGATGCACAGCTCTCCTGGGCCCACAGCTTCCATCACCCAACACCCCCGCCCCAGCCAAGGGACCACTTGACACTGTGCTGGAGATGTATAGAGACAAGAGCCTCCTCTGATCCAGGGACCCTTGGCTGCTACTTCACGGAGGGGCAGGCCTTGTTTCTGCTGCCCCTCCAACCTCCTCCTCCCATGATCTCCTGACCTGAGCTGCCCAATGGCCTCTCTAGGCATTTCCTGACCACAGTGCCCCCACAGTGAGAGAACCAGACTCACTTTATTCTATAGGATGGGGTCAGGGGTCAGAGGGTATACAGAGGGTTAGCTGACACTCTCGGCCAGAGAGGCACTTCCAAGTCTTCCTCTTGTAATCACTGTGCCCCTGTGCTGCTTTTGTGTCTCCAAGGACATGCATCTTTGTTGCCTCACAGAGCTCCAGTCCAGATGGGTCCCGATCGATAACACACATGTAATGGACCGATACTCTGTCTTCCTAAAAGCCATTAGTCAGTCGATGGCAGTAGTGTGTCTCCCAGCTGACAGCAGGAGGAGGGGGCAGAGCTCTTTGTGGTGCCTGGGGACAAGAGCACAGAGTCCATTAGTCTGAGAAATCTGAGCCTCCGGGTGGGGGTTGGGGAGGCCAAATACCACAATGGGCAGGTGGCGCCAAGGGGAGCAGTGGCTGATCCTAGGCCGGATGGGGGCTGCAAGGGCGTTCTGGAGTGGATGGGACCTGAAAGAGGTGGGGGCAGGGCAGGCAAGAGAGCACAGCAGACTCCAGAGAGACTTGGGCCTGGCATGGTAGGCCAGTGTACTGAAGACTGGGCACTCTGGGTTTCAGGAGAGAAGAAGGGTGGGATGGATCCTAAGTATCCAGGACAGACCACAGGTGAAAAGGGGGTATGAGATGCCCAAAAGACAGGTGGGTCTCCAGCAGGCATGGAGGTCCAGCAAGGATGCTAGGTAGGTTACCACCCATGAAGGATGGCTTATCTCTGGCTGTTTTGGCAGCAGTGAACAAGGATGAGGGGTGGGGTGTGTGTGTGTGTGTGTGTGTGTGTGTGTGTGTGTGTGTGTGTGTGTGTGTGAATATGTGTGTGTCTGTCTGTCTGTGTCTCTGTGTGTGTGTCTGTGTCTGTGTGTGTTCTGTGTCTGTGTGTCTGTCTTTCTGTGTGTGTGTCTGTGTGCCTGTCTTCTGTCTGTGTCTGTGTGTGAGTGTGTCTATATGTGTGTGTTCCGTGTCTGGGTGTCTGTGTATGCCTGTATGTGTGTGTATCTGTGTGTGTATCTGTGTGTCTTCTGTCTGTGTCTGTGTGTAAGTGTGTCTATATGTGTGTGTGTTCTGTGTCTGTGTATGCCTGTATGTGTGTGTATCTTTGTATCTGTGTGTGTGTGTTTTCTCTGATTCATGGTTGGATGGGAACCAGTATGTGGGTGTGCTATGGGGTTCACGTGACATAGTATGTCCTTGTGTACCATGTAGTGAATGGGCTCACATGCTGGGCTTGGGTTTGACCTTGAATGGAGCTTCTCTTCATACCCCACCCCGTGAGAGGGCATTAGGAGGGTGTCCTAGTTTGTTTTCGGTTGCTGTGATAAAACACTGACCAGAAGCAACTTGGGGAGGAAAGAGTTTATGTGACTTACAGATTCCATCTAGGGAAGCCAAAGCAGGAACTCAAGGGCAGAAGGTTGAAGCAGAGACTACAGGAGAATGTTCCTTAGTGACTCGATCCTAGCTTGCTTAGTTAGCTTTCTTCTATCTCCAGGCTTATCTGCCTAGAGATGCCACCGCCCACAGCGGGCTGGCCCACAACAATTAGCAATCAAGAAAATACCCAGCGTACATGCCCACAGGCTGCCCTGATCTGGGCACGTCTTCAGCTGAGAGTCCTTCTTCCCAGGTAATTCTAGGTTTGTGTAAAGTTGACTGCTAAAGCTAACCATGACAGATAGTCTGTGCCGGGCCTGGGCGACTAACAGGTTAGATTGCAGAAAGCAGAAACAGGTCTCAGTCTGCACCCAGGTTTAAAAGAATGCAAGTGGGACCAGAGGGACAGATAGCCATGGATAATCAGGGATGAGGATGACACCCTAAGGGCTGTAGATGTGTTCTACATAAGCCAGAGACTGGGCTGCAGGTCAGGGCTGAGGACACAGAATAGACCCATTCCCGTTATTTAGTACTGCTCCCCAGCCATAGCAAACTCCTAGTCATCCCTCAAAACCTCGCTGAGGCCGTTTCTTTGATGGGGTGATACTTCTGCAGGCTCTCCCTGTGTCCACTACAGTAAGAGCCCTAGCCGCGTGGTCTGCACCCTGCCCAGGAGAACAGGGCATTCCTGAGTCATCAGAATTCATGGGGCCAGGGCAGAGTCCTGGGCAGGACTGGGCACACTATTCTACGCTCTACCCCTTCTTGCTGTTCGACTGTATGCAGCCGTGACCCTCCATGTCTCGGTTCCACCTTTCCACAGAGTCTCCTGACCTTCTCGGGCTGCCGGAGATGCTAATAGGACAAGAGTGGGTAAGTGGTTTGAAACCTTTGATGCAGAAGATGAAGGAGTCTTGATTCCCGTCGGGGGGAGGTGGGCAGTTCCAGACAGAGGCCTTCGAGGGAAGGGCAGTACTGAGAGACAGCTGATGTAGAACACAGGTTTCCTGTTAAAGCCGCACCATCAATTATTGACCAGAGTGACATTAAAAATTAACAGCCAGGATGTGTGTGTTAAAAGGCACGAGCCTCCCACAGCTGAGAGAGAAAGGTGACGGGGAGGAGAGCAGCTGGAAAGCCTAGAATGAAGGAGCTCCAGAGCGCACAACCCACCTGTAGCCCCACCCCCAAGCCGTGCCCACTACCCTGTGCCAAAGAAACGCCTGGCCCATCCTCACAGAGGCTCCCTGGCCAGTAGGACAAGGACATCCCTTCAGCTTCCAGACAGTTTCTCCCTGATGGAAAGGACAGGGATGATGTTAAAACTCTTGTTTTGAAACAGAGTTTCATGTAGCCCAGGCTGGCCCTGGACTTCTGATCCTCCTGCCTTCTCATACCTGCTTTATGATGTTCTGGGCGTGGAACACGGGCCTTCATGCATGTTAGGCTAGCTTTCCACCCACCTATCCACATCTTCATCTCACACATCAAATTCTTCACAGTAACACAGCGTCCTCAGGCAGAGGAACTGAACCCTCTCTGCTGACAGCGTCATCATTTGTGAGGGTACCCCATTTCTCTGGGAGACCCAGTGGGGAGAGAAAGGGAGCCAGACCCCAAGTGAGGAGAAGGAAAGGATGCTACCTTACCCACCTCATGGTGGGAGTTCTTCCTGCCATTTAATGCGACAGTAGTTCTGAAAAGTCATGAGCACAGCCAAGGTCAAACAGCCAAGAAGTGGTCCCAAGAGGCCTCCATGTCCCCAACACAGATTCGTGCAAACCAGTCACTCTCCTGCACACAACCCTCATTGATTGTCTCTTCTGCACTGAGGCCATAGTCAGTGTCTGTCCTGTTGGGTGACCCTTGCTACTGGGCAGCTGCTACACACACACACACACACACACACACACACACACACACACACACACACATACGTCTGTTTCCCTCTGGAGCCTGTGTTGGAACCAATGGGCTACCCTACCTCTTGCTGTTTGAACTTGGACCTGGAAACCTCTTTGCTCCAGGAGCTGGAGGCTATGGCCACTGACTTGGAACCCTTTGAGTGAAGGTGGCACCAGCCGCTGGCTTCTGAAGGTCACTCCTATCCTTCAGAGACTCTCCCTACTTACATAGTATCCATGCTGAGCTCTGCTGAGCAGATCTGAGGGAGGAGGCTCATGGAAGCAGATGACAGTAGCTGGGAGGCAGGGAGGTGATGGCTTGTCCTGGGGGATAGCCAGGACCTAGTCCACACTGCTAGTGGCCAAACCAGTCCTTGCCGACCACCCAAGACTCACTCAAAACAAAGAAGGGACACAAAGCTAAGAAGCAGGGAGGCTGGGTGCAGAGGCAAACTGCAGAGCTGAGGGCCACCAGAGCCAAGGGACTCTAGAGCCCAGAGACCCCAGAGTCATGGGACACTGGAACCCAGGGACCCCAGAACTGAGAGACCCCAGAGCCATGGCATGTCTGACCATAATATCAAGTTAGCACTTTTATTCCTTTAGGAGACTGTGAGAGGATTCCTGAGGCACCCACCCTCACTGGTCCACAGCCCTGCCCAAGGCAGCTGCTGTCTGACCTGTTTCTGTTTCCTTTTGCTTTTACTTTATGTGTATAGGTGCTTAGCCTAAGTCTGTGTACCCCTTGCGTGGCTGTTTCCTGTTTAGGCCAGAAGAAGGAGTTGGATGCCCCGGAACTGGAGTTACAGGCGATTGTGAACTTCCATGTGGGTACTGAGAATCAAATCTGGGTCCTCTGCAAGAGCAGCCGGTGCCCTTAACTGCTTCTGAGACCTTTCGTCTCTAACAAAGTCCTGGCTGTGCTCGACTGACCACGCCTCTTGTTAGGATCCTAAACAGAAAGAATCCCAGCTGCAAGCTCCCTGACTTGCAAGGTGGAACCACAGTTCCCAGGGGTGGAGGTAGGGGACCTGCTTAGAGGCCCTGTCCACACCTATCTACTCAGAGTGTGGCAGTCAGGGTGGGTGTGCGCTCAGCTCTCCTGCAGCTTAAGGGTGGGTGTTGGTCTGCTCACATCTCCATCCAACCCCAGTGAGAGCCTGTGGCATCTGTTTTGCATCATTGCAGGAATAGCGCCTCCTACTGGAGACCTTGCCGGGACCACTATGCCCTGGGACTACATCTGCCACCATCCCCCCACCCCCATGGTTCTCCCAGCATCCCTGCCTTCTGCTCCCTTGTAAAATGTGCTTAACACTGTCCCAACCATAGGGTTGCTGGGAGAACACCCCAGGAAATGTGTCACAGTCCTGCTCTGGCCCGGCATCCAGCCGGCGCTAAGTGGAAATGAGCTATTGTCATCCCAGGAGCCGTGTCTACACTTCACCTGCAGTTAGGCAGAAGGCTTTCATCTCTCCTTTGCTGTTATTGTTCCAGACTCGCCTGGCATTCTGGAAGCGTTCATTACTATTCAAATTGCCAGGTGCTCTATCTCATTTCAACCAGGCGGCAGACGCTGGCCTAGCCTGCCTGCCAGCTGCACAGCTTCTCCTCTCTTGCCCCTTGCCTGGCTCAGGTGCAGATTGGAGGCAGTGTTGTCCAGTGGTTAGTGTCACAGGCCAGACTCTAAACCCTAGCACTGGCTGGACATTGACCCTGGGCAAGTCAACTGTCTTCTCAGAGCCTGGTCCTTTCCTAGTAAAATTTGAAAGTGGGCTATTGAGGATGGGAAACACAGGGGAGAGCACTCTGAGAAGGCCTAGCCCAGCAGTGCCAGCACTGCCCAGCCCTAACTTGCCTTTCTCAGAATCTTCTAGAATCCCAGGGCCCTGGGATGGAGTCCGAGGACCTTCATCTAGAGTCGAGGTCTGTAGTAGCTGTTGTCTCTCCTACCAGGTCTGCTATGGCTTTCTGGATGTCTTAGACCAGATTGTCCCCTAGTCACCCATTCCCAGCACCAAACAACTTCCTGTTCAGGCCCTACTAAGCTGAGGACCAGGCCATCTCTCCCAGGACCCAATTTTTAATGCAGCCACACATAGCAGGGAATCCCCTGATCTTGTATTCTGTCTCAGCTCAGAGTCCTGGAGGGAGGCAGTGACCTGTGACTTAGTCCCATGATCCCAGCACCAGCTCCAATAGGCTACAGAAGACACCATCAAGACAAGCTTCCAAAAGTCACATGGGAGATAGTGGCATCGGCCCTGAGGGAAGGAATATGGCTGCCACTGGTCCTAGTTCTTCTGGGGCTGGAACCAGTGAGGGTTTGGGGAACAGCAGGACATATAGTGAATAGGCACTCCTGGGGGACAGGAGCCAGCAACCAGGCAGGAAGAGTTTCTTCATCCTGGGCTCCGTGTAACCAGCTGTGATCACCGTGAAAGCCAACAGCATGGTCTCTGCTGTGGCCAATGCCCGGCCTAGGCGTGTCCCTGTGGTCAACCGCCTGCTACGAAAAAGGCCTGCAGTCCAGGAGTGGTAACTAGTAGGTGCCTGTGGCCCTAAGATACTAAGTAACTTACCTGCCCAAGTCACGTAGCATTTCTGAACCCAGGACTGCTTGATGGGGTAACTTGTTACTGAGGCCTGTGGGAGGCAGGAAAGCTTGAGGAAGAGGCACCCAGTGAGGGTTCTTGAGGGATGTGTAGGGGTTTCCCAGGTGAAAGCAGGGAGGACATGTCTAGCGAGCGGAAAACGTATCCCGGGATTTCTGGAGGCACGTTCAGAGTGGAGGCCACAAACCTGGAAGAGAAACAGAGTCCAGCAATGAGAGGCCCCTAAGGTCCGAGCCCAGACGTCAGGACTGACCCCACTGAGGAAGCCAATATAGAACGGGCTTTTCCAAAATGTATTGATTTTTGAAACATTTCACTGTGTACAAGATATTATTTAAAATGCAGTCAGGCAATGGGGAATGGGGTTATCTGACCTCAGTCAGTAAAGCACTTGCCATTCAAACACGAGGGCCCAAGTTCTGTCGTCAGCACCCATGGTAAAAAGCCAGATGTGCAAGGGTACTCTGCTATGCCCGTAGAGCAGAGCCTAGCATGGGCATCATTGGAGAGGCTTATCCAGAAACGGAGGGGGCAGATACAAATACCCATAGCCAGACATTAGGCAGAGAGCTTGGGGAATCCTGCAGAAGAGGGGAAGGAAGGGTTATAGGAGCCAGAGGGGTCAAGGACACTAGGAGAACAAGACCCACGGAATCAACTCAGCAGGGCTCATAGGGGCTCGCAGAGACTGAACCGACAATCAGGAAGCCTGCACGGGTCTGACCTAGGTCCTCTGCAAAAGTGCTATGGCTGTGTAGGTTGTGTTCTTGTGGACTCCTAACAGTGGAGCGGGGGGCTGTCTCTGACTCTGTTGCCTGCTCTGGGGGCCCTTCTCCTCCTCCTGGGTTGCCTCAGCCGGCCTTAATATGAGGGGTTGTGCATTGTCTTAATGTAACTTGACATTCAGGTGGTATCCCTGGGAAGTCTGTCCTTTTCTGAAGGGAAACAGAGGAGGGGTAGATTTGGAGGAGAAGAGAAGTGGGGGCAGGGAGGGGCTTGGAGGAGAGGCGGGAGGGGAAACTGAGGCTGGGATGTAATATACGAGAGAAGAATGAATTAGAAAAATAAAAAATACATATAAATTGTGAATCAGACAAAAAAGAATAAAGAGAGAGAGGGAGAGAGAGAAGGGGGAGGGAGGGAGAGAACGCTGTCTGTGCTGGGGCCTGAGGCTGTTGAAAATTGAAAATTGGGTCCTGTGTCAATAGCCAGGCCAGCAGTCCAAGAAGAGGCCAGAGGCCCTGAGGCAGAGGTATCCAGATGCTGAGAAAGTAAGATGGCCCTGGTGGCTTTGAACTATTTTGAAGGTGAGCTCAGTGGCCTGGCAACAGACTGTACCTGGGAATGAACGACAGAAAGGGGGCGAGGGTGGAGCTGCAAGGATTCCGATGGTCAGAATGGAGGGAGGACAGAGCAAGTCTCACTTTCGAGGGATAGGAAGGAGTTTGATATGGGACATGATAAAAGCAAGATGCCTGGGAACCATGGGGGGAGGGGTCCAAGAGGAGGCCGAGACCTCCATGCTCAGGTCTTGCTTAGCCCGCATCAATGCCATTCAGGTCACTGTTAACCCCCTGGGAAGGAGACCAAGAAGTTTACGACCAGACCTGGCCCTGGGGCAACCTCAGCATCCTGGCCACACTGGTTTCTGGTTCCTGGGTGTGGGAGTCAGTGCCTCTGAGCAGGCTCAGCCTTCAGCTGTGACCTCTGTTGCTGCACAAATGACCTTCTGAAGTCTCTTCTCACCCTATGGGTGACTGGAGGGACTGAGGGACATCTGGATCAGGGCACAGGCATCTGTCCTATGGGTGTAGACCCTCCCTCCTGCCATGGAAATCGAGCATCCCTACTGTGTGCTCCTTTGCGCCCTCTCTGAACTTGGCCTGACCAGTGAGTGAAGAAATAGGCCTCTCCCTGCAGTCTGGGCTCTGATTTGCCCATCACCTACTGTAGATGCTTTTGCCTTTGACAAGCTCTTTGCATATTTCGCCTTTCCCAGAGAGGCATTTATGTCATGGTGGCTTTCTGAGGAAGCTGGGGAGAGTAGAACACTGTCTGGCCCTCCTGGTTAGTTGGTTGGTTAGTTGGTTGGTTAGTTGGTTGGTTAGTTGGTTGGTTAGTTGGTTAGTTGGTTGATTCACTCAGGTTAATCTGTGATCTATGTGTGCTGGGCAACATCATAGCCCTGAGGGTTTCAGTGTGGCCAAAGCAACACCAAGCCTGGCTTAAGGAGAGACACAGTGTAAATGGCCCAGTCTGTCAGCAGGGCAATGGCTGCCACAGAGAGAGCAGCTCCCAGAGAGAGCAGTCTGAGCTGAGTGAGGGGGGAGGGGGGAGGAGTCATGGTTTAACTTGGCTCAACAGGTACCGTTGGGGGAGAATGGACAGAGCATGCTGGGAGAGGTCATGTGTATGCTGTGTACATAGTGATGGACAATGACACAGCACATGACATGGAGACCAGGAGGCCCTGAGACAGGCCTCAGCAAGCCAGGGACCACTACAGGGCAGTTAGGGTTCCAGATGAGGGCGAGGCAATCAGGGGCACTGTGCAACCAGAGTGATCAATGCTGTGACAGGACAGCTGACAAATGCCACTTGAGAGCGGAAGGTTTTATTCCATCATAGCAAGAAAGGTATGGCAGTGGGAGTGCAAGGTGCCTGCTTAGGCCACATCTAGTGAGGAAAAAGAGAGAGGACAGCTCCCGTTCATCTCACCTTTGCTTTAGTCACCTAGGACCCCACCCATAAAACTGTGCCATTCACATTCAGGGCAGCTGTTCCCATCTCAGTCAAGCTCATCTAGAAGCTTCCACACAGACAGGACCAGAGGTTTGTCTCCTAGGTCATTCAAAAGTCTGTGAGGTTCACAACGCATGTATCACACACACCAAAGGGATGAGTGTCAGCCCCAGTGGAAGTGGGTAACTGGGGTTGGCCTCCACTTCCTGTCTGCTGTCTGCCTCTGGATCCTCCCAGACCTGAGCCAGAAGCTTCCTGCTTCTGTGGGCTACAGCCCAGAGCTGTTTCATCTGCCATGCCCTTCTCCGCCATGATGGACTGTACTCTCAAACCATGAACCCAGTTAAATCTGCCTTGTTCTAAGTCGCTTCTTTTCAGGAATGCGGTCACTGTGGGAATGAGGAACCTCACTCATAAGCACTAGTGATTGAGTAGTAAGAGGGTTAGTTTATTTTGACTTCATAAATTCGGGCAGCAAAGGACTGTTTCTATAACCCCACACCCATGCCCTTCCCCCTTTTCCTCACTGGCTGAGTAATCGGGGTACACAGGCACATGTCACCATCAGTCACCCACAATGCTGGCACATGGCTTTATCTGTTCATCCTACATCCTGGTTATTTCAAAGCCTATGGGGTACACGGCTTAGTCGCATCTTTGAGTCATCAGGCAAGTTGGTGGCTAGCAATTTTTTTTACCCTAAACTTTTAGCCTGGGTGGGGAAGCTAGAGAAGCAGGTGCTAGCAGCCAGTATTTCTTGATTGTGTAGAGCTGATCCCATGATCCAGATGATTGCTTTTCATGTTTTACTTCTCACAGTCACTGAGACAGGAAAAGCAACATCAGCCTGTAGTGGTTGATTTGTTGACTTGACATATCCAGGAAAAGGCAAGGTGGGCTGAGAATCACCTCCATCGGATTGGCTTGTCGCCATGTCCGTGAAGCATTTCCTTGATTGTCTATTGGTGTAGGACGGCCCAGTCCACTGTGGGTGATATCTTTCCTAGGCCGGGGGCCATGGGCTGATTATGAGCCTGGAGCAACCACTAAGCAGCATCTTTTCATTGGTTTCTGCCTCAAGTGCCTGCCTTGAGTTCCTGCCTTGGCTTCACTCCATGAGGAACTGTAACCTATAAGCTAGAGTAAACTCTTTCCTCTCCAAGTTGGTCTTGGTCATGGTGTTTACTACAGCATCAGAAAACAAACTAGAACAGTACTGTGTTGGTGGTGTTTGAAGTCCTTAGAAAACATTGAGGCTAAAGGTAATTGGAAATACAGTCTGAGATGAAGATGTCTGGGAGGGTTGGCCATCGGGGACCTGGGCAGCAGCAGCCTCAGAAACCAAGAATAATCAGGAGAAAGGGCAGGAGCATCCCAGAGCAGGAGGCATCACTGAGGCAACACCACTAGGCCAGTGCCGGGATTGGTAATTGCTGACCACAGATTTAACAGCGTGGGGGTCTATGAAGAGTCAGTCTTGGAGATTGGAGTTGGACAGGAAGTACACAGCCCTCCTCTCTCAGCTACCACTGTCCCTTTGCCTCTCCCTACTTCTGCTGTGTTGGAATCCCCAGCTGTTCACATGGTCCATTGCTCTCCAAAGAACCAACAGCTAGATTTCTTATGAGCTTCATCTTCGGGCTGATGTTTCTGTTTTAATCTCTTTCTTGCTTCCTGTGACTTCTTTGGTTTTGTTTGTTTTGTTTGCTTTTTGTCCTGTCTGTTTGAGCCTGGTGATCCACTTGTGTTTTTGTGTTTCTGAAGGGCTTATCTAAGGCTATGAAACCATCTCTCAGTGCAACTTTGGCTGCACCACTCAGATTTGGAGATGTTATTTTCACTTCTGAAACTCCTATTTTTTTTCTTGCCTGATGTTTTACAACTTTTATTCTTCACTCGCTCACTCATTATTTTTTAAAGATTTATTTATGTATGAGTACACTGTAGTTGTCTTCAGACACACCAGAAAAGGGCGTTGAATCCCATACACATGGTTGTGAGCCACCACGTGGGTGCTAGGGATTGAACTCAGGACCTATAGAAGAGCAGCCAGTGCTCTTAACTGCTGAGCCCACTCTCCAGCCCCCTCACACTTTTTGACTCAGGGGTTATTTTAAAGAGTTTATAACATTTTTGGCAGTAGACTTTATTTTGTTTTGCTGTTTTTCTCTGGCGTGTGTGTGCACGTGTGTGTGTGCACATGTGTCTGCACACGCATGTGGAGGCTATTGAATAATGCCATGTGTCTTCCCTGATTGCTTTCCATCCTACTGTTTGAGACAGGGTCTCTCAATGGAGCTCACCCATTTGGCTAGACTGGATGGCCAGCAAGCTGCGGGGTCCTCCTATCTGTCTCCTCAGTTCTGGGATTACAAGAGTATGCCATGGCACCCGGTTTTTACATGGGTGCTGGGGCTCTGAACTCAGGTTCTTATGCTTGTATGCCAAGTACTACACCAGCTAAGCCTCACTGTTGTTTGTTTGTTTGTACATGTATCATGGAGGGAGGAGACCTGGGGATACCAATGATAGTCCATCTGCCTCTCTTTCTCAGTTGTTTCTGTGGAGTAAATACCAAGGCTGTGTCGTGTTGTACACAGGGATTCACTGGTGTTGGACTTCGATGGTCCCTGGTCCTCCGTCCTCATAATTGCTCTTGCTTCTCTTATTCTCTTTGCCTTTTCCCCACCCCTATACACCCCTATTTTGTTTTAGGTAGCCTAAAATTCCCACCACACCCACTTCATTCAGTGCTGAGGACCCCAGGACTATGCATCAGGAAAGCACTCAACAGGGCTCTGCTCAGTCAAACCCAACTTCACCTTTGTCTGCTGCTCCGACCATGACCTGACTCAGTTCCTCCTTGTTTGCAACTGTGTATCACCATGCATGCTTTCTTCTGAAATGCGGTAGAGTACACAGAGCAGATCTTACCATCTGACCATTCTGAAGCGTGGGCTCCAGCGGCTTGAAGTGTGGGCCTGTCTGAGTCACTTGGCCTGAAGTGAAATGTCTCTGCAATCCCCACTAAGTATCCTTTCTTTTTTAGCTAACTCGTAGGGCTCATTAATGTCTACTGCTGCAGCAAATACACTCAGTCCCATTTCTGTCGTCCTGGTTTATGATACATTTTTGCGTTTATAGCTTTGGTGGGGGCTGTCAATTTCCCCCATATGGCCTGGGTTTTCTTTGTTTTATTTTCTGTGTAAATGTCTTCTGATCACTCGGAAAGCTGTGTTTGGATACCATGGTTACCTCCATAATTATAATGGGACATGATGGGCTTAATCATTTATTTCTTGATACGGTGTTTCTTTTCTCCCCACAAGGAACAATGTCATTACTTGCTGACTTAGCCTTCCTCTTCTGTTGTCTCCAGATCACCGCTTTCTTTTGTCGTCGGCATCTTCATACTTCTGATTTGACTTATACTTCTGAAGAATCTTTCAGACCCCCAACTCTAAATGAGTCAGACCTCGTTTATCTAAACCACCTCCTCCTCACCTCGTCCCTCCTACGATCTGTTATTTATACCACTTCCCTGTTTTCATTCCTGTTCTCTTGTGTTCTTGTCAGAACCCTTGGGCTTTTTCAAACATACTCCTAGAGCAAGAGCCTCCTGTGCCCCCTCACATGCCCAAGCCTGTCTGCTGGTGATTTATTTAAGAAGAGTTCATGGGGACAGTAATTCAAAAACATATCAAGCAAATCTTTCTGCTGACCTCATGCTTGAAAGATGATTCTCTTGTCCAGGTCCTAAATTACTTGGTTCATTCATGCATTAAACAAATAAATATTTATTGAGTCCTACTGTATGCTGGTTATCATTCTAGGCCCTGGAAGTACAGGATAAGGAAACAGCTAATCATCTTGACCCTCTTGTAACTGGGTAGACTTTGACTTCCCTGTTCTTGTCACCCCATCATGTGGTTACCCTCATCTGCAAAAGTCTCTGGGAAGACAAGGATCTGCAATTGGGTAGCTGGTTTTTTGTTGTTGTCTGTTTTGTTTTGTTTTTTAAATTACATTCATTTCATTAGTGTGTGTGTGTGTGTGTGTGTGTGTGTGTGTGTGTGTGTGTGTGTGTGATGTGTGAGGGTCAGAGAATAACTTTTGAGAGTCGCTTCTCCCTTTCACAGTGTGGGTTATCCGGCTTGGGAGCAAGCACCTTTACTGTTGAGCCAGCTCACTGGCCTTGGGTAGTTGTCCTTAGCATGGTGATGTGTGGTGCAGGCATAGATGAGTTTGTTCATGCTCCTTATTGTCCTGCCTGCGGCCCTGCTCAGCCAGTCACGGCCCTCAGTCCTCAGACTTCAGGCCTCTCTTACCTCCTCGATCTTACATACTGGTCTTCTGGCTCATCCCTGGTCCAGGAAAGTCTTGGGTTCCTTTGCATGACTTTATCTGGCCCAAAGCTATGGAGACCTGTCCAAAGGTGTGAGTCCAAGAGGCATAATAGGATGGTTAAAATTCATACGGATGGCATCTGTATTTGTTTTGAACATTTGTTAGCTCATTACACAGGGATATATTTTCACCCAAATCAGAGTACTGTGGAAGGCTAAAGAGTATTTAGAAAATTATGTTCAATGACAGGTGTTCACTGGAACTGTTTCAAGCCATGATATATAGTCGAGCTGTGGGAGATGAATGTCATTGGCATTATACGTTGATCTGATGGCTTCAAAAGTGAGACTTGTATTTACCTTTGCCATCCCTGCTTTAATAAGAAGCCTGCCGGCTCTGTTGGATTTTCCAGATAGATTATATACAGTTAATTGTGATTTGTGTTTTTGTATACAAGTCCTGGCACTCTGTATGTTTTTCTTATCTTATTGCATGGGCCAGGAGCTCTAGTGTCCTATGCAACTGCAGCGTCACAGACTTTCTTGTGTCCAAAGTACAAATGCCATATGTTCTTGGCTTTGTCCTCACTCTAATGCTTGGTACTTCTTTCTTCCACTCTCTCCAGAAAACCCTTTTGCTGTGCCTCAGGATGGAGGAGGTTAGACCCAGAGCACCTGGTACAGCCTCCAACAGCAGCTTCAACCAAGACACCAGGAAGAGCCGGGGCAGTGGCGTGGTAACAAAAGAGGAAATACCACCTGTGCCCAGAACCCCCTTCCGTGAACTTCTGAGATTAGGAGCAAACTCAGGGTCCGGGGACAGGGTGCAGGAAAGGGGCTCTGAGCCACCTGTCTGCAAGCAATAGTTCTCTTTGGGGCTGGTGGCTTCTGAGAAGAGACTCGGTATGGACTGAGGTGACCAACACTAAGCTGCCCTGGCTGACCCCAGCCAGAGGGATTTGGGGCCGTGAGTTGTACCATGGTCCAAACACTGATGTATCCCCTGCCTCCACTCCCTCCGATAGCGGCCCCCTTAGGCCTATCCGTGTTGGAATATTGAACTTGAGTGTGTGTGCGCACATGTGTGATCAGGGTGTTTCTGTATGTTCAGTCAGTTAGATTTTAATTGAGCTCCATTGCCACTGGCTGCCAGTTCTCCAATGAGCACAAGTTGCCGTGTGGCTGAAGAGTCTTGCCCATGTCCTTGTCCGAGGCTCAGGCCTCTTGCTGTGGCCAGCAACTGTGAGCCGGTGGAGTCGGTAGGCACAGGGCCCAGCATTCCCGTGACACAGGCAGTGGGGACTGGGGCATACCAGTGGTTGGTTCTGGTGGAATCTGTTCCCATAGCAGCAGTACTGAGGAAGCATCCTAACTGGCTTTGGGCACTAGGTTGGATGTGTTGTATGTACCGTCACAGTCCCTGGGAGGTGGGGGTGCTAATGTCATTGGAAATAGTACGGCTTGGGGAAGGGTGCCACATTTATACGGCAGGAAGTGATCAGCTCCGTAGTTTGGCCCCAGGATGACAGGAACCTGAGTCCAGGTTTTGATTCCCAGGATGTAACAGACTCCATAACCCAGGTCCCCCAGTTTGGTCACTGGAACACATGCCTGACATTTTCACAGGAATGCAGCACCTCCCAAGCCCAGGTCCTCCACTGTCATTGCCTGAGCCTCACCCATGAGCTCGCACTAGCCACCTGCCTGCTGTGCACCAGGCCAGGCAATAAGGTCCAGAGGTGAGAGGGGACTGGGCTTTGCCCTGGGGTGCCATACCTTGAAGGGAGGAAACTACACAGCCACAATGATGGCTCCTATGGAAATCCAGATCAGAGGGTTCTACGAATCTTTTCACTTAAAATGGAGGTTTCCAAGTAAGCCTGGGTGCCTGTGACATCTGCCCAAAGAGCTCATGGTATCTGCCACAAACACACTGCCCTGGAGCACACAAAAGGAAGGACATCCCCCAGAAGTGACCCTGTAAATCTTCAGAGGCCACATTGCCAATGTAGACACGGCCATCACACCCCCATGAAGGAGGCCAAAGTGTCCCTGCCCTCAGCTCTGTGGCCCGTTCTTCCTGAAGCTGCATCCTTGCTTGATCAGTGCTGTCCCCACATGGGTGGGTAACCTTCCCTCCCCACACTTCGGAGGACAATAAGCAAGGGGCGGCAAGGAGGAAAGAGCCAGCATTTAGTTGCCCGTGAAGACCACAAAGGTATATCGTGGAGGCCGAGTGGGGCTTGGGTGGTCAGAGATGTTTAAGAAAGGGTCTAAATGGCATCTAGATAAGAGGAGTGTGCCCAGGCAAGTGGCAGCCAATACAAAGGCCACAAGAGTCACATGCCTGTCAGGTTCCTAGAAGTAAACAATCCAGGATGGCCAGGAGCAGCAGAGGTGAGGGATGGATCCACCAGCAGGTCTCTGTGCTCGGGTCTCTGTGCTCACCGTAAGGGCGCACACACACAGTGCTTCACCACTGAGAGCGCTGAGTTCTAGGACTTAAAGAACTTTCCACTCTGGGAGGCTCTTCATTCTCCAGCCCACACAAGGGAGGGATGGCCCCATTTGTAGGCGTGGAAGCTGTCACTCTGACAGCTCTAGAGGCCTATTGGCCCCCTGGCCTCTGTCTCTGCACCCAACCTGTTTCTCTCAGATGCACTACTGTGTTCTGCACACGCCCTGGAGAGCCTATGCTTGGATCTTGACTAAAGATGGGTGTGGATCCTCTCCCACGCACTGAAACATCCTAAGGTGTGGGGCGGCCATAGCCCTGGAGGGTTCTTAGCACTGGACTGGCTGGATCAGGCCACACTTAAAGCCCCTAGGCAGAGCCTCTGCAGGGAAAAGGATCCTGGGGCTATTAAGATAAAGATTCTGATAGCACATGAGCAAAGTGATCACAGGCCCTCCTGCCTCAGTTTCCCCAGTACTGAGAGGAAGGAGTCATACCAGATGTTGAGGCAACTTCTGGTTTGGAGTGGCTCTGGGTGGCACTCTGGCAGATGCTTGCACAGGGCTCGGAGCTACTTCCTCTGTGAAGCCTCCTTCCTCAGACACAGGAAGGGTCATGGCCATGCAGACAGCAGGATACTGGGTGGGGGGTGGAGGTCCCCATCAGAGGCCTCTTAGGGAACAGCTAAAGGTCCCCATGAAGCTTCTAGTTGGAATGCATCTCTCATGTATGTGTCTAAGGCTAAGAATCTAGACACTGTCCAGGACACAGGAGTAGCCCCCCCCCCCCCCAGAGGACAACATAGCCTTTGACTTAGCAGGCCCTGGGCACCTTGCTCTCTCCGGACTGATTGACCCTGGCTCCCCCACCACCCCACCTCTCTGAGTCTCCTCTCTTCACTTGGCAAACAGGGGTTAGAGGCCAGGGTCTTACCCAATGCTGCCTCCAGAGCTACTGGAGGCAAGAACTGTGTCCATGTGGGTGTGAGCACCCCCAGGTGGGCTGTGAGACCACAGGTGGCCATGATGAAAATCTGTCCCCTGCCCATGGTGTCTTGTGGGTGACAGATGTGCCAATTAGTAGCATGTCCTAAAAGGACACAGAGTAGAGACAGTCCCAGACAGTTGTTGAGCTGTGTCTCTGCCAAGGTTCCCACTGCTGTCTCCTCCAGATGCCTCTGTCCTCATCTTCCCATGAGCCTCGGGCTACAGTACATGCTGGCAGCAACAAGTAGCCACAGGAAGCAGAGAAGCTGCAGACACTGTGTGCCCACGGAGGGGCATGGAATGTCCTTGTGTCTGTCTGGCTTTTTCCCAGTGGGAACTCTATGTCCCTAGTGATGAATGTTCCGCCCTGTGATCTGTGCGCTCTGGAGCCTGCATTCAGAACTCCTCCTTGGTTGGCTGTCCTCAAGGAAATGGCTGGCTCATCCCGCGTGGGAGTGGCCCAGCAGGGAGTGGCCCAGCATCTGATGATGACTGTAACCAGTGTGCAACAGGCCTTAATCCAAACAGAAGCACACACACACACACACACACACACACACACACACACACACACACACACATACACATACACAAACATGCATACCCAGGAAACACAAACATGTATATACACACATATACATGCACTCACACATGTGAACATAACTTATGCTTGTTCATGTGTCCACACGTACAGATGTACACACACAGTGTATACGCATATGCACACATCCATATGTGAGCATATATACACACACCTGTAAGGATAATTTGCACATATTCAGTAGTGAACACCTGTGAACATATACATGTATACATGAGAACAGATATTGGCACTCGTGTATACATGCACACCGAGTACCACATGCACATGTTCACATATGTCCACACATACACTCACATGCGTACACATGCACCCACATGTGAACACACACATACACGCTCTGCAAGAGGCTGTGAGAAGATCCTCGGGCTTCCAGACATTTCTTAACGGCTTGTTTTACTTTCTCAATCTGGCTGCTTGGTTCCTACTAACGGGAATTGCTTGGGAGTAAACATGAGATTCCCCAGGCATTTGGGCACAGGTGATAACTTGAGTGGCCTCCTGAGCATTTCCTGTGTGTGGAGGGCACGGAGCCAGCACACCGTCTTCCGGGGAGCTCTGCTGGGGCAGTGGCAGCCTCGGGCTGAGTCACCCGGCTCATCGTGTGTATGTCAGTGTCTGCCTGGTGAGAGGACTGTGAGATGATGTCCTGGGGGCAAAGGTGGTATTCTGTACCCTCTAGAAAGTGAGGCTTCATGCCTACCATGTGTCATGTACCACGTACCACCATGGTTTCCTGTCCCTTCCACATCCTCAACAATGTGCCTGCACTTCATGGCTGTGGTTGGAATGATTGACAGCTGAGGCCATCAGCACAGGGACATGTACCGCCCCCATGCTATTAAAACCCTCATCTGCTCAGCAGACACTTGCTGAGCAGCTCCAGCCACCCCTGCTGTGTTGTCGGCCCCTGAAACCACTCCTGTGCAGATACACATGTTGTACCAGAAACCATGCAGTGGTCCCCTGACAGGCTGGCCGGTGATCTACCACTGCTGACCTGACTCTGTGCCTAACAGAAACACTCCCACCCAAAAAAATAACTACAGAACATTTCTCTGTCCCTCCCACAAAAGTGACCTTGGAGGTGGTGTTGCCCGTCCTACTCCACCCTGTTTCCAGCCCAGACTCCTGCCAGGTAGTCCGTGCTAGAAATGCTTGATGAGCGAATGGATTTAACCGTGAGTCAGTCGCTTGGTGGTTAACACTCCTATCTTTACGTCAAAGCCCTGACACGTTTATCCTTGACAAGCTAGAACCACTCTCTAAACCATACAGACCCCCCTTGCAGTTAGTGTCAACTATAAATTAGGCATGGGGCCAGCAGCTAGAGTCACGGGGCCACCATGGCCTCCCATGTGGTTACAGCTAGTACCTGACTAGTGTGAGCTTTTACTAGCGTGAGCTTTTAGGCCTGTGTCTCAGTTTCTCATATCCAGTCTCTTCCCATGTCCTCCCACTGTCTGTGTTCAAGCTAGGGGGAAATGTCCCCTTCTAATGTCCACAGGCGAGCATATGGGCGACGTGCAATAACCAACAAAGCTGCAGGGCCAGAGCCCGACCACCCTAGAGAGGCAAGAGACCTTCCTGCAAAGGACTTGTTCCTCCCTGGGTCAGTGGGACAAAGCAGGTAGACAGGATGGAGCAGGAAGGTGTCTCTATGCTAGAAATGCCAGGCTCGTGTTGAGCAGGCACGCGGGTCTCTCTCAGAGCCCATGACCAGGAAAACCAAAAACAATGGTATCAATATTCTCCCTCTTCCTAACCCGATGTAATAACGGTGTGTGTTACACTGGCGCTGTCTTGCTGCGTTTGTCTTTCTATATAGTGGTTTTTATAACGATGTCCTTAGTTTTAATAAAGGAGAAATCAAGTCAACTGTTTTCCCCAGTTGAAGCTGGTTTTGATGTTTCAAAACATACGCCGGGAACCCGGGCAGTGTAACTTGTTGCTGTGGGCCGAGGAGGGAGAAGATCAGGAGCGGGGGCTCAGCCGAGGGGTGGTGGGAGTCATAGGTCCACCATAAAGAACTCAAGGTTTGTTCAAAGTCCAGGAAAGAAAGCAAGACCAGGCAGACCCTGTCCTGAGTGGGTACAGCCTGTTGCATTAGGAGGGTGACAGCCGGATAAGGCTCGGGAGCCTGGGTGTGGCTGTCCTGCTCTGGGCCCTTTCCTGGGAACAGCTGAGCTTCTCAGGAGAAGACAATGGGTCTTCTCTGCCGCAGTCCCCAGGCTAGGGCACGGCCCTCACACAGGAACACGTCCCCATCCACCCACACCAGCTCTCCCCCAGATGAACATAGTATGCTCCTTGTGTGTCACGTGAGGGACAGAGTAGCCTTCATTAGTAAGCATGGGTTTCCTGAACAAACACTGTCCGTTCCTTGTCCCTTCACATGGAGGACACTGGACACTCTTGGCCTTGGAAGCCTCAGGTCCTGGGAATGCAGCTGTGTGTGACATGGGACGTGGGCAGTAGGCTGGGTGCAGGCTTGGGGTAGGAGAGACTTCACAGGCCTATCCTCTGGGGCATCTAGTGGGTCTTGAACTTGGAAAGACAGCGAGGCATGGTCTCCTGGTAGCCAAATGGTGACCATGGACACTAGAGACACACTGGCTTCCCTCGTGGTCCTTGAGTCCTGGGACAGGCTGGGTGCTTCCCTGAGGAGGAGAGTAGCAGCCCAGGTCCCCAAGGGAGGTACTCACATGCAGTGACCAGACTGAGACTGTTGGGACATCCTCCCTCATCCACACAGGTGCCAGCACCTGGCTCACAGCATCCAGGTCCTGGCTATCAGGGTCCCTCACCCCTCCATTTCCTCTCTACCCTCTATTGGAAGAGTTCATCTTCTCTATTGGACCATGATTATTAGTGCTCACCAAGGGGACAGGAACTCACCAGCTAGCATTGCCTGGGTCACTCAGTCACACGGCCCACCCCAGAGAACATTTGGTCCTCAATGCTTCCAAGTATGGGAAATTATGGAGGGAAACTGAAGTGACATCACAGGATGAGCCCAGGCCACCAGGCATTGATAGTTATAGACCCCAAAGCTGTTCCCCAGATATTAGCATGCACCAGCCCTCACAGCCCACCCACCCACCGCCATGGCAGAGTCCTGACAGGTATGGCCTGGGAGGGACTGAGAGTTCTACCTCTTCATCGAAGGCTGCTAGAAGACTGACTCCCACATGGTTAGGAGGAGGGTCCCATTGCCCACGCCCACAGTGACATACTTCCACCAACAAGGCCACACCTCCTAATAGTGCACTGCCTGGGCCAAGCATAGTCAGACCACCACAGTCCCAAATTGCCAGAATTTGGAAACAGCCAAGCATACTTCAGCAAAAGAATGAGTCAGTAGACAATGGGGTATCCTACAGGGCTAGAAAGGGGTGTGCTAGCAAGCTAGGAAAGGCTGGGGATAAGGGGACTTGAAGTGCATATCGCTGAGGGCAAAAGGCGAGTCTGAAGATGATGCCAGTTCATGGTTCCCTATTCTGTGACAGGGCAAAAGGGAGGAGCACAGGGGTTCTCAGGGCAGTAAAGCGCCCTGCATGGTGCTATAAGGTTGGGTCCCTAGCTCTGCAGCTGTGTCAACACCAACAGGTACACAGCCAAGAGCGCATGGACCTTCAGGAAAATCCGGTAGCCTGGTGGTGATGATTCGTCAATGTGGGTCAGTGGCTGCGGAGCGGACATGACTCCAGGGGAATGCTGGATTTGAGGACAGTACGCATGGGGGGCTGGAGGTGTCACGAACTGGAAACTACACTTAAAAATATTTGCTAAAAAAATAAAAACCAAGTGACTCCAGAAATAAGGCCAAAGGTCTGCAGCTCTCCATGTTGCTCTGGGTGATGCTGGATGCTGGAGCCAGGACATACCTATTCACCTGCTTGCCTATGACAGAAAATTCCAAGGAAGTTACAGACACTAAGAAGTGTGAGTTCAAAAGGCCTCGGAATACTGGATATGAAACCATTAACCAATTGGTTTCTGCACAGTAATATCAGATATAAGAACAGGGGAGTAACAGCCACAAGTCCCCCCAAAATTAGGTAGTTCAATGCAGATATAAATATATTGTTCAGGACTTAAACACCCCAAACCAAAAACAAAACAAACAAAACAAACAAAAACCTACTGAAAGAAATCAAAGACAACCTAAACCAAAGAGAGACTTACCTTAATCATTCATCGAAAGACCCAACACGATAAAAATATCAATTCTTTCTGCCAAAATCTCTGCTCTGTGAACGTTCCTGTTAAGAAAAAAAGACAAGCTGTAGATAAGAGGAAAACATTTGCAAACACATATGCAACAAAGAACTAGTAGCCAAACACATAAAGAAGATTCAGAACTAAACATCAGGATGCTGGAGCCTCCAAATTGGGGGCCGTGGCTCAGTCTGTAGAATGCTCACCTAGCAGGCACAAATCCCCGTGTTCAAGCCGCAGGCCTACATAACCTGGGCATGCATGATGAAGCATGGTTTGTCATCTCAGAATTTGGGAGACAAAGGCAGGAGGATGAAAAATTCAAAATCATCCTCAGTGACACAGCAAGTCTGAGTGAGCCTGAGGTATGTCAGACTCTGTCTCAAAGGAGAAGTGGGAGAGAGGGGGAGAAGAAAAGAAGAGATGAGGAAAACTCAAACTAGACAAGAGCACAGACAGCAAATGATTCTGATGGAGGCCGATTACCTATTTTAATTTTGTTGGATGTGCTTTTAGTCTTGTGTCTACAACACTACTTCTTCTTCTTTTTAATTATTTATTTATTTTTTGATACTTTATTTACATTTCCAATGTTTCCCCCTTTCCAGGTCTCCTCTTTGGAAACCCCCTATCCCCTCCCCCCTCCCCTGCCTCTATGAGGGTAT
>CM052718.1:18246041-18288541 GCA_028551405.1 Uromys caudimaculatus
TGTCTGACAATCTAACGCCTTCATATATGCCTTTGGTCCATCCTAAGCTAATTTTGCACATGACCAAGTTTAGTTCCAACTTTACTCTTTTGCATGTGATATCTCAGGACCATGAGAAACCATCCTGTGTCAGAAAGCAGCTATTTACAAATGTGAGGTTTATTTCTAAACTCTAAATTCCATCCCAGTGACTAATACATCTCCCAATGCCAAGAACACACTGTCCTGATGAGCATGGCTCTGTAGACATCTGCGCTTTCTCTGTTCTAATCAGTGTTGTCTGAGACGTTCTAGTTCCTTACTTCAGGCTCTGCCTCACGCGTCTATGCAGGAAAGCCATCTGGGGTGCCGAGAAGAACTCTGTCCTGTCTACAGATCATCCTGGAGAACATGGCCATCTGAACAACCCCATGTCTTCCACTCCATGAACATGGGATGTCTTCCCATTTGCCTGAATTTTGCTTCATTTCCCCTTTCAGAGCCCAAGTCTTAACCTTTGTGATGCTAATCTTGGCTGTCAAGTTAAGACACCTGGGTAGAGGGAATCTCAATAGAATTCCCTCTGACAGCCTGGCCTGTGGGTGTGTCTATGGGGGGGTGCCTTGATTGGCATTTAATGTAGGAGGGCTTCGCCCCCTGTGGGCGGTATCACTCCTAGGCAGGTGGTCCTGGGTTGTAGCTGAACGTGAGCCAGAGAGGAAGCCAGTAAGCAGAGTTCCCCCATGGGTTTTGCTCCAGGTTCCTGCCTAAGGTCCTTGTCCTGACTTCCTCAGTGATGGACTATGACCTAGAATTGTAAGCTGAAAACCACCATTGCTTTTGGTCATGGTGTTTATCACAGTGACTGAATAAAAACAGCCTACACCTCTGTTAAATACAGAATCAAGAAAGCCTAAGACCTCAAAACAGAAATCTAAACTGAAACCACAGTGTAATATCAAAGAACAGCAAAGAACAGCAAAGTCTCATAGCAAACACTGATGGAGATGTGGACGGGAGGGTGGTATTCACATTACAGTGGGGGGTAAAACAGCCAGGATGGAAATAATTTGTCAGTTTCTCTTTAAGGAGCACAGGGCAGGGATGGAGGAGGAAGATGCCTCTGTAGTAAGATCACTGGTGCTCTCACAGAAGACCCAGGTTCCCGGTAGCCACATTAAGCAGCTCTCCAGTACCTATAATTCCACTTCCAAGGCATATGATGCCCTCTTCTGCTCTCCATAGCGCTACACTCTAGTCACACACACACACACACACACACACACACACACACACACACACACTTACATGTAATTAAAAATAAAAAAAAATAATCTTTAAAAGCTGAAAATGGAGGCTGGAGAGATGGCTCAGTGGTTAAGAGCACTGACTGCTCTTCCAGAGGTCCTGAGTTCAATTCCCAGCAACCACATGGTGGCTCACAACCATCTGTGATGGGATCCGATGCCCTCTTCTGGTGTGTCTGAAGACAGTGACAGTGTACTCGTGTACATAAAATTAATAAAGAATTCTTTTTTAAAAATTGAACATGATACCGGTACATAGCCCAGAAGTCACACCCCAGCTATTTGTTCCAGATTTCCAAAGTCAAAATTCACATAAAAACCTGCACTGCTCACTGTGGCTGCACTGGTAAGAGCATCAGACTGGAAACAAATTTTCTTTTCCAGGCCAGTGACTAGACAAACTGTGGTACATCGACCCTGTGGAATACTAGATGGCAGGAAAAATGAACAGAGAGATCTGAGAATTCGTGTTTAGAGGCAAAAGGCTATATACTGTAATATACTGTATATTATATATGAGTTATAAACTGTATGGTTCCATTTCTATGACATGCTTAAAGTTTATCAAAGATGTGGCCAACATATTAATGATTGCCAGGGATCAAGGAGATGGGGGAGACAAGAGGGAAGAGGGAGTGGTTATGAGAGAGGGCAGAAGGAGTAGGTCAGGCAAAATGACACACGCCCTTAGTCCCAACATTTAAGAGACAGAGGCAGGAGGATCTCGGAGAGTTCAAGGCCAATCTGTGGGCATAGCTACAGACCTGTTTCAAAACAAACAACAGAGAATACAAGAGCACTTAATTAAAATATTGAAGCCGGAGCCCTACAAGTGATCCCATTAAACACTTATGAACGAAAAGTTCTAACTGAAGCATAATGTCTCCACACGTATACTGTGGCACACGTGTGCATGCACAGACCATAGATCAATGAGAATACTGTTTTAAAAACATGTATTTATAAAAGATATTCATGGCATGAGTGTATAGGCAGGAAATGAAAATTAAGGGAGGGAAAATACACATGCTCACTAACCCAAGCCAGCAAACCAACCAGAGCCTGTGCTGACAAAATCGGGGACAGGAGAGAGGAGAGGAGGAGAAGACAAGGGGAGGGGAGGGGAAAGGGGGGAGGGGAGAGGAGTGACGAGGGGGATCCGAATGACTAAGAAACAGACAGCTCATGAGCCAGCAACTGTGTCCAAATTGATGCTGGAGTTTAGCTGGCTGAGAGCTAATGAGCAAGCCACCGCTCCCACCGCATAAAAATAGATTGGTAAAAGAAACACAGAATAGAAGGAAAAGAGCAACAATGATAAACAGCCAAGGGGACCGAGAGGGCTCGGGAGAAACACTAAGACCCCATCATTCCCTAGCAGGACTCTTCAGGGTGAAAGTAAGCCACACAGAGTCTCGGGAGCAGGCGAGACAGCTATCAACAGATTCGAAACCACTGTGGCTGGATGGGTCTAAGTTCCCCGGACTCACACAGAGGGACATGGGGGCCCAACTCAATGGCACTGAGAGGCAGGTCCTGTCAGGAATGAGGCTGTGATGTGCAGCTCCAATGAATGGGGGTCAGCGACCTCGTAAATAACTTCAGTGAAATATCTGGCTCTATTCTGACATGTCCCTTTGGCCTCGGTCCCTTTCACTGTGTGAGCATGCAGCATGCTTTCCCAAAGAGCCGGCAACAAGGGTACCTCAGAGTAGAAGGGCGCCCCCACCCAGCACCACACCCGCAAGCACCTTGACCTTAGAGTTCAAATCAAATTATGCAGTTGGCTCTTTAGTGTGGTAAGCAATGTGTTAGCTCCATACATTTTTTCCCGTTTATTATTTATTTATTTATTCATTCATTCACTTTACATCCTGACCACAGCCCCACCTCTCCTCCCAGGCCCCTCCTCACACAGCCCCTCCCATATCCCCCTTTTCCCTCTGAGAAGAGGGAGGCTCCCCTGAGTACCAACCCACCCCAGCACATCAAATCACTGCAGGATTAAGCATATCCTTGCCCACTAAGGCCAGACAAGGCAGCTCAGTTAGGGGAGCAGGATCCACGGGCAGGCAACAGAGTCAGGGACAGGCCTCACTTCAGTTGTTGGGAGACCCACATAAAGACCAAGCTGCTCATCTGCTCCGTATTTGTGAGGTACCTAGAACATGGTTGGTGGTTCAGTCTCTGGGATCCCCCAAGGTTCCAGGTTAGTCGCCTCTGTTGCTCTTCTTGTGGACAGCCAAACATTAGACGGAGCTTGGTTGGAGAAGGATGGAGGGCTCCATACATTTTTATTGTTTATAAATGCAGAAATATTTGAAAGTAAAATGCCCGCTGGGGGGGGGGCTCCATGTTTGAATATTTAGTTCCTAGCTGCTGATTCATTCTATTTGGGGAATCGATGGTGCCTTTAGGTGGTGGGGTCAGTCTGGAGGAGATTGGTCTCCAGGGTTACAGTTTAGCCCTGCTTCCAGCCTTCTGTCCTGCTGAAATATCAGCCAGCATCTCCAACAAGCTCCCATCACCACAGAGAGCCACCTGCTGCCCTTTCCCCATCCTAGTGGACTATACCACCTCAACCATGAGACAAAATAAATCTCTCTTCTCAGCCTTGCTGCCCATGTTCGTTCACAGCGCAGAGAAGGCAGCCGATAGAAAGAAGTGATGCGGGCAGCAGAGCTGCTGACAGCCAGCCGTGCGGTTCTTGAGCCTTTGAACTGCTTGTGGAAGGAATGTGGAAGAATTTGAAGCTCAGAGGTGGAGAAATCCTAGAATGGTTTGAGCAAAGATTAATGTGTGGGAATTTAGAAGATCAAAATGTCAAGTAAAGTATAAGCAATAAAAACTATGGATGCCCATGGTCTGTGTGGTCACCGGAGGCCATGATGAAGCTTAATCTCTGTGCCACCACTGGAGACGGTATGGATGTTCATGGTATATGCGTCCACCAGAAACCATGTGGAAGTCCAGGATTCGTGCTGCTGCTGCTGCTGCTGTTATGGGAAAGGAAGCTTCTTTTGCAGTGGTGCTGATGACTCCGGACTCATAGTTGAGAACGAGAGACATTTTAGTCTCCTGTGACAACCTTTGTTCCCACTACCCCTCCCCAAAAGAAACAGTCTATACAGGAATCTATTAAAGAGTATCCTTAAAAATTGTGATAAAGGGGGCTGGAGAGATGGCTCAGCGATTAAGAGCACTGACTGCTCTTCCAGAGGTCCTGAGTTCAAATCCCAGCAACCACATGGTGGCTCATAACCATCTGTAATGAGATCTGATGCCTTCTTTGGGTGTGTCTGAAGATAGCTGCAAGTGTACTTACATATAATAAATAAATTTTTAAAAAAATTGTGATAAAGATGCTGAAGTGTAGATCTTCACAGTTGATAGCTTCTGGCAGGGGATGGGGGAGGACTCAGCTATCTTTAAGGGGCTGACCACTCTCTCTCTCTCTCTCTCTCTCTCTCTCTCTCTCTCTCTCTCTCTCTGTACCTATCTTTCTTTCCATTCTTTGGGGAGGACAGATCTGGGAGGAAATGGGAAGTGAGTATGATTGTATGAAATTCCCAAATAGTCAATAAAAATATTATGCCAAGGGAAAAAAATCTCATGAAGTGTCAGAGAGAAGAGGAGACTCTGCCAGGAACTGGGCTGGAGCTAAGAATCTGGCTGCATTCTGCCTGTGTCCTGGAATCTTCTCATGACTATGTAAGTTGGAAATTCAAAATAATTGAAGATAAAATTAAGCTCAATAGGTAGGCACAAGTGTCTAGTGTAACTTTGGTGAGAAGCTGCTCCTGCACTAGGTTTGGGGAGCTGGGCATACTTCATCCTGTCTCCTGGATGATCTGTGCTGCTCTGAATGAGAATGGCCCCAGGCTCATGTGTTTGAACACTTGGTCCACAATTGGAATTATCTGGGAAGGATTAGAGGTGTGGCCTTGTTGGAGGAGGTGTGTCACTTGCGGTGGGGCTTTGATGTTTCAAGAGACCATATCATCATACCCAGTTCTCTATCTCTCTGTCTCTCTGTCTGTCTCTCTATCTGACTGTCTCTGTGTGTCTCTGTCTCTCTGTCTCTGTGTGTGTATATGTGTGTCTCTCTGTGTTGCTCTGTCTCTATGTGTGTGTGTTGTTCTGTCTTTCTCACTGACTCTCTCTGTGTCTGTGCTGCTCTGCCTCTCCTTTTCTTCTCTCTCTCTCTCTCTCTCCCTCTCTCTCTCTCTCTCTCTCTCTCTCTCTCTCTCTGCCTCCTACTTGTGGAACAAGAAGTAAATGCTCAACTGTTTCTGCCGCCATACAATCGCTTGGCCAGTACAGACTCTAACCCCCTTGAACCGTAAGCCCAGTTAAACACTTTCTTTTATTAGCTGCCTTGGTCATGGTGTTTTATTGCAGCAACAGAAAAGTGACTAAGACAGGCTAAAAGTGAAGCAAGAAGTCCTACAGAGACATAAGATTCCTGGACATGGGGAAAATTCCTAATCAAGACTAGATGTCCTGGAGCTACAGGAGGCATGATGAACACTGAATCATAAAAAACCCCAGGTCATCATTTTTTTTTTTTTTACCTGATAGAAGAAAACAGAGTCAACATCAAGACGAGCAGAGACTCAGAACATAAAACCCACAAGTGAGGCTTGTTTGTGACATACTGAGAACACAGACATACTGACAGAAGGGAACCAAGGACTCTGCAGGAAAGTGTGAGGGGTGTGGAGGGGAATCAACCATGAGCAGCTGCCATCAGATGGGGGAGCAAGTGGAGAGACATGGTAGTGCTGGGCTCCCACAGGACTGCCAGGAACAATTTTACAAGTCCTCTGTGGGCACGTCCATGAGTGGGGCAGCTGCTCTGTCCTCTAGAGAAGAGATTTAGAGCTGATTATTCCATATAAAGTCAGATCGTTTTTATGGCATAAACTAGAGCTCCTTGTCTTATCAGCTAAGTATTCTGTGTTTAGATTAAGCTTTTCTTAAGAGGGAGGATAGATCTAGAGTTGGGAGCTAGCCTGGTTTACATAGAAAGAGGTCGTGGGGTGCTGGAGGAAAAGCTGAGGGATAGCCCTTTCCTCTCAACAGTGAGACTCTAGAAACAGCCTGAAGGTACCAATCCAAAAGAATATGCCCTGTGAATAGAATGTAATTCTGTGTTGGATGGGAACAGATTAATTGTGTGTGTGTGTGTGTATGTGTGTGTGTGTGTGTGTGTGTGTGTGTGTGTGTGTGTGTGTGTTAGTAACTAATAAACAGTTTTCCATCCAGAACACTCGGTGTGATTTTCACTCTTGCAGTGAGGTGCAAGTGGAAGCAATGGTGTGGGCGGGTGCCTCCCTCACTCCTTGGCATGAGCGACCTCCTTCTGGATAGAGTAAGAGTTTCCAGATCTCAGAACATTTTCCCAGTTTCATCCTGCTGTTCACGACGCAGCAGCTACAGACATGACGCACCTTGAAGTTGACCAGGTTGGTAATGTTCCCTCTGTGACTTGCTCAAGTCTAGACAGTCAACCAAACAGCCCATCTGGCCCTGAGGTGCAGCGCTTGCCAGGCTCCACGGGGCACACATGGCCCATAGCCAGCTTGAAATGCCAACATGTCATCCCCGAGTGCTATCTTGGGAGAGATGTGCCGCGCACCACTGGGTCGTGTTCCATAGCAACAGTCAACAACTTCCAGAACACCTATGATGGCAAAGGAGGCACAATCAATATTCTGAACGTTTACGACATTTGTTTTCAATATAATGTGTTTTTGAAAATGTTACTCATTCCTTGAGCACTTTATTCAGTGTGTGTTGATTATATATATTCTCTCTGCCCCTTCTCCAAATCCTCGCAGATCACCTCCTCCTCAGATGTGCTCAACCTCATGTACTCTCTCTTCTTTAAAAACAAAAAACAAAAAGAAAAACAAAACACTGAGCGGCACATACTCTCTTACACGCGTGGCAATCCACGGGAGCATGGTTGACCTACCAGGGACCAACAACACCCTGAAAGAAAACTGACTCTTCCTCCCCCAGAGGCTACCAAGTGAGTGTCCATTGCTCCTCGGCTGGGGTTGGGGTTTTGAGCTCCTTCTCTCCCACAGCTGTTGTGCGTTCATGTGTGCAGTGGTCCTGTCATGACCGGAAGACACTGGCTTCATTTCAATCTTCCCTGACCTCCAGCTCTCACAGTCTTCTGTTTGTCATCCTCCTTTGTCAGGATGGTCCCTGAGCTGGGGGTGGGAGATGGAGCGGGGAACAGCAATGGCAGCATAACGTATTTAACGGAAGTTCCATTATGAACCTTTGCTGGCTCTAAGAGTCGACTCAAACTCTCTGGGGCATACACAATTTACCATCACAGGCATCCCACGCTGGCTCCAGCCACCACTGATGGATAGAGGGGCCTCAAATTCCATTCAACCACTTAAAGGGATGAACTGAACGGGGTCGTGCAGTGGACTTAAAAGGATTGTCACAAGGAACCATTAATAAATGGAGCAGAGCAGACCTAAGACGGCACAAAGCACGCTGTCAGCCATGTTTTTACAGCACCGTGACCCTGCCTGGTACCTCTCTAAACGCATCTGTGAGCACTGGTGCACAGCACCATAAGCCTCAGAAGAATAAATCCGAGCTTGGTTGGCCCGAGGATGGGCTGGGTGGGAAAGAGAAATGGGAGCCAAAGAAAACAGAAAAACTGAACCAAAGAGGCAGCCAAGAAAGCCAATCATGCATATGTGAACCCGTTTGGCATTTGTGTAAAATCTATGCATGCTTTTAGTTTATTTATGTTGCTTAAAAATCCACTTTTCAGCCAAGGCCTCCTCTTGACAGTGGTTTAGAGTCTCTCCCTGTGCATCAAGTCATTCCAGTTGAAACTGGGGCTTTGCTTTGAAATGTCCCCAGCATTCCTCAGTGGAAAACTTGGTTCCCAATGTGACTGTGCTGTGAAGGGAAGGCTTCCAGAACATGCTTAAATCACAGTAGCTGTACCTTCAGGACTGGATTCATGCCACCATAAAAGGACCCGGGGAGGCACAGGTGCCCTTCCACTCTCTGCCCTTTGACTTCGTCCATTTGAGGGTACAGCAGGATGCTAGACTCCATCTTGGACTTTCCAAGGGCCAGAACTGCAAGCACAAACTTTTCTGTTCATTATAAAGTATTGGCTATGGAGAATTCTGTTGAGCCAGTATGACATAGAGCAGGCAGTCAACTGTGACCACGCACTGTGGCAAATCCGTGGGCCACACTTGTGCTTCTGTTGCTGTGTTGTGTTGGATATATCTGGGGCATGGGGCATGATGGTGTGAGTCTCTATATGACCTCCCTTGTCTGGTGGCTAATGTCAGCAGCTATGGGAAGGAGAGCCATAGCCCTCTTCTAGGATCTCTCTTCATGACAGCTTGAGCTCCCTCGTGATTATGACTGGGTCCTGACAGGGAGCACTACAAGAGGCAGAGATTGGAAGCGGGTCATTTCTACAAGGTTCTATCAGCCTCAGAGCCAGCTCAGATTCATGGGGAGGAGAGCAGAACTTATGTTTGGGTGAGGAAATAGTAAGACTGCACTGTCATGCCCTCTGGAAATCACCACAGCCAGTCAGGCCCACAGGCCTCAGCACCACAGCCAGCCAGGCCCACGGGCCTCAGCACCACAGCCAGCCAGGCCCACAGGCCTCAGCACCACAGCCAGCCAGACCCACAGGCCTCAGCACCACAGCCAGCCAGGCCCACAGGCCTCAGCACCACAGCCAGCCAGACCCACAGGCCTCAGCACCACAGAATCGTGGACTCACTGAGACTGGGAGATGGAGAGAACATTAGTGAGCATCCAGTCCAAATATCTCACTTGGTAATGGGGAAATAAAGTCTCAAGGGGGGAAGGCAAAATGTGTCCACCATCACACAGAGACAGAGACAAGACACCAGCTAAATCTACAGACAAAACCTTTGTCGTCCATTTTTTTCTAGTAATTCTTGATGAATAAGACAAACTAGCTTTCTTGTCCTTGCCTAGACTATACATATTTCTATCCATCATCCATTCACCATCCATCCACCCACCATCTACCACCTATCCACCATCCATCTAGCCATCTACCATCTAGCCATCCATCCACCATCGACCCATCCATCTACCATCCATCCACCATCCATCCATCCATCCATCCATCCATCCATCCATCCATCCATCCACATATAGTGACTGCCCACTGTATGCCCTTGAAGGAGCAGCACCCCAACAGTAGAAGATGGAAAAACAACAATAACTAATTAAATATTGTGTGGTGGAAGGCAGTGGGCACTCGGAGAGTAGAGTGAGACAAGAGAGTGCAGTGTGGGCAAGGGCCACACCCAGATGGTGAGCAGGTGAGGGCATGAGCCCAGTGGGTATCTTGGAGCACGGCAACTGTCTTGGTTTGAGTTTTACTGCTGTGAACAGACACCATGATCAAGGAAGGCAACTCTTATTAATGCAAGCATTTAATTGGGGCTGGCCTACAGGTTCAGAGTTTCAGTCCATTATCATCATGGCAGGAAGCACGGCAGCGTCTAGGTAGCCATGGCATTGGAGGAGCTGAGAGTTCTACATCTGTGTCTTAGGGTTTCTATTCCTTCACAAACATCATGACTAAGAAGCAAGTTGGGGAGGAAAGGGTTTATTCAGCTTCCTCCTCCACAATGCTGTTCATCACTAAAGGAAGTCAGGACCTGCCTCAACCCACGGGACTTTTTGACAAGGGTCTGAGGAGGGGAACTGCCAGCGAAGGAAAGAGACAGGAGACAAGAGATACTTTGGGAGCAAGACAGTAATCGGATCAAGCTCCAAAGAACTTTACTTCTGAGACAGTATAAAAAGCACTTAAGGCTGGAGGTGACAGGTGGGGGAGTTCCAAAAGGTCAACGTTCTTGCCAGATGTCATATTGTTCTCAAAACAGGATAATACAAGATATCCCTAAATCCGTAGGTGGCATCAACGGAATATCTCTGAAACTGCAGGCTGCGTCAAACGAGATATCTCTAAGACTGCAGGCTGCGTCAAACGGGATATCTCAAAACCACAGGCTGGCCATCTGATTACTGGGAGACCCGGGGCACCGGGTCCGGGAAACTGAAACTCAGGCCTACTAGTCAGGCCAAAGTCTCTTGGTCTCCAACAAGGACCAGAACTCAAGCAGGAGCTGATGCAGAGGCCATGAAGGGATGTTTCTTACTGGCTTGCTTCTCCTGGCTTGCTTAGCTTGCTCTCTTATAGAACCCAAGACTACCAGCCCACAGATGGTACCACCCACAAGGGGCCCTCCCCCCTTGATCACTAATTGAGAAAATGTCTTACAGCTGGATCTCATGGAGGCATTTCCTCAAGGGAGGCTCCTTTCTCTGTGGTAACTCCAGCTTGTGTCAAGTGGACACACAAAACCAGCCAGTACAATTTTCATCCAAAGGAAGCCAGGAGCAGGCTGTCCTCAGGTAGCTAGAAGGAGCCCACCCCCACAGTGACACACTTCCTCCAACAAGGCCACACCTACTCCAAAAGGGCCACACCTCCTAATAATACTCCTCCCAGGCCAAGTGTAGTCAAACCACCACAGCCACCAAGAAGAAGAATGTCAAGTGTAAAGATCCTGAGGTGGGGGTGCCTTACACATTGTCAAGGGAATCTCAAGGTGGATGCTGTTGTCACATGCAGCAGGGAGGAGAGTCCAGGAGGTCACGTGAGAGAAGACACAAGGAGATCCTGCAGTGGGCTCTGAGGACCTTGGTGAGAACTTGAGCTGTATTACCAATATAAGGCAGAACAGCTCAGGAAGTTTTGGAGACTAGGGGTGTTGTTTTGTGTTTTCATATTTATAGGGATTTGGAGTGATGGGGAGGGGCCGGGGTGGAATGGTGGTGGAGAGATGTAAGCAATGATGCCTTTGCTGTGGACTCTTCTGATAGCCTGGGATTGAGTGGGAGCCTTGTGGACTAGCCTGGGCCTCTTAAGCTCTGAAAGGCAGGAAGGCTGGGAACTGCTGCCTGGCCAGGTGAGGAGGGCATCAGTGTCACTGTATAGACTTAGCTCTTAGTGCAAGTGGCCAGACCATGGAAACAGGTAGAAACCCAACTAGAGGTGACAGCCAAAACCTGGGCATCTCCGTGCCATGTAAAGCCACCAAGCATGATGAGATCAGTAGGGGAGGGAATTTTTTTTAAAAAGATACAGAAGCCAAGAGAAGACCAACACATTCACGGTGAGGGGCCCAGGAGATGCAGAAGGAGGGTAA
The DNA here is from genome assembly GCA_028551405.1 of Uromys caudimaculatus. Classification (NCBI taxonomy): domain Eukaryota; kingdom Metazoa; phylum Chordata; class Mammalia; order Rodentia; family Muridae; genus Uromys; species Uromys caudimaculatus. The sequence goes on from CM052718.1 coordinate 18,257,593, forward strand.
GGAAGAGACTCCAGGGCAGGTAGGAAGGGGCTTAGTGTGGGAGCAAATGCTCCTGAAGGCTGGTGTGGCTGAGGAGTGATGCAGAGCTCCAGGTTAGTGTTAAAGAATTAGTTTGCCTTCCCAGTGGGAAATTTCCAAGCACACAGAGGTTAATAAAGGAAGAACTCTGTAATAATAGCATATGACCTGTTCTGGCTAATGCACACAAAGGAACCAGCCCTGAACAGAAATCCCTGCCTCTACAGGGGCATGGCCCGATGTTACACTTTGAGCAGTTACCCATGGTCCACAGAGACAGAAGCAAGATGTACAGTGTAGAAATACTGACATAGTTATCCCGAGACAGACCAGCGCTGCTTGTCCTGGGCTGCCACCAGGGTCGTCCTACTTGCCTGGCAGAATTACGCTCTTCCTAATACAAGGCACAGGGCTTAATGATGGAGCAGGACTGACTTACTGCAGCCCTGGCCCAGAGTTGTCCCCTCTGAGCTGTCCCACAGAGGCTCTTTCCTCACGGGCCTGATGGCCAGCTGCGAGCCAAGGGTGTCCCCTTTTGTTGTGTGAATAGAACCTAATCCGCAGCAATCTCAGTGAATGAATCTCCTCTACCCATCCCCCCAACTCCTCCACCTCCAGGACAGGGTTTCTCTGTGTACCCCTGGCTGTCCTGGAACTCACTCTGTAGCCCAGGGAGAACTCAAGATCAAAAATCCACCCGCCTCTGCCTCTGCACACGCCTCAGCTTTGAGCACTCCTTTAGCTAAATTACACTTTGTGTTATTTTATATTTCCTGAGACTGCTCAGTAGATCCTCTATAACATCCAGTTATTATTTCCAGTTTTTTTCTATATTATTAAGACTAATCCCTGTCCATCCCTCCAGGAGCTGGTCTCAGCATCGTATCATGGAGCTTTGCTGGGAGATGGGACTGGGCAGGTAAGACAGGGATAGGCGAGATTCGGGAAACAGAGGCTGGGTGGACACAGCTGCTAGGACACATTTGTCCTGAGCCGGGTGCAGATGAACTCCGGCCAAGTGCACAGCAGACAATGATGTCCGTGCCCTGCGCCCAAGCTGAAGCCCCAGCTTTGCCAAGGTGTCTCCCAGCCAGAAGCCCTCACCATTCATAGCTCTTCTGCCTGCTGACGATTCCAAAAGGAAGCCAGCCTCTGTGCATGGAGCCTCGGTGCTCGGATGAGAGGGGACACGTGTGCTTTCACAATAATAGCCTGCCAGCATTCGGACAGCCCACCTTCTTGTTAATCCCCCAGGAAATAACCAAGCGACTGGCATAGATCCAATTCCCAGAGCAGGAGGGTGGTAGAACACGGGGAGGGGGAGCACGGCGAGCCCTGCAGGCATGAACAGTTGCTAGAGCTGTCTATTTGTGGCTCTCCGTCTAATGTCTGGAGTCGATAATGAATAGTTACCCTTCCTTCTGCAGCATGTGTCTGCATGTTACAGACACGGGGCTGCTGCTGTCTCTTGTTTTTCCGGGACTACAGGAATGCCTGAGGAAGAATAGGTGTCACCCGGAGTCTTGAGGGGCAGGAGACACAGATCAGAGTCATTTGTCCCTGTGATACAGGCTACATGCCACCAGGGGTGGGGAGCTCACTGCTCTCTGCTAGTCTGTTCTCTTGTCAGAGGAACCAAACTTCTCCATCCGACACAATTCCTTTTGAAATCTGAGCACTGCTCTACACACAAGGTGCCTTGATTGAGATTTACGGGACCCCTGACCCCAAGGCAGAGACTCACAGGAAACCACAGCTGCAAAGGGATCTAGTAATGGCAGAGAAAGCCAGCACGGGGCAGAGAATAAAGGGTGTCTAGAGAAAGAAACGAGGTGTCCAGAGCTGTGACAGCTCACCTGAGAACCGACAGGCCGAATGCTGGGTGTGTCAGAGCAGGGAAGGGTACAGTGTGGACAGAGGGGGGAGGCTCTGGCAATGAGCTGGTCCTTCAGAGTATATCTTCCCCACTCTCCCACTGCCTGGTCTTGTCCTGGAGACCTATATTCCCTGGGTCTCCTGGGTTCCCCGCAGAGACCCCCAAAAAGGAAAATCTTGTCCTTCCAGGGCCCTTGTCAAGACTCCATCAAGCTGAATAGTGTCCCTAAAAGACTGGTTCACAGGGCTGGAGAGATGGCTCAGTGGTTAAGGGCACTGGCTGCTCTTCCAGAGGTCCTGAGTTCAAGTCCCAGCTACCACATGGTGGCTCACAACCATCTGTAACGGGATCCGATGTCTTCTTCTGGTGTGCCTGAAGACAGCTAAAGCGTACTCACATGTATTAAATAAATAAGTCTTTTAAAAAAAAAAAAAAAAAAAAGATTGGGTCACACCCCACGCCCCAGAAGTTATGATGTAAGCTGTTGGACCTTTGAAGATGTGGTTATAAGGATCTAGGCTCACAGACTGCTAAGAGAAGACCCCCAGGTTATCCAGAAGCTTCTCTAGGGGCACGGGCTGTGCAAAGGAAAGGCTGATATGTCATGGTACTGCGTGGCCTCAGCCCAGACTCATTACAAGCGAGGCTCCTGCCAACTCCAACAGGCATCCCTCCTGACAGAGTGGCCGAGACCTGCCCGTCCCCCATGTATCCCAGGGGCTTAAGCCAGGGGCTGGCTAAGGCAGCACCGGTGCAGGAAGTGAGAAAAATGGTCAGGCAAAGTTGGGCAGCCAGTGTCCTTCACAGGTGGCGGCCATTGTCGCCGTCTCTGACCAGAAAGGACACTAATCATCTTTTTAGAAATAATATACTTGTTTTTATTTATGTGCATTCGTGCTTTGCCTGCATACAGGTCTGTGTGAGGGTGTCGGGGCCCATGGAACTAGAGTTACAGACAGTTATGAACTGCTGGCAATTGAACCCGGGTCCTTGAGAAGAGCAGCCAATGCTATTACCTGCTAAGCCTCCTTTTCAGCTCCCTTGCTGAGAATCTTAAATTGCTTTCAAGGTGGTACTGAGAAAGCAGGGGGGGAAAGACTCCGTTCACCAGAACATCCCAGACTCAAAGAGGATAATGTCAATGTCCCTCCTGCAAAGGCAGCCCAGTGCCACCAAGGAGAAGCTGCCTTGGTTACTCTGTGGCTGGCTGGGGTTTTGTGGTTTCTTTGCAGTGCTAGGGTCTGAAGCTAGGACCTCCACCTCGGTGTGCTTTCTATTGCTGTGATTAAAAAATGACCAAAACCAACCACCTTGGAGAGGAAAGGTTGTTTATCACCACCATCATCATCACCATCATCATCATCATCATCACCATCATCATCATCACCACCACCATCATCACCATCATCATCATCATCATCACCATCATCATCATCACCACCACCATCATAATTTGGCTTACACTTCTGCATCACAGTCCATCAGGGCAGGATCCTGGAGGCAGGAGCTGAAGCAGAAACCATGGAGTCATGGTGCTGACCGGCTTGCTCAAGCCTGATTTCTTATACAGTCCAAGTCTATCTGTCCAAGCAGTACCACTCCCAGAGACCTGGGCCCTCCCACATCAATCACTAATCAAGAAAATGCCCCAGAGACTCGCCTACAGACCAAAATGAGGGCATTTTCTCAATTGATCTTCCCTCCTCCCAGGTGACCCTCGCTGTGTCAAGCTGACAGAAAACTAGCCAGCGTAGCCTCATGGACCGCAGTGTGTGTAATCAGTGCCCATTGCTACAAACCCTGCCTTTTTCTTCTGTCTCTATTTTGAGACAGGGTTTCACTATGTCCTTAGGCAGGACTTGAACATGAGGCCCTCCTTCCTACCTTAGCCTGTCCAGTAACTAAGACTCCAGGCCTCTACCCCCAGGCCCCAGGGTTGGTTTCTAGTGTCCCACCACTCAGAAAGCCACCCTCTTACCTGGGCTATGTTCTTCAAATCGAACACGTCCGTCCCTGCAGCTGTGGATTATTTTGAACAGTGCAGAATTGTTCACCTATTAAGCTTCTGCTGTTAAATTAGATCCACAAAAGCGTTCATTTCAAAACAAAGAGTTCTCTTCTATGGAACACATTGATTAAAATGTCCCTCTGAGAAGGGATTCAGACTTTTATAACGGGAGTGAAATGTATACAAGTGCTGGTGACAGGCCAGTCACTGGCTCGGCTGGGGGAACCTTGATTCTTGGTGCAGCCTCGAAGTGGGGGCTGTGTGACCTCAGTTGAGGGTGGAGAGGCTTGTTCCCATGAGGGCAGGCAGCCTACAGAAACCGGGGCTCTGACCAGCATCCTGGGTGTGGGACCCAGGCTTTGTGGACATAAGGACTTTCGTGAGATTCATTTTGTTATCTGACGCCATTGAGCTGAGCGCCCTGCACAGAGCTATCCTGTCTTCACTACCCCTCCCTGGAAAGCCGGGAGTGCTCAAGACTCCCCTTTATAGTTTGAATTTTGTTTATTGTTTTTGTTTGGTTTGGGGGGGGGGAGTTTTGAGGGTCTTGCTGTATAGCCCTGGCTAGCCTGGAACTTGCTATATAACCCAGGTTGGCCTCAAATTTGTGGCAATCCTCCGAGTAGTGGGATTACCAAGCCCACCCTGGTTTATGGGTGCACGCCTGTGTATGTGCCGGTGCACGTGTGTGGTGTGTATGTGCTCTGGTGTGTGTGCCGGTGCACGTGTGTGGTGTGTATGTGCTCTAGTGTGTGTGTGTAGTCCAGGGGCAGCCTCAGATGCTATCCTCAATCGCCCTCCACCTCAGTTCCTGAGACAGGGTCTCTCGCTAACCTGGGATTCACCGATTGGGCTGGATTTGCTGGACAGCAAGTACCTGTCTCTCCCCTCCCGAGCTCAGAGCACTGGGATTGCAGGTGTTTGCCACAGCCCCTTGTTTTCACTGGAAACGGAACTCGGGTCTTGGGCAGAGAGCACATTATTAAGTCACTCATCTCCCCAGACCCCTCCCTTCTTTCTGTTTCACAACAGTAAAATGAGTGTTTGGGACAGAGGTCTGAGCCACACAATGTGGAAGAGATGCCATGGGCAGGCAAATGAGAACAGGGGCAGAGGCAGGAGCGATGAAGCAGAGAGCCAAGGACCCACCAAGACCTGGAAAGGGCCTGGACCAAATTCCCTCTAGGATTCCAGGGGCCCCGGCCCAGCGTACACCTGAATTGCAGCCGCTAACCTCCGGAGCTGTGAGCGAAGCCGTCGTGTTCTATGAGGCTGCCTAGCTGGTTAGCACACCTGAAGCTCAGTAGCAGAAATTTTGCCTTAGTATTGGCAAGACCCAGGTTTCATCTCCAGCACTGAGGAAAGAAAAAAAAAAAAAAATAGCAAAAACCTACTAACAAGACTAAGGCTCTGCAAACATTGGCCTGAAGAGTGATAGGCCCAGCACGAAGCTAAGCATCTCTCTGCTGGGCCTTCCTGCTGCTAACACCAAAAGGCCCCCTCATCTGATTCCCTCAGAAATCCCAGCCTTGCCCCTTCGCCTTTCATGCATGGTTCTCCTAGTTCAGCCTGTCAGTCTGTGGCCTATGGGCTCCTGGCGAATGTGTATGTGTGGGCTCCGGGTATGGACAAAGGGGAAAACACCAGAGCAGGCAGGCCACAGTAGGTATGTGGGCAGCAAGTACCAAGGCTTCTCCTCTACCTTCCCACCAAGCCATCAGTATTCTGTACACTGCACCAAACCCAGGGCATTTCTGTCTGAGGCTGATGTTTCTCGTGTGTGATTTTACTCCTTCCCACCGAGGCTGCCTGACATGTTGGCTCATAGATGCTCTCAAATCTGAGCTCTGAGGAAACCCAGGTCCAACACACTCTCTCAGTTTACTCAGGGAAGGACTAAGCTGGTACCTAGGAGTGACGGCATGGCCCACTCTGCTGCCTACCCGGCCCCGTCGGGCTCCATCTCCTGCTGGACCTCAGGCCACCTCTGCTATCCATATCCTCATCCCTTGGTGGTCCTTTGGTTCTGGGCTATTGGAAAAGAGACCTCTATGCTCATCACATGACCAAGTGTACCAGTGGGAAAAGATTCATGACATCAGTTATAAAATGCTCAAGAGTGGTCCGCCATGAAGCAGGTATATAGCTGGCTCTAGTACTATGTGGTGTGACGCCAATTTCTTCCCTCAAATCTTAACATTTTCTAAATACCCAAGGCAAAGCAGTGTCACTCCGACATGGTTTCAGGCTGTCCCCCAGTGCTGTTTTAGTCCTTTATCTCGAAGCTGAGCTAGGCATATTTGGAAACAAAGCCAGGGTAGTGGGAAGGTGAGAAACTGCTAGGATGTTCTAGGTCAACATGGCGGAAGTAGAGCTAACTTTGACTGACATCTGCTAGAGTGTGAGTACACAACAGAACAGGAGGGAAATCCTCTTACTGAGAATAGAAGGCTGGGGTGTGCCGATGGCCCTCTCTGCTGATGTGAACTATCCCACAGTGACCAGGACAACGTAGAAAGTGAAGAAATGACCCGGAAGTAGATGTTCCAAGAGTCCCTGGGTCTTGGCCCTGAGTCCGACCCCACCACTCCCATGGACCTGGAACTCACCTCCCTACCCTATGTGAACCAACAGTAGCTGGCCTGGGGGTAGGATGAGCTGACTGCCACCAGGTAGGACAGAAGGACACACACCAAGCCCTCAGTTACCCAGGTCAGCAACAGATGGGAGTAGCCAACATATCCCAGAACCTCCCTTCCCCTGGCCCCAGGCTAGCCACTCAGCAAGTCCTCATTGATCCAACCTGGGCCAACATCACAGTCAGCCAGGAGGCTGAGCCACTTCTAGACCAAGCCCCCAGACACCTGGCGGCATTGCAGTGTGGCCGGGACCGTGTTTACCAAGGCCACAGACCACACATAACAAGATCTAAGACACAGCATTTTCTGGCCCACTTCAAGACCAAAGCTAAAAGTGATTCCTGTGATCCAGAGATGGCAGCTGCAGTCGGGGTCCAAAGCCAGGGACACACAGTAAGGAATCGGATTCTGTCTGATCCCAGCTGTCTGGGCTCTTCTGTGTTTCCTACAGGCAGCCCTCCAGGGGCCCCGGGAAGCCTCAAAGGGGCTCTCATCTTCTCTACTCCTAACTTACTTATTTCCTGCTACAAGCTCAATGGTCCTGCTTAGCAAGAATGAAAAGACTATGAAATGGCCGTGGGATTTCAGTAAAGGAACAGCTAGAACTTCTAGAAGCATCCAGGTTGGGACAGAAACAAAGTGAGTGATGGAGCCACAGTGATCTTCTTCTGATCAAGATCACAGGTTTATCACACCAGCTACTGGAGAAAGCACCAGATGGGAAGAGTCTGGGTATTGCTTACCCGTGTAGAGTTGGAGGCAGGTCTCCTGACCATCAGACTCTGCTTCCTGGTGCTTCCATCTGGAAGCTGAGGACAGAGTCTCAAGAGTACTGTTGCTTGATCCTCTCCTGAGCATCGGAGAACCTAAGCAGCCATCAGAACCAGGGTCATCTGCTTCTCACTTTATTCAGCTCTATTGAGTAGAACTTTACTGGCTGCATCACGTTGCAAAGGAGTCTGGGTAATGTAGTCCAGCACAAGCCCAGTGGGAGGAAGGAAGGAGCTTGGTAAAGCATCCAGGTTGTCTGGAGCATGGCTGCTGATGGAGGGGGTGTGGCCAACACTAGCTGTGGCCTTTGTCTAGCACATAGCTCTCTATCCATCGCTTCAGCTCCCTTCCTGCTGTTTAACTCAAGCAGGGAGAGTCATTCCCATTTTTCACACAAGGAAACTCCAGTTCAGAGAGAGGCCATGATTTACCCATGGCTGTTAAGAGATCTGGTTGAGATGGAGCCCAGCCTCCCCGCCTTACACCTCTGCCTCTCCCTCTAGACAGCAGGGGGATGGGGGGAGGACAAAATAGCGAACTCCATCATCCCTGCTTTCTTGGCTGGGCTGAGGAGCACACAAGGCCAGCCCAGAGGTCAGGGAAGGGTCAGAGGTTGGTTACAGCTTTAACATTGACATCCTGAGGTGCCAGGGTTGCCATAGGTTAGTGGCTGGGAGGCAAGGCAGCATGCCCAGATCTGCCTGGTCAGAGGTTACCACCAGTGTGTCTTCCACCAAGTATTTACACAATGCCACCTGCGTGTCCATAGGCAAGACTCAGACAAGGATACTGTCGTAGGGTTTTACTGCTGTGAACAGACACCATGACCAAGGCAACTCTTATAAGGACAACATTTCACTGGGGCTGGCTTACAGGTTCAGAGGGTCAGTCTATTATCATCAAGGTGGGAGCATGGCAGCATCCAGGCAGGCATGGTGCAGGAGGAGCTGAGAGTTCTACATCTTCATCTGAAGGCTGCTAGGAGAAGACTGTCATCCAGGAAGCTCGGATGAGGGTCTTAAAGCCCACACCCACAGGGACACACCTACTCCAACAAGGCCACGCCTGCTCCAACAAAGCCACACCTCCTAATAGTGCCACTCCCTGGGCCAAGCATACTCAAACCACCACAGATACATAGAATGCTTCTCAGTTCCTGGCTCTAAATGCCAGCTGTGATCTAGGCCCCTGGCCACATACCTCATGTCACTGCATGGTCACTGGGATGGAGGAGGGGACGTTCGGTGCTTTCTTTTGGAGAAGTGATGGTAGCGGCGGTGGCGAGGAGGAGGAGGAAGAGGAGGAAGAGGATAGTGATGTTGGTAGTGTATTGATGATGAGGATAGTGGTGGTGCTGTTGACAGTGAAGATGGTGATGATGATGGGCTTGGCATTGCTGTTGTTAATAGTGATGGTGGTGATAATGATGATTGTGTTTCTGATGGTGATGGTGATGGTGGTGGTGGTGATGATGGTGATGGTGATAGTCTGGTATTGACGGTATTAGATTTGATGGTGGTGATAATGGTGTTTGTGTTTCTGATGGTGATGGTGATGATGGTGGTGGTGGTGGTGATGGTGATGGTGCCAGTGGTGATGACGGTGCTCATGGTATCATGTAATGCTTTATTGAGTGACATGTCTACTCATACTTAAGCTCCTTAGATGGATTCTCTTAGTAATTTTCACTAAAATCTCATGAGGATTAGATTTTTTTTGCTTGCATTTAATAGACAAGGACTCTGCGATCTAGAGAGTTAAGGGGTCTATCCAGAGTCTCCTGCAGGGAAAGGACGCATACAGGTGTAGGACCGTGAAAGGCAGTCTGGTTTCTGGTCGAGCTAAGGTTTGAAACCTGGTGACACAGCAGGGGATAACCCTGCAAAGGGCAGTAGACATTTTGCCATGCTCCTGGGCCCCAGGCTCCTGACACGAGGCCGCAGCTCTCCACAAGTCTGTGGCCATCAGTCACGTAAGGGCAATGCCCCAAGCCCCTCCACAGGTAGAGGACTTGTGGTCATGTAACCTCAAGGCAGATTTCCATTTTAATGAGGTACCTAGAGGCTTAGCCAATAAACTCCCCTTCTCAGACATTCCCCCCTGCAAAAGGCATTTAACCTCAGGCCTGCCGTGAGAAAGTGGGGTACGGTTTTACTCATCGCCACTCTCCGCCATGACAATAAATGTCTTAAAGCCATGGACTGTCTCTTTTCATCGGGATCGTCTGTGGGAGCAATGGAACGGGCCTTCATCTAAAGAGCTGCATCTAGTCTCCCGCAGGCCTCTCAGCGCTCCCAGCCACGGCCTCCACCGAGCCAAGCCGCCCACAGACAACCAAGGCCCAAGAGCCTGAGAACTCCCGCAGCTTCTCACAGCTCAACACTCACCCGGCAGCCGTGGGGTGAACACGGTCAAACTTCCATGTCCTACCTCCCCCAGTGACCCGAGCACTGGGGCGGTTGCGAGATACTGTTAACCTAACATACAGGGACCACATGGCAGAAGCTAGCCCAAACATTGCATCCAAACCAGCATGTCAAGCAATGGGCCTCGGGCTCCCCACTCCACAATCTCTCTACCCCTGCTCCAAGCCCTGCACACAGAAAGTACACACAGGGAGGCCTATTGATCAGTGCAGACAGTGAAGGCTGTGGGGTGGTGAATCCCCTTTTTTGGATTGTCAATCAGTATGAAAGGCGTGTGGTGAATGAAAGAATCCTGACAATTGTTGGCCAGCCTGGGGCCAGTGGGTCAAGCCTTAGAAAACTCATTTCTAGGGTATCTTTCTTGTCTGTTCTCCACATACCCAGGCCTCCTCACAATCTGTGACCCCCACTGTTAGAGAGGACCGGGATGCTCCCTGGACTGTACCCTCCATTCATCTGGTGAGGACCCTGCGAGTTCTGGAATGGAAGGGCTGCAGGCCCCTCCACCAGACTTCTAAGGAAAGGAGACAGAGGCGGTGGGGGAAGGGCGGCTTTGATCAGTAGCCAAAAGAGTGGGGAGTGGGCAACACCTCTCTAAACAAGCTGTTCTTCACCAGCTGACTGGTAAAAAGAAATAAAAATCACTAACACCATCTGTTCCCAGAGCGGGGCTGCTTTGGGGCCGGGGGCTCCCCAGGCTCCTGTGGCCAGACCCAGTTTCTGAAGCTGAGACAGCTGCCCCTGGATTATTTTGGGAAGCAGCTCAACTCGGAGGCACCCCGGCCTTCGAGGCATTTCCCGTCACTCATGAAGCTGTTTGTGTGCCCAACCGACCGGGGCTGCCAGCTCCTTCTCCAGCTCTGGGTGTCTTCCCATTCAGCCCACTGTAATTACCCTGCTTCTAACTTCATCCTCAGCAGCAGTCGTCACTAGAGTCAGATTTCATGTCATGGGGGAGGAGGGAGCAGCCGCTGGACAGTGGAGCAGGCTTCGGAAGGGCTTTTCTCCCCCTCAGCCTCTGGTGGGGTCACTTCTTCCATGCACCCCCAAGTATCCTCTCCCAAGCTCTGGGGACACCCCCCTCCCTCAGGGGATGGTGTGTTTCTGGCTGGGTAGCATGAGGCGTCTTGAGTGGAAATGATACCAGGCTGGAGAAAGCTTGGGGATGCAAGGCACTAACCTAGCAATCAAGGCAGGAGAGAGCCACAGGGAGACTGGACTATGAGTCAGCCGCTCCCGCTGTGCCGGAGGCCAGACTGAGGGTTAGAGCAGGTTCCACAGAGGCCAGGATCCTGGAACAAGGTCACAGGGGTGGACGTAGGATTGAAGTTAGCGGAGATAAGGCAGGCAGGGAGACCAGTGACCCAGACTTCGGGGTTCAAGAAGAGAGTGTGAGCTGAAGAGAAGCACAGGTTTTGGTGCCCAGGTTGGAAAGAATGGACTCCAGATCTCAAGTATAGAGGACCATGACATTAGAAGGGTAGATCAAAGAGAGCAAGACAGGGAGGCCGGAGGCAGGGGCAGGGGCAGGGGCAGTAAGCCCTGATTTGTAGGGGAGGAGTTTGAATGGCACCCCAACAGAAGCCAGGCTCTGGATAGTAAAATTGAGTCAAGGAGGCCGAGTTATTACCCAATAAGGATGGTTTCTGTGTGGAGAGAATCTGGAGAGGGTGGTGATAGTCCTTCAGTGACATGAAAGAACTCAGCACTTCTGAGCCACACAGTTAGAGATGGCCCATCATGGAGACCAGGAGATGGCCTGGATGTTAAAGCCATGGCCTCGAAGGCAGAAGGACCTGAGTTCAAACCTGCCTCAGGGTTTCCATTGTTGTGGTAAAACACCATGACCAAAAGCATCTAGAGAAGGAAAGGGTGCGTTTCAGTTTAGGGCTTATAGTTCATCCTTCAGGGGAGTCAAGGCAGGAGCACAAGACCTGAAGCCCAGACCATCGAGGAACACAGCTGACCTGTTTGTTCCCCATGGCTTGCTCAGCCTGCTTTCTTATAGCACTCAGATATACCAGCCCAGGGGTGGCACTGCCCACAGTAAGTTGTGCCCCTCACAGCAATCATCATTAAGAAATGCACCACAGACTTGTCCATGGGCCACTCTGGTGGGTGAATTTTCTTTTTTTTTTTTAAATTATTTATTTATTGATTGATACTTTATTTACATTTCCAGTGTTTCCCCCTTTCCAGGTATCCTCTTTGGAAACCCCCATCCCCTCCCCCTCCCCGCCTCTATGAGGGTATTCCACCTTCCACCCACCTGCCCACCCACTCCCGTATTCCCACCTTGACATTCCCCTTTACTAGGGCCTCTAACACCCTCAGGCCCAAGGACCTCTCCTCCCCCTGATGGCCAATAAGACCCTCCTCTGCCACATATGTGGTCCGAGCCATGGGTCCCTCGATGTGTATTCTTTGGTTGGTGGTCCAGCCTCCAGGAGGACGGGGGGGGGGTGTAGGGGGGATCAGGCCAGTTGACACTGTTGCTCCCTCCATGGGGCTGCAAACTCCCTCAGCTCCTTCAGTCCCTTCTCCAACTCCTCCATCTGGGACCTCCCTCTCAGTCCAGCGGTTACTGTAAAGTGAAACTTGGGTATTCCGAACTTTTGGGCTAATATCCACTTATCAGTGAGTACATACCATGTTCATTCTTTTGTGACTGAGTTACCTCGCTCAGGATGATATTTTCAAGTTCCATCCATTTGCCTGCAAATTTCATGAAGTCATTGTTTTTAATAGCTGAGTAGTTCTCCATTGTGTAAATGTACCACATTTTCTGTATCCATTCCTCTGCTGAGGGACATCTGGGTTGTTTCCAGCTTCTGGCTATTATAAATATGGCTGCTCAACCAAGCTTCCCTCTTCCCAGATGACTCTAGCTTGTGTCAAGCTGACAAAACTAGCCAGCACAGAACCCCAAGAATCCACTTTCAAAGACTGGTGTGGTGATGGGTATTTATAACACTGGCACTGAGGAGTGGGGACAGGCAGTCTCAGGACTCACTGCCAGCCAGTCTAGCCCTACCTGCTGAGACCAAGCCATTAAAAGACTATCTAGCCGGGTAACAATGGTGCACGCCTTCAATCTCAGCACTCGAGAGGCAGAGGCAGGTGGATCTCTGAGTTTGAGACCAGCCTGGTCTCAGATTGAGTTCCAGGATAGCCAGGGCTGCACAGAGAAACCCTATCTTGAAAAATAGACAAATAAACAAAAGCAACAATAACAACAAAAAGAGACTCTGTCTTAAAAAAAATAAAATAAAAAGAAAGAAACAGCAACTGAGGAAAGGTACCCACGGATGTCCTTAGGCATTCATACGCACAGCACACAAGTAGAAGAAAGAACCCAGAGCTGAGCTGAGACAGTGGCCCTCGTGGGGGAGGGGAGGAGAGGGTGGGTACTATAGAGGATGAAGACCCAACCAACACCCCCTCCTCCAGGAAAGCAGAAGGTGGAGTCTGCAGCAGGAGGTCAGGACCCAGATAGAGGAGTGGGGCTTAGAGATTGAAATCACCAAGTCTCCCCATAATCTGCGGAGCTCCCCATAATCTGTGGGCACTGCAGGGAGAGGTCCGAGGCCAGCAAACACTTCCCTTCATCACATGGGTCAGGGGAGAGATCTCCCTGGAGTGCAAGACAAGCAGAAATGGCACAGTCTCAGAGCTGAGGCAGGGCTGTCTGTCATCCCACCAGCCCAATCTCCAACTACAAGGAGGGTGCTTAGGTCAGTATTACCTCAGTGGTGAGATCAATGTGCTTTTGACCCACCAAATAGGCTCCTGTTGTGCCTTCAAAGACCAGATGAGGGTGAGGGTGTGACTCAGTGGTGGGGTACTTCCCTGGCTGGTGCTGTGCTTGACACCAGCCCCCACAGTCTAAAGGCTTGAAATTCACTGTTTTTACTCACTGAGCCATCTCACAAGCCCCAAGAAATATTGTAAAAGAAACTCAGTGACATAAAATCCATGACGTACATTTTTGCTGGGCGTGCAATTTTGTTTGACAAGACAGCCATAAATCATAATCAGAAGAATCGATCAAAGGGAAGAAGCCCAGAGACATCCCAGATGACAGATCAGCAGATGGAAGTGTTTAAACACACATATAAATAGGCCTCGGGTGCATCGGAGGAGAAGAAAGCGTGGTGAGAACCAGGGATGTTTTAAATGACCTCAATGGATTCCCGAGCCGATTGAGCGATTGAGCTCAACGTCTCAGGTTGGATAAAGGTGGGGATAAAATCTGCGGCGACTGCAATGAGAAGCAATGGATCAATGAACTTGAAAACAGGAGAGAGACTGAGACACCGTGAAAGCTGCTCCAGCACAGATGGAGCACTGACCCAACAGGCGTGTGAGAGCCCCCGCCTTTGATCCCCAGCACCGGAAATAAAAGGAAAACCAAAAATACAGCATCTAAGTGTGACAAGATCCAAAGCCATTCGACCTGGCATTGAGGAAGAATCAGGGAAAAGGTGTCAGAAAACAATTGTTTGCAGAAATAATGGCCAAAGCCCTCCCAGATTTCATAAAAGATAAATCATAACCCCACAAAACCAAAATTCAGCACAGACTCAAAACACAAGACAAACATACAAACTCATGCCAAGACTCTTCAGGGTCACATGAGTAAAAGACAGGATAAACTGAAAAATCACATAAAACTGGCAAATAGAAAAAGACACAGCCAGCAAACCAGAGAGGAGGAATGGCCACCTTCTCGCTGTGAAGTTTAAAAGTTGGAAGACACCATAAGAAAATCCTGCAAAAGCAATTTAAAGAAAGAGAAGCAGCAAAGGATGATGATGGACAACAAGGTGAAAAGAAATACTAAACAAACAAACAAACAAACAAACAAACAAACAAAGAGACGGGCTCTTCTAGAGGACCCTAGTTCTGTTCTCAGTATCGCAATAGGGCAGCCCACAGCAGCCTGTGAATCCAGCTCCAGGGGGTCTGGCGCCCTCTCCTGGCTGCCACAGGCACTGCCCTCATGTGCACATACCTATACACAGACCCATAGCTAAAAATAAAGAAAACCTTAAAAATAAATAAAGAGAAAAAGAAAACCCTGTCCATTTGGAATTTTATACCCAGAGATCTGTTTCTTTAAAATGAATCTATTCCCGAGGGTACAGACTTGCTACAGCAGGCTGGCACTGTGGGAAAGGCTGATAGCTGCCCTGCTCCGGGCTGAGTTTGTCTCTAAAGCCCACAGGCTAGAAACGCAATCTCCCCCCATGCAGGGGTTGGAAGAGGAGACTAATAGGAAGCTTCAGGTCAGTGGGTCCAACTCCAGTGACCAGAAGTACATATACCCCATTATAAAAGGGCTCGAAGCTGCCTCTCCAAGGTCTGTTCCTCTCTTTACCCACCTGCCTTCCACCATGAGATAAGACCCAGTGGTGTAGCCCCTTCATCCTGGATTCCCCAACCTACAGAACTCTAAGAAACAAACCTATGTTCTTGATAAATCACCCAACCTCAAGTATTCTGTGATAGCAACAGAAAACGAATATACACCACCACACTTGGCGTTTTTATACAGGTCCTGGGAACCGAACTCAGGTCCTTGCAATTCCAAAGCCCATACTTTATCAACGTGTCATCTTCACATTTCCAAGTTAGGGAGTGTGACATGAAATGGTCTCCGGTCGTTGGGGGTTTTAAACCCCATAGCAAGTGTTCTTATAGGAGACCCAGGAAGACAGTCCAGAGAAAGAACCAGAGGGTGAGAGCTGGGCAGGTGTGGAAATGATGCGGCCTAGAGATGCAGGCAGCTACTAGGAGATGAAAAGGGCAAGGGACAGATGTCCTCCCTGATCACAGTCCTACTGGCACCTTAACTCCAGACTTTCAGCGTTTGGAACCGTAGGAGCACAGCAGCCATAGGAGAGTGATGTAGATTTACACCCGAGATGCCACAAGCTCAAGGAAGCTCCTACCCACTTGTAATTCCAGCTCCATAGGAGCGAGCCCCCTTCGCTGGACCTCGTAGGCACCCGCACTCAGACATCATAAGGCAGGCACAGCCTTAAAAATAAATCTTTTAAAATGTAAATGGACTAGACACCATAATCAAAAGGCGGGGTGCTCAGGTCCAGGCATGACAGTGCACAGAGGTAATGCTAGCATACAGAGATGGAGTCAGGGCAGTCAGCAATGCAAGGTCTTCCTGGGCTACACAGTGAGGCCAGAGGCCAGCCTGGGATACACACCATCTGGGGTGGATCTTCTCACTTGTCAACTTGGCTACATCTGGAATGAACCAAAACCCAAGTGACTAGGCACTCCTGTGGGGGATTTTTTCTTAATTAAATCATTTTAAGAGGGAAGACTCACTTCTACTTGGGATCTTTGAGGTGAGAAGCTACACCTTTAATCCAGATCTTTTGAGGTGAGAAGACCCCCATTTGAACCCAGGCCACACCTTCTGGTAGCAGCCTATCTAGCGGACACTGAAGAAGGAAGCTTATGCTCTCTGCCTACCTTGCCTTGTTCTTGTTCTCACTAGCAAGTTCCTTCCTTGCAGCATTAGAGCCTGTTTCTTCAGGATTCTGGGATACACTGAAGACCAGCTGAGCTATCCAGCTTCACGGACTGAACAGCTACTCGATTCTCGGATGGTCCATTTGTAGGCAGCCATTGTTGGGACTGGTTGGATCATGGCCTCTAAGCCATTCTAATAAATCCCCTTTCTACACACACACACACGCACACACACACACACACACACACACACACACACACACACATATGTGTATGTATGCATATATATGTGTGTATGTATATATGTAGAGAGAGAAATAGACATATAGACTACATATGTATATATACATATGTAAATGCATATAGAGACTATGTATATATACATATGTATGTGTGTGTGTATATATATATACACACATACACAGAGAGAGAGAGAGAGAGAGAGAGAGAGAGAGAGAGAGAGAGAGAGAGAGAGATTCAGTTTATAAGTTCTGTACCTCCAGAGAAGCCTGACCAGAAGTCAGGGCAGCAGAGTGGATTCTTTTTCTTTAAGTGAGGACGTGAAGGTGGGAGGTAAAGCGATAAAGAGGTGGAATGGAAGGAGGCAGGGGGAGGAGCTGGGTGAATATGATCAAAATGCGTTGCATGAAATTCTCAAAGTATTAATGAAATATTTTAAATTACAACAGAAAGAAGGAGGAGAAAAGAAGAGGGTGGAGAAGCGATGAAGAGAGAGCAGAAGGTGACAGGTGGGGGAGAGGAGATGAAGGAGGAGCGGAGGGTGACTGGTGGGGGGGGGGAGGTCCCCAAGTCAGTGACCCTGCTTCTCAGAGTTCTAAACCATCGGCTGACTCCCACTTGACTGAAGGGTCAGCACAACTCCAACCAAAATCTCAAAGGCTCTTTTAAAAATAGAGAAGGACAAACGAACCCCAAGTTTATACCGAGATCAAATGAATTCAAAGGGCTCTCAGGATCCAACGTGGCTTCTCAAAGAGAGAACAGAGCTGGGGAACCCGCTGCTTGGTTTCATGACCTCATGGACTCCCCAGGAGCAAGGACACTGGTGCTAGCACCATGGGACGCACTGCACACAAGACGAGCACAGCACAGCCCTGGGATGGAAGACGCGTGGCAAACTGATTTTACACTGAGACACCGTGGAGATTTGGTGGGCAAAGGGAAGTCTTTACAACAGCTCGGGCTGGAACGAGGAGGTACCTACCGGGAAAAGTACAATTCAACCCCTGCCCTCTACGTAAAAATTAACTCAGAATGCATCCAACACTGCACATGAAGCTTAAAGCGCAATCATTTTTCTATCCTAGGGGAGAAAAGGCGAATGGGGCTGGATAACTCTGTGGCTAAAAGTGCCTACTGCTCTTCCAGAGGGTCAGACTCCCCAGCCCCAGGGGACCCATCATGCAATTCTTTTTTATGGCGAGTTATTCAAGCAAGCACTTTACCAAGGCTGATACAGGAGTGAGAAAGAGGAGGCTCTGCCTGAGGTCTATGCTGCTCTTCCCTTCCCATGCTATGTGGAGGCTAATTTACCCGTGATTAGATTCAGGTGAAGCCATGAAAGTGTGGTCCCCAGAAGAAGAAGGTGGGGCAATCACAGGGTGGTGACTGATCTTTCTCTCCTCTCTGACAGACCCCACCCCGCCCTACCCACACCCTCCTGAAGACAGAAAGAGGCATCTCTGAGCCAGGAGGAGGGTTCTTGCCAGCCACCATAGGAGCATCTGCCAGCTCCTCCATCTTACAAATCTCAGCCACCATAACCGCTAGACAGACTCCCTGTGATTTAATCTGTTGGAATTTTGTTACAGTAACCGGAACTGACTAATACAGATTCTCAAAAAACGTTAGTCATCAGAGGAGTAACATTTAAAATCTGAAACCACAGTGAGATACCAGCATACCCTCTTGAATGGCTAACATTGAAAAGGTGGATATAGCAAGTGCTCACAGGATACGGAGTAACCTTACATACCAAAGCAGATCTGGCCTCCAGGTTCTCCCAGCATCCCCCAGTCCCTACCTGGCATATCCGGTCCCCAACCCTAAACTTTCCTGGCCAGAGGCTAAGTTGCCCTTCCCCCAGAGGTTCTTCCCTATATAATCCAGATGCTTTGGTCTCCTGCTCTCTCTCCTTTCTCTCTCCTTCTCTTTCTTCACACATTTTTTCTTTCTCTCACTTCCTTCCCTTGTGTGTGTATGTGTGTGTGTGTGTATCTTACCAAATAAAACATACAATTACTATATGAATCAGCCATGTCAGTCTTGTGTATTCACCTAGGAAAAGTGATAGGAAGTGTTCATACAAAGACTTGAACATGCAAAGCAAGCTGAGAAACATGAATAGCAATCCCTGTGGGCACATAAAAACTAAAGACAGCCCTCAAGCCTTGGAGTCGGCAAACGCACGGATGAATGATTGACACCCACTGAGGGGGCCTGTCTTCAGCAAGCCGAGGGACAGCTGTAGGGTCACTGTGGAGACAACAGAATTGCATCAGGGAAGGAAACCCCACCTTGTTACTGTAAATACTATGTGGGGGTTTCTACTTCACTTTAGATCACTTAGTTCCCAAATAAAAGACAGCAAACCTTTATATTTATAATAAGCCTAAAAACATCAGAGTTGGGCAGATAGAGCACCCTCTGTGATATTTTGTCTTCTTTCCTGTCGATAACCCTGACATAGCACTTGCATGTTCTGCCCGGCCACTCCTACTCCAACAGGCCATCCCTCATGGCCATGCACTCATGATCCACTTACCCTGTGGCACCTTCTTCCTTCTTCCCTTCCCTCTCTTTGTGGTCTGTGCCTCAGACCCCCAGCCTGGGAACCAAAGCCCTGCCTACCTCTCTTCTGCCCAGCCACAGGCTATCGGCATCTTTATTCAACCAATAGTTTTAAATTAAGGAGTAAAGTTTGCATAACAAAAGCTGGTATACAGGAGAATCCACTTGTCTTGAGGCAACTAGACTTGGGACACAGAACTTGGCATTACAATAGATAGCAGTAGATCAAACCTCACTTGCTCTCTGTCTTAGTTAGGGTTTTACTGCTGTAAACAGACACCATGACCAAGGCAAGTCTTATAAAGGACAGCATTTAATTGGGGCTGGCTTACAGGTTCAGATGGTCAGTCCAATATCCTTAAGGCAGGAGCATGGCAGCACCTGGGCAGGCATGGTACAGGCAGAGCTGAGAGTTCTACATCTTCAACTGAAAGCTGCTAATGGAAGACTAACAGGCAGTTAGGGGGAGGGTCTTAAGCCCATGCCCACAGGGACACACCTATTCCAACAAGGCCACACCTCCCAACAGTGCCACTCCCTGGGCCAGGCATATACAAACCATCACATTCCACTCCCTGGCTCCCATAGGCTTTTCAAACATGTGAGTCTATGGGGGCCATACCTAAACATAGCACAATGCAAAATACATGTAGTTCAACTTCAAAAGTCCCCATAGTCTATACCAGTCTCAATAGTGTTAAAAGTCCAAAGTTCAAGGTCTCCTCTGAGGTTTATCCAATCACTTAACTATAATCCCCAAAGCAGGACAGGAAACTAGCTGGGCAAACTTCAAACTCTGCATCTCCATGACTGATGGCAAAGCAGTCTTCAGATCTCCAACTCCTTTTTCATCTTTGTTGACTGCAACAAAATTCTTTCTCCTAGGCTGGTTATCTTGGGTTCTATAAGAAAGCAGACTGAGCAAGCCAGGAGAAGCAAGCCGGTAAGAAACATCCCTCCATGGCCTCTGCATCAGTTCCTGCTTCCTGACCTGCTTGAGTTCCAGTCCTGACTTCCTTTGGTGATGAACAGCAGTATGGAAGTGTAAGCTGAATAAACCCTTTCCTCCCCAACTTGCTTCTTGATCATGATGTTTGTGCAGGGACAGAAAACCTGACTAAGACACTCTGATGCAGCTTCTAAGAGATGCAGAAAAGGCAGCAACAGAAAGCAGGTCTCTCCTTTTAGGGCCAGGGCTCTGACGGGCAGGACATCAGGTGACAGGGTGTTTCAGGCCTTGAACCTTCTGGTTAGAGGGATATGACTGCGTCTGTTTGTCAGCTGTCATTAAGTTGTGCCCTTAAACTGGAAAATGTTATTTATTCCTCAAAATTACAAAAGTGATTCTCCTTACGATCAAATCTCCTATCAGACAGGAGGTGAGTGGTGGGGGTGAGGACTTGGAGGGGCCAGGAGGACAAGCAAGCAGGGAAGAAGGAGGAGGGAACTCAGAGCCTGGGAGGTGAGTGTGGACCCTGGCTTTGGCCTGCCAAGCCTTTAATAAAGAAGCAGAGGGTACAGGCTTCTACCATGGCTCAGGACGCTCCAGAGAGGAGATGAGGCCCAGAGAAAGGTCTCCATGGAAGGATTACCTGAGCAGGTAGAGATAGCTGGGCCCCAGCTACTGTGAGGACGCCCCTGATGTGGAAGGACATGTCCCAGAGGCAGCAGGACAGAGAAGATATCTGATGGGACCCTCTAAGACTTATGAGTGTCTTACATAGGGCCAAAGGGACAGGTGGAATGGAGCTGGAGTAGAGAGAAGCCCCATGTCTCCTCACATCACACACCAGAGCCCCAAGTCACCTAGCTCCACCTTCTGTCGTTGTTGTAGAGGTGGCCTGCCCTGTCCAGACTCTGCTCCAAAGTCCCCCAAAGGCAAAGCTGTTTGGCTCTACACCCCCAAACCTAAAAGACTTTTCTCACAGGGACCTGGAGCTGGACATGCAGGGAAAATCCAAAGGAGTAATAGCTAGGCTAACCTCTCTGCAGCCCTGCAGCCCTGAATCCCTACACCCCTATGTCTCTGTACCCTTGAACCCCCATGCCTTACATCTCTACACACACACACACACACACACACACACACACACACACACACACACACACACACAGAGCTTCTCCTCCAGCCTGGACCCAGCTCAGTTCTTCAGCTGTTTTCCTCTCTTTGCAGAAGACACTAAGTCTCACAGGACAGAATGCAGACCAGAGATAACCTGAACCCAAGAACCAACTCCAGGTTCTCTTCCCTGGGGCTCAGGGCTGAGCTCAGAACTGCAGCTGTAGGGATAGCTTGGCCAGGGTCCTCTGTCATGGGGACCACATGGCGCTCTGGTCTTTGGATAATGGTCCTGGGCTCATCACCCCAAGTGGGAGGTAGAGGACCAGGAACTAAGTGTACAGAGAATGAGACCGTCAACCTTGATGCCAAAGAGCCTTTGGCTGGGGGATGCTCAGCTTTGTGCGGTCTAAGCAGCCATTAACTATCAAGGTATAGCCTTAGTAGACAGACTTGAGGCTGATGAGGGCCGGTCTAGCCTGGGAACCAAACTCTTTTTTACCACCGTTGAAGGCTAATCCAGGATTCCACAGGCATGCAGAGCCCCCCTTGTCACTTATATACAATTCATGCAGCTGTCAAAAATACACGGAGCAAAGCAGGGGTGAGTGCAAAATAGATCCCTATCTGATGGGGTCAAAGGTCAGCAAGACAGGTGTGGGAGGGAAGCATGTCACCAACCCACAGTAACGAGGCTAGTGTGGGAAGATCTGGGACTGCTGGGTCCTCCAGAGGTGGCAGCTCCTGAGAAACAGCTTGGGGAGGTAGAGGTGACTAGTTTGGGGTACCATGGTGTACCCCGTTGCCCTCTGCCCTCAGGGAATGCTTCTGGAACAGGCTGTAAAGTACCCTCAGTGTGCTCTTGGCATCCTTGTTCACAATATCTGTGGGCAGATGGAGCAAAGCAGCCTGTTAGGCCAGGACAGCGAGGAGCATTGGTCCCCAGGGATGTGGGAGGGTCTATGCTTCAAGAAAAATCTCCTGCGACCCAGCACCAACCACATGACATATGTCGGTGTGTGTCCTTCCTCTTGTCTGGGCTTCCCCTGCAATCATGTCCCCTCCCCCAACAGTGACTGGGTGCTCCCGAGGGACTTCAGTTGCTGTTGCAGGCATGGTGGCCCCAGCGTCCCTTCTAGGACGCCTAGGAAACAATACCTCTCTATGGACCAGCAAGCAGGGAGACCCCACTAACAACGTCTGTCCCTCCACTCTCCACAACTGCTCTGTCACATCCAAGGCCGGTCCTCCCGGCAAGGGGAGCTGTGCACTCACCTTCAGGGTTGATAGGGTGGCTGAACAAGTCTTCATCCTTGAGCAGCTCCAGAGCTAGGCTGACATTGTGTAGCTACGATGACAAAGCCAATCGGATGTCAGCCAATGAGGTCCTGGGTCCAGGCACCAGGCCCTTCCTATCACCAATGGTATTTCTCCTCTCCATCCGTGGTTTGAACCCCTGAACTACAACAGCAGTCAGGGGACACCCAGACACCTCCATCTATGCCCTGTGCATGGAGAGCTCACTCCTTCACACAGAGGCCATCATCAGCTCACAGCTCTCAGCAGCTGCCACACGCTGAACATGCATGATCAAGGAGACACTACTAGCAGGAAAGACCCTCACTGAGAGATTAGGGGCATTAGGGGGGTTGGTGGAGGTGACACCTGTATGTGAGTCTGTCAGGTGAGGTAACCAGCGCTTGTAGGTGGTAGAGGCGCCTTAGAAAGTGGAAAATGTCTGTCTCTGCTTGGAGGGCCTCGGAGGAGCAGAGCAGATATAGAATAGATGAGGCACAGAAGGGCCATGATGCAGAGCACTGGGAAGATGGGTATCTGGCCCACAGCTCTACAAGGTCCTCAGTAAGGTCCGGGCCTAGGGGAAGTAAGGGGAGCAAATGCAGACTGGAGCACATAGCTCAGTCCTCCTCCATGTTCCCAAGTCCCTCCCTGAGGAATATCCTGGGCAGGGGATCCCCATTATTGACACTCTCATCAGGAGTGCGGCTTGCAGGCTGCCCAGGAAGTAAATAGCAGTGAGAGGGAACACCAGCCCCTGCTTTGCACCCCAGAGTCCTTCCTTACACACTCTTGACAAGCCAGAGGGTATCTGTGGCCGATTGGTTTTGCAGAGTCTTAGGTCCTTCACTGCAGGACGTCTCGGAGCCTTGAATACATCCTTGTATGTCAAAAGCTTCCGGGGTATTTATATTTCCCTGAGGCCACAGACTTCATTTGTCACAGCACCCTATGTGGCCAATTTTGAGAAATCCTTCATTCACGCACTTCTGGGGATGGGCTGCAGGGGCTTCCACACGACTCTACTGCTATGTGTCCAGGTCTATTTCTACTTTTTATTTGAGGCAGGGTCTCACTAAGTTATCCCAGCTAGGTTTGACCTCAGTCTATACCCCAGGCTAGCCCCAAACTTGCAATCCTTCTACCTCTGCCTCTCAAACAGTTAGAGTTGCAAGCATACACCAATCCTCAGGTCTCCTACTTTGCAGTTCCTTCCATGGGTTCCCTCCTCTCCAGGCTCGGAGCTATGCGGTCACCATGCTCCCCTCCCCACGCAGAGTCTGAAGGTTGTGACATCATGGGTTGGGAGCTGCCGGTGCCAGGATGCCTGCGTGGCTGCCCTGGCCTGTCATCGTTCTTACTTTATTTTTACATCTATTTCTTCACGGAGGGGAGTGTATGCCACAGCGTGGGGTGGGGGGGTGGGGCAGAAGATAACTTTCGAGAGAGTCTGTTCTCTCTTTCCACCACATGGGTTCTGGGGATCAAACTCAGGTCGCCAGGATTGGCAGCAACTACACTGAGCCATCTGCCCAGGCCCATTAACACTCATATTTTTAAAATATGTGTTGACCCTCCACTATGGGCAGGCCATGCACAAAGCCCAGAATCAGAATAGCACCTGCTCTCAGGGAGGCCATGTTGAAGGGTGTATATGAGTGACTCAAAGACCACGGGGCTCCCCTTAGCACTCTCTTCCTCCTCGAAGTTCATAAACCAAAGATCTGGCCAGACTCCTGATAGGTGATAGGCCTCCCTCACCCCTGACCCCATCCCCCATCCCCACCCCCACCCTCACCCCCCTGGCCTGTCCTTTGCTTCTGAGCAGTTTGAGATGACGAAGTGAGAGCTCGATGCTCTGCAGAGCCAAGAAAGGCCAGGACCCAGGCTGTGTGTTCCCATCTTCCTGAGAGAAAGCTGAACATGGGAGGAAGCCGGCCGGAGCTTCCTGCCTCGGTGCTTTGGTTTCTGCAGAGCCTCTCTGTGTCCCTAACTTTACTCTAAACTCAATGCTGACTCCCTTGCATCTACACGACAATCAAACAGCACCTGACAACGAAAATGTCAGTCCTAGGAGGCTGCTCTACAAGAGAACCACTGGAGTCTAGCCTCCAGCTAAGGACCTGTGGCTGTGGTCAGCCATGTTTTTGCCGTGAATCTCTTCCACAAGCCCCAACCCCCTCTTTTGGGCTCTGAGCTAAGGCCATTTTTCTGCATCTATTCCCACGCAGTGTTGGAAGAGGGTCTAATGGTGGATTCCCAAGTTAGCTATGCCAGGAACATTGGACCTCTGTGTGGCCTGGCCTGTATGGGGGTGTTGGGCATACCAAGCACAGGCTTGTGTCTCAGGTAGTCTGGCTGCTGAATGACATGGGATGGGTGCATGCTGCTGAGCCTGGGTTCCTATAGTGCCTGCCTCCCTCCTCAGACTCATCTCATAGTTCATCCCTGATATCCCACTGGATGGATGCAGGTTTGTCCCACATTGTGAGCCTCCCACAGGCTCACCCTGCTCCTAAACAGGACTCAGGGTGAGTTGTTCCTGGGGACTTGCATCCATGACCTGTGTGGTCCTAGAGGAGCCTGTCAGACTTCCAAGGACTCAGTCTTGCTCTGTGTAAAGTGGGGACACAATTCATCCTCCCTCTTCCTGGGGTACAGAAGGAAGGGCCAGGGAGGTCAGACCTGGGAGGGTAATGCCAAGGGACCTGAGAGAAGCTTCATAGAGGCCATCTAAGTGCTAGGGGACCTCTGAGAAAACAAGAGTGGGGCAGAGCTAGAAGATAAAGAAACATCTAGACAGCAACACTAGGGCAGGTAAGGCCAAGATGCCCGAGGCTGAGCTCTGAGGACCAGCAGGAGCTTGCAATAGGGTGAGACAGGCAGAGGACACAACAGACGGAGAGCAAAAGAGTCTGGGAAGAAGGACCCAATTTCCCTTAGGGATGTGGAGGACCCAGCCTGCAGATGACATACTTGGGGGCAGCCATTACAGTGGGTAGGTGGAAAGGTCACTACCTAAAAGAATGTGGGCAGAGACAGGTCAGCCATGTGGTCCCAGGCAGGCTACCAACTGTTCCCACTCTAGCTGTCTTTTGGTTACACCTCCATCACCCCCTCAGCGGTTGCCTGAAGATTGGAAGATTACAGTAGTCGTAGAAAGCACGGGGCAGGGGACCAGGAATATGTGTCCCTCCAAGCCTCCTCCCCAATGGCTCTCCATAGAACTGCTTACTGTTTAGCCCTCACACAACCTGACAGTGGGCAGGGCAATGCTAGCAACCCATTTCAGAGACAAAAAGCCTGAAACCAGCAGGAAAGAACCTGGGCTGTGACCCAGGAGGAAGGACTCTTTCCTTTGCTAAGGTCCTTATTTGGAAGGTGGTGGGAATCTTCTCCTTGGTCAGAGAGCCTCTGAAAAGGGCTTCCTCGGGGAATACCCTAGGCCATAGCCCAAAGGAGATGAGTGAAAAGCTTGGATCCAGTGTCCAGTGGGCAAAGAGGAAGGGCCCTAGAGTCTCCGTGGGCAGCAATGCACAGGTGCATGGTGCACAGTCAAGGCGAGCACACCCTGGACTCATCAACTCCTGGGCCTGTCACTCCCCATCCCTCTTGCTGGTCAAACTTAGCTGCCTTCCTGAACTAAATGTGTGTCTTTTGGCAGCTCTGGGATCCAGGGTCCATATGAAATGCCTTGCCTACCAAACCTGCCCTGCCCAGTCCCTGTAGACCCCGTGAACCGCAGACTGTTCCCCCAAAGTATTCCTGAGCCTCTGCTGAGTCTGCTCCTTCATTTCAAGACATCCTCCATCTTCCTCAGTTCTGTAAAACAAACCCCAACCAGCACCATTCTCTTGTGACTCTGTCCAGCATAGAGGAAGCCAATGCCTCGCCTTGATGTCCTGCAAGGCCACCATCCCAGGAGAACAGCTGGTAGAGATGGAGGAGCTTGAAAACCAGAGTCGTGAGGTACTGTCCTGTGTCCTGGACAGCATGTCATGGCACTAAGCAGACCCTTGGAGAGTGGGGAGTCCAGTGCACGAGTTGGTGAGTAGGTGGTTAGGTGAGTTGAGGGAGGCAGATAGGTAGATATGTGGGCAGA
The DNA here is from genome assembly GCA_028551405.1 of Uromys caudimaculatus. Classification (NCBI taxonomy): domain Eukaryota; kingdom Metazoa; phylum Chordata; class Mammalia; order Rodentia; family Muridae; genus Uromys; species Uromys caudimaculatus. Next base: position 18,284,097 of record CM052718.1, read on the forward strand.
CAGGTGGGTGAAAGAGTAGATGGATAGATGTGTAGAAAAATAGATGGGTGGGTGGATGGATGGATGGATGGATGGATGGATGGATGGATGGATAGACTGATAGATGGATGGACAGACAGATGGATGGATGGATGGATGGATGGATGGGTGGATGGATGGGTGGATGGATGGATGAATGGGTAGATGGATGAGTGGATAGATGGATAGGTGGGTGGGTGGGTGGATGGATGGATGGATGGATGGATGGATGGATGGATGGATGGATGGTTGAATGACTGGGTGGATGGATGGATGATGGACGGATTGATGATGGACGGATGGGTGTATGGATGCGTGGATAAGTCAGTGGGTGAGTAGATAGATGTATATGGGCATGTATAAATAGGTACATAGATATTGGATGAGTGGATGGGTGGATCAGGTAGGTGTATGCTGTCAATGGATGTGTGGGTGGATAGATGAATGATGGACACATGGATGGGTGGATGAGTGGGTGGGTGACTGAGTGGGTGAACGGGTGGATTGTTGTGAGGACGGATGGGTAGACGGGCATAGGAACAAACTTCCCTCCCACTTTCCTCATTGCTTGGAATTGAATAAAAATGTCAGGCCAATGACATAAATCTGTCTACCACCACCCCCAAAGCAAGCCATGGAGGAAGCCCTCAGAAGCTTACCATTTCCGTGGGAGAGCTGGGGGTGAGATAGAATTCCTTCAGATGTAAGAAAAAGCCTTCCAGCTGTCCTATCAGCAGGAGCAGGATGACACCATCTGCAAACTGCAGGGGTTGTGTTTCAGTCTGTTGTCCCCATAGCACGCTGTGTACACTTGGGCCCAGCCTATGCATTGTTTGGGATGCTTTATGGGGTAGGGCTTGGCTAGAGGAAGCAGATTACTGGGGTACAGCAGATTAGTGGCTACAGGCTCCCTGGCTCCTTCCTGCTGAGCTTCTTGTCCATCACGATGTGAGTGAGCAGCTGTCTCCCATGAGACACCCCGTCCCCATCGTGTTCTTGCCCAAGCAAAGGGACCAAACATGAACCTGTGAGTGAGAGAACCCTTTCCTCTTTGTCTTAGTCATTTGTCACAGTGGAATATAAGGCGTTAACAAGAGAAATGAACCAGGGCTGTCGTATGGGGGACGCTGACATTAGACAGGTTCCACTCTGCCTCTTACATGCTGTGTGTGATGAAACAAGTCACACCATCTCTCTGAGCCTCACAGTCCTTCTGAGAAGTGGGGCATTCCAGCTTGGCATTATCAACAGGTGCATGACAGTTTTGGGCTGCCTGGCTCTCAGAATATATTCTATTTAAAAAGCTGTTTCCAAACAATGGAATAGCCTCATGTTCTCTCTCTCTCTCTCTCTCTCTCTCTCTCTCTCTCTCTCTCTCTCTCTCTCATACACACACACACATATATGGGGGGGGGGCAGGTGCATGTAAAGGCCGAAGGACAGCTTAGGATATTATTCCTTAGAGATAGCCCACCTATTTGGGGGTGGGAAGAACACCTCTCACCGGCCTGGAACTTGCCAAGTAGGCTAGCCTGCTGGCCTGAAAGTCCCAGGGATCTTCCTTTCTCTGCCTCCCTAGTACTGGGATTTAAAATATGTGTCAGGGCCTGGAGTGATGGCTCAGTGGTTAAAACCACTCTCTGCTCTTCCACTGAACTTGGGTTCGGTTCCCAGCACGCACACGACGGCTCACAGCCACCCGTAACTCCTGTTCCAGGGAGCCCGACACCTTCTTCTGGCCCCTTTGGTAATCAAGCACATATGTCGCACACACACGCAGGCAGGCAAGCACTCACACATATAAAAAAGACACATGTGCCGCCACACCCCAGGGTTCCGGCTTGCCAGGAAAGCACTTCACCAGCTGAGCCACCTTCCACCACCACCCCCATTGTGTCTATTTTTAAATGACAAGTTATTCCATGGACTAGAGACACATGTGTGAAAACAGAGTTAATGTAAAACTCTCCCATCAGGAAAGGGAAAGAGGGCTACACAGGACCATTAATATTTCTGTCTGTTCTGTCTGCACGGTCTGAGATAACGCTGCAGCGAGCATGTCAATTGCTAATGTAATCCTTCTGAATCTCTTTGCTGTGGAAAGACGCTGTTCTGTCTTTAATGGAATTTCCCCTGATTAAGTCTGTTCTGATGTTATTAGTTTGGACCTGAAGCGTTTCTGCTGCTGTCCCTAAAACGTAGCTGGAAAACCTAATTCCGAGGCCCCCTCTACCATCCCATCGTGCCTACCATCCTTGCTTACTTATTCTTGTTTCACCAAAGGAGAGAAGGATGCCAGAAGTGGACTGCAAACCTGAGATATGGTGCTATGTCTACCCAGAGAAAATACAGTCAGAGATGGGTGTGCTGCTCAGAGAAAGCCACAGTGAGTCAGGTGACATAAATGTTACTAAATAGCAGTGCTCCCCCACTCCCAATCTTATAAAGTAGAATTGCTCCCACTTTATAAAGCAAGGAGTTTTAAGTTCAGAGATGTTCAGTAAATCACTCAAGGTCACACAGCCAATGTGGACATCCCCTCAGAGTTCAAGGGCACCGAGTGGCAGGTACAAGATGGAAACGCATATGCCTATGGCTCTGAAGTCTGTGTGTTCACCCCACCATGTTGCCAGAGCACTCACAAAGCTGACGTGGCCACTCACTATGTGCAGTTGCTATGAGCATATACTTGGGCCCCAATTGCCTCTGTCCAAATCCCAGGACCACCACTTAATTGCTGTGTGACCTTTGGTAAGTTACCTAACCTTTCTGTGTCTTAATAGTGTCATCTAGTGAATGGGGCTTTATGATTTCTCACATGGAGGGGGAAGTCGGGGGAGGAAGGAGTTGAAGAGCTGATGGCAGAGAATATTTTGCCCCAGACAGAGCAGGTACTAAGCACTTCCCTGTTTGGCCCCAGACTCATGTGGTCTGGCTCTCTGTGATCAGGTTCTGCATAGGCCTTGAGACACGGCTGATACCCACAGTCCAGGAAGGCCTGCCCAGGGTCCATCAGACCCTGTCACCACCCTGTCTGGCCCAGACAATGTCAGATCTCTGTGTTTCTGTCACCTTGTGTTGTGGGAACACTGGACACACAGAATCTCTGTGAAGGTCATGGCTAGGTGAGGGGCTTTGGACCTGAGGGGGCTCTGCTCCTACCTTAGGACAACTGAGTTTGTGTTGTCACAGTGGGTTAAACTCTGAGGGCTTGGGGTGAGGACAGAGCCCACCGATGGCGGGACTGTGCCAGCTCCTCCAACTACCCCTGGTACCAGTCTAGGAAATGGCCCATCATGAATCTCACTGCTAAATCTGAATAAACATAATCACAGGAGAGAGCCCTTACTCTAGTGGTAGAACGTCCTAAAACAATAGTTCTCAACCTGTGGGTCATGACCCCTTTGGGGGTCGCCTATCAGATATCCTGCATATCAGATAATTTACATTATAATTTATAACAACGGCAAAATCACAATTATGAAGAAGCAATGAAATAATTTTAGGGTTGGGGGTCGCCACAAAGGAAGAACTGTACTAAAGGGTTCAGCATTAGGAAGGTTGAGACCTACATATCCCGTGCCTTAGGAGCCATTCTGATAAATGCAATGGAGGTGGCCCAGCCTTCAGTTCCCACAGCCCCCCTGCCCAGGGTCTCCAGGGGTTCCCTCTGGCAATACTGCCTGCCAGTCGCACACCCCACTAGAGAGGGCTCTGGAAGTGACAGCTCACTTTCAGTCACACAAGTGAGTTTCTGGGTCTCAGGAGCCCTCAGGTCTCCATCCCTGCATGGAGACCCAGAAGTGTCCCTACCTGGGTGTCCAGACTCTGCACAGACAGGCCCAGGCGCTCTAGCTTCTGGTTGACAAAGTTCACAATGGCCTAAGACAGAAGAGCAAGGGCCTCAGAACCGCTCGGGACCCTCATGCCTCCTTCCAACCTGGAGTAACAGAAGGCCTCCCCCAGCACCCAGCACCCAGCAGACATGGGGTGAGACCTGTGCCCTCCCCCATAACCCTGAGACACCAGCAGGTGGGTGATGAGGGTGGGAAGCTTTGATCTGCCCTACCTCTTTGACGGTGTGCACTTTCTCCGGAGCCAGCTTAAATAATTCATCAAAGGCGTCCTCTGCAGACCAGAGTGATAAACAGCTCATTACGATGCTGTTATCTTTGCGCCAAACAGAGTGTTTTCACACAGAAGTTTCTCAGAACAACCAGTCTCCCGGGAGCTACAGCTAGATCTTCAGGTTCCTGAATGAAACAGGCCTGGGTTTCCCTCTCTGAACTTCAGTTTCTTCATCTTAAACACCTGATGAATGATGGCTGCCAGGCTGGGTCACTTTAGAGATCAAAGTGGGGGATGGGCATGCATCTCAATGGCTGCTTTGGGATACTGGGGTGAGAAGGTAGAGAGATGGATGGTTG
>CM052718.1:18293541-18390530 GCA_028551405.1 Uromys caudimaculatus
TTGGCCTGATTTTGGATATCACTTCCAGGCACAATGGGGCCACCTCTACCTCTGCCTCTGGAATGTCTCACCCAGGATAGCCTGGGTCCTTCCAGCAGCACAGGACACGAAGGTCAGGGACAGTTGATGTGCCAGCTCTAAAAACTATCAGACACTTTTTAAATGCTGGTGAGGCCACAGTACTGCAGAAGATGTGTCAGCACAGACAGTAGCCACTGGCTGGAAACACAGCTCTGCCCTGCCATGTCCTGATGGGGGCGGGGTCTCCACCTCCGCAGCTCTATGATCTATGAAAGCCATAGGGGGTCCCCGTCCCTTAGGACTATGGTGATGCAGGAAGCCACTTGTAGAGCCAAGGCAGGTGCCCTTGGCTTCAAATCTCTGGGATCAGCTGCTTAGGAAACACAGGTGCGTGGCCTGGGCCTCTGCTTACGGAACAGGTGGTGCAGAATGAGCCCATCAAACATGTCCTCCTCCAGGCTGCGGACAACGATGTGCTCTGGGAGGAGTGTGGTGTTGATCCATTCCATCAGCACCTGCTGGTCACAAGGGACAGCTGACGGGATTAGGAATCACCTGGCCGGGTCAGCAACTCCTACCCACTCTTCAAGGTCTAGTCAAGTAGCTCTTCCAGAAAGTTCTCCCTGATCTCCCTAGTCATTCGGAACCTGCTCTGAGCTCTCAAAGACACCCCACCCCCACCCCAAATGTCCCAGACACCTGCCTGAGCCCTGAGGAGCTATCATCCTGGTATGTGAGGTTTCGGTACCTGGGAGTTGCCATCACTGTAGCAAACACCTAAACCCGGAGGTATGGCTGGGGAGTTGGGTGACAGCAAGAGCTGCCAATGGGCACTTGGTTACAAAGCCTAGGCTGCCTCCAAAAGAGGGCTGTAAAACATAGAGGTTTCCAGAGAAAAGAAGGGGTGTGTTGTTGGAATGCAGAGGAGCAGCGTTGGGGTGGGGTGTGGACCGGAGTGTGGTGTCTGTAAGTCAGGGGCACCAAGCCTGGCTCCGGGGACTTCAGGACTGGGGGTCGTAGGGGTATACCTTCTGCAGTTCTTCAAACCTGGGGTTCCTCTTGGAATTGGGCGACAGATATTTCTTCTTTCCTCCTGGAAGCAGAGGTGGGTATGACATGGATGAGGACCCTGAGGGCCCTTGGCAGCTCTCTCCCTTCAGGTCACCCACTGATCCCAGGCCCCGGGTGGAGCCCTAGCCCCACCATCCATCCTGGGAGTGCACACTTAAACTCAGAGGTCACCCCTTACTGTGAAGGTCATGAATCAGATGTTTAGCATCTTTTAGAAACCCTGCCTAGAGTGAAAAACAACCCAAGAGAGGAAGGGGCATGCCAGGCCAAGGTGGGTATCACCTATGCTGCCAAGCAGCTCTGGCCAGGGTGGATCACGGAGCCCCCCAGCCCCCGTGCCCACTTTGGCTTGGCCATTCCCTTCCCTGAGGCCTTGGTCAGCAGGTTCTCCACATCTTAAATTTGTAGAACCAACAAAGCAGCAGGCCCAAAGGGACTTTTGAGAGTCAGCTGATCTGAATGGACATGAAGAAACTGAGTCATGGCATGGGGCTGACTTGCCCAAGCTCAGAAAATATAACCTGTTATGTGACCATTAGATTCTCGGTCTCTCAAAACCCAGGAGCATACATGTTCCTGGTGGGAGAAGACAAGAACACCGCAGTTATGTGCTGGCCTGGGGTCAGCTCCTGATAACACGCGTGAGGGAATATGGAGGGAGGGAAGGAAAGGAAAGGGGAGAGAGGAAGGGATAAACGTGTGGATGGATGATGGATGACAGATGGATGGATGGACAGACGGATGGATGGATGGACGGACGGATGGACAGGTGGATGGATGGATGGATGGATGGGTGGGTGGATAGATGAATGGATGGATGGGTGGATAATTGGATGGATGGATGGATGGATGGATGGATAGATGGATGGATGGATACATGGGTGGTCACCAGATAAAGCCTGTCTCATTCTAGTGAGCTGGTCCCACATTCTCTCCCTCCCCTGTTCCAACAACTCTGTCCCACCAGGACCAGGTACCTCGTGGGAGCTCTCTCTCCGTGGGCTGAGCTGCCTCCTTTGGGAGCTGCAACAGGTCGTAGAGGAACTCTGACTCCATCTTTTCCTTGCCTTTCCTGAAAGAGACAGGAGAGTGCATTGCTATCCCCAAGGCCAAGACTCAGCATGTCCCATTCCTTCAGACTGGGAGAGATGGAGGCTGGGAGCCCGACTCTGAGTAGGCAAGGCACTGAGAGCCAACCAAATGTGAGGAATGAGGCCTGGTGTGAGACACCTGAGCCAACCAAGCCTTACGGGGCAGACTTGCTACCAGTCTGTGATGATTAATCCTTGACTCTGGGCAGGCCCAGATTCCCTCAGAATAAGAAGGAAAGCAATGTCCCATGGACTGGTCCTGGGATGAATGAAGATGGAGAATGCAAGCTGAGAAGCCTCATTTGTCTCTCCTCTTCCCGATGCAGTTTGACCAGCGGCCTCCTGCTCCCTCAGACAGGAGGAGCTGGGCCTTCAAAGTGGGAGCTAAAGAAAGCCTCCCTTTCTTAAGTTCCTTTTGTCAAGGTATTTTCTCATGGCAACAAAGAAAGTTAATAATGCACGGGCTGAGGGCACAGACTGGGCAAAGGCTTGGTAAGCAAGCAAGTTCACTATCAGCCAGACACATGGAAGCCTGCCCTCTACCCCTGGCCAGGAGCCCTCTCTCTCCATCCAGGTCAGAACCCAGTTTCCACAAAGCATCAGACAAGTGTGGGAAGGGAGCTCTGGGTTAATCTGTATGAGGGTAAGCAGCCACCAGTGGGGTGAAGTGGCCATCCATCCCTTCAGGGTCCTTGAATCCAAGACAGGTAAAAACAGACCAGATATAGATGGGGTGGACCAGGCTGAAGGCCAAAGCCACCCAGACATGTTCCCCATTCCCTGCTGGCTTGGCTTACAGAGAGAGACTGGCCCATCTGGCCTCTGGTTTTGAATGAGGCTTTCTCTGATTGGCTTGGCACCCCCAGACTTGGGGTGTGGTCTGTCAGAGCTTTGGCTCATGAAGCCCAGAGCACATGCTTCTTGTGAAAGACCAGCAGTCCCTCCTCACCCTTGTGATGGGCAGTGTCAGACCTGAGACCAGCAGTGTGTCATGTCTCCCCCACCCTCGTTCCAGCCTCATGATGACCAGTGTCAGGTCTGAGACTGAGACCAGCAGTCCATCCCAACCCACCCCACCATCCCTTCCCCCACAGTCAGCCTCATGGTGAGCACTGACAGGCCTGCCCACACCCAGAAAGGATCAGATTCAGAAGCTAATGGACCTCTTCTGGTTCCCTAACCTACTTCTGGTTCTTCCGCCCACTTCCCCTCTGGAAGTTTCATTTGCTGCATGGCCACCTTTGACTCTTCCCTTATGTCTTCTCATTCAGCCTCTGCATCTGCCTGGGATTCCCAGGCTCACTCAGATATTTGAGGTCTGGGGTCAAACCAGAAGAAATTAAAACAAAGAGCCCGAGAGTTGTGCCGAAAAAGAGGCAGTGGGGTGGGGGTGGGGTGCAGGCTGAGAGCCACCATCCTCAAACTGGCTACAGCCTGAGAACCTCTGGAAGCTTAGTCCTACCCTGAAGCCAGGAGCAAAAGGACAGAGCCCCTGGGAATGAGTCCCAAACCCCTCGAACTGAACGAGAGGAAAGAGAGTTGGGCTGGGGTGAGGAGCCTGGGCCCCAGCTAGCTCCTCCCCACTCAGGCTGGGTGACTACAGGTCAGCCTGCTTTCTCTTTGGCCCTGATACAACTCTACAGGGAGAGGCTAGACCCTGTGTCCAGGCAAGTACACACAGACCTGAAACTGCCTCTGGTGACTAGTCCCAGGTTGGTCCCTTCCCTGCCCCATACAGCAGTTTCTTCACGGTGAGGAACTCGGCTTTCTCTCATACAGTGAAGCTCTGAGGGGCCCTGGTCTGGAAACTGCTCACTCGACTGTGGGGGAGGTAGTCAGAGCTTTTCTGTGGGGATGGGTCTCACAGTTCCTCAGTATGATGATGCAATGACCTTAGCAACGTAGCCGTACTTGGGGCTCCCCTTTGGCAAACCCCCTTCCTGTGAGGTCCCAGCTGAAATATGCCTCTGGGTTCCTATTCAAGTAACTTCTCCACCTTCCTCCCTGAGATCCAGGACCCGGGCATGTGAACAGGTAGAAGATTCTAGTAGCTCAGGGATCCCACAGGCCAGAGACTAGATGTACTCACCCGATGCCTCTTTTCAAACCAGGAAATGGAGCCCACTAGCTCAGAGGGTGACAGGTTCCCAACAGAGACAGGTTCCGTGTCCGGAGGTGGAAGGCAGGGCTTCTGTTCACTTCCTCTGCCACTCTGGTGGCTACAGACAGCTTCCTCCTCTAAGTTGCTGGTGATTGAGGTACCCCTAAACCCACTGAAAGACTGCCAGAACCCCAGCCTTGCCCTGTCCCTAGTCTTCCAAGACTCCATGGCATCTTGGGGTCTCTCATATTTGCCTCCCTGCCCCTGCCTCTCCATGTCCAAACAGGCAGTCTGATCATAAAACCAAGGACAGGGCCCAACATCGAACTGTGAGCTCTCCACTGCCTTTGTTCTCATGTGCCCAACCTGTACCTCTGGCTCCCTCTGAACGACACTCCAACCAAGCTTGATTGATTGTTTGATTGGCTGATTGACTCACTGGCTTCGAGACAGTCTCATGTAGCCCAGGCTGACCTCAAACTCACCAAGCTGAGGTGGACTTCAACTCCTGATTCTCCTGCCTGGGTTACACACAGACAACAGCTCCTAAATAAAGCCAGTCTACAGGTCTCAGCCCGAGTCCCTGCACCCATAAGCTACCTTCCACAGCTTGCCAGCCCTCCCGTCCCCCATAAACCACACTGACATCTGCCTGTTCTCTGCCAGTGCCACAGACTTTTACTTTGACGTCACACAGCTCGTCCCCATGTCTTGTAAGCTCTGCTCAGCTCTTTACACAGCTCACAACTCATTCCTGGCATGAGCTTCGGTACCTCCCCCTACAGGAAGCCTTCCACAACACCCTTGTCTTGTACAAGTGGCTTGGGCCTGCAACCATACTGGATCAGCTGAAGACACCAGCCGGTGCCCGTCTCTCCATCAAACCAGGAGCTCTGCAGGGAAAGCCCATCTTTCCTGCTCACTATTAAAAGCCAGTGCCTACAATAGCACCCGGCACAAAATGGTCCCAATGAGCATGTTTTGACGGCTATTATTGCTTAAAGGATGTGTTGGTCACTTTTCTTGTTGCTATGACAAAATGCCTGATGGAGATATAGCTCAATTGATAGAGTGCCTGCCTAGCATGCAGGAAGCCCCGAGTTCAATCCCCGGCACCTCATAAACCAGGCATGGTAGCTGACATGTGTCACCCAGCTCTCAGAAGCTGGAGGCAGGAGGAGCAGAAGTTCAAGGCCAGCCAAGGCTTCAAGAGTACATGAAACACTGTCTTTAAAAAAGAAAAAGAAAATCCCCTTGGCAATGGGCAAAGAGACACCTTGTTGGTGATGCTGTTCTTATATCAGTCAGGGGCAGAGCAGATGGCAGTCCTTTGATCTTGATGCCTGGCTTGGTAGCCAAAACTGTTTTATGCCTAGGACACATAAAAATCTAATCAAATCCTGGCAGCACAGCATGGGAGAAGGAAGACAGACAGAGACCTGCATTCCACCATTCCGTGTGGGTTGGGAAAGACACCCGGACATGACCTCCACTCCACAGCATGGATGGGCCACAGACACACAGAGCCTGCGTAGTGCCATGGAGCCCAGCATGGGAGGAAAAAAACTGAGACCTGCAGAGCCATGCTTCCCACAGACCAGCCCTTGGGCTCATGGCACAAGCAGGCCCTAGACACCATCTTGCTACCATACCACAAACTATGAATGGACAATGTCACCCAGGGGCCTGCCATTCACATGGCCAGTCTTCAGTGGGAGCCAGCACAGTGTGTGAATATGTGGTGGTCAGATGGGAGAGAAAGGGAAGTGGCGCAGCTTGGGCATTGTGAAGAGACATGGAACTAGAGACTTGAGGATGGAGAGGAGGAGCCCATTGTGAGTGGCCAGCCTTGCACCTAGAGACATGGTGAGGTCCCAGCCTGAGCTGCTGCTGAGAGCCATGTCTGGGTCCATGGCTACGCAGTGGCAGGGGTCAGTGTTGATGTCTGTCACTCATATTACCACTAGAGAACATGGGGACATCCCTAGTTAAGACAGCCACAGGGGACCACATGGATGCCCAGGGGCTGTGCTGAACTGGCCTTGCCTCTCATTGGCTGCTGCTCTGAAGAGCTAGCCCCACTTCTCACTGGTGATAGCACTAGAGAGAGTGGGCTCTGTGCCTCTCCCAGGCAGCACAGTGAAGCTGGCCCTGGCGGGGGCGGGGGTGAGCAGGTCCCAAGGTGACGAGTGTGGAAGAGCTGATCCTGCCATTGTCTGCCCTGATACCCTGACCCCTCCAGCAGTAGGGAAAGCTGTCCACAGGGTCATGGGGGTGGGAGAGCTAGTCCTGCCCCTCACCAGCTGCACCACTTCAGAGAGTGGGCCCTGCACCCCGATTGAACAGCACAGCAGAGCCAACCCTGGTGGTGGGGGCACAGGTGGGCCAGTCCTAAGGGTGAGAGCTCAGGAGAGCTGGCCCTGCCATTCATCTGCCTTGAGGTGGCTGTTCACACTCCTTCTAGGCTCCGCCTCACAGTTACCTGGCAACAGCCAGGTATGCCTGACTCACTATAAAGGGGGCTGCTCACCCCTCCTCTCTCTCTTCTCTTACCCCCTTTCCCCTCTCTCCCCATTCCCCTCCCCCTCTCTCCACGTGCTCATGGCCGGCCTTAGCTTCTCTCTCTCTCTCTGTCTCTCTCTCTCTCTCTGCCTTTCTTTGTCTCTACTACCCTCTCCCCATACCCTAAATAAACTCTATTCTATACTCTATTACATATATATATATAATTATATACCACTGTGTGGCTGGTCCCTCAGGGTGAAGGGCTGCCTCAGCATGGGCCCACAGAGGTACCCTTACCCCCACACCATACTGTGCCTCCACCAAACATATTCCTGGCTTTTTCTTTTTTATAAAACACAACAGTGGCATGTGTGCAGGGGTGATGCCCTCCTCCCCTTTCCCCTTGCCACCTGCTGCAGTTGGGAGAGCTAGCTCTTCACCTCACCTGGGCAACACAGTGGAGCTAGCCCTGATGGCAAAGATGTGGGTGAGCCAGCCCCAAAGGTGTGAGAACATAAAAGCTGGCACAAACCCTCAAAGGAAGTGGGAGGGCAGCCATGCTCGGGATCCGTGTTGCTGGGCGGCACAGTAGCTTGGTCCAGAATTCAGGTCTGATGTTCTGGGTGGTTTCAGAGCCCTCTGACCCCTGAAGTCAGTGTTGGATAGTGCAGTCAGCACACTCAAGCACAGACACTGGAGTATGCTCCATGGTTTCATGAAGGAAACACAGCACCAGATGGGCTTACCAGAAGGGATGACACTATATCCGGTTCAGCAGTGTAGGGGACTCTGAAGCCCAGAAAGCAAGCGACCAATGGATACTGTGCCCAGAAAGAGGAAGTCACTGGAGAAAGGATGAGCTAGGGACATGGCCACACATAATGACTGGCAGAGGGCACAGAAAGAGGAGCGTGCCTCCAACCACATTCACTTCCCTGTCAACAGCCCCTCCCCCAAGAAAGACCAGCAATAGCGTCCACAGAGATCAGGGCACGGAACAGGAGTAGGTACAAAGAGCGGGTGGACAGGACAAACAGGAGCAGTGGTCATCACAGCTTCCTGGCCCTGGCAGCTCCTCTCTAGAATCGGATTCTGCAGTTGGTGCCATTCGTTGACAGGAACCACCTGCAGCCGCCCTCCCCCCCCCCCCCCCAGCCTTTCATGGCTACCACAGACTTTCTAGGACTGGATTGGGTCCTTAAAGACTATGCTCTCAGTCTCATTGGCAGGCTGTGTATCTTCAGGGATAGGCACTGGGGGTTGGCTTCTTGCTCTGGTGGATTTAGAAGCATGAGAACCCAGTAACCATGAGAGAGAAGAATCCTGGGAAACCCCCACAGATGTGGTGACATAATCCCCAGGAATCACTTGCAGTCAAGAGTGGTTAGTCCATAGCCTTGACTCAACTGGGGCTTCTGCACAAAACACCGTGGGTGGGGCTATTCCAGCATTGTGGTGGGCCTGTTCTTGGGGGCACCTGGACAGTCTAACACATGGGAAGAACCAGTCCAGGCTTTGCAATCTCAGCTGAGCCCCGGTCAGCACACCAAGGAGACTTACAATGGTGCTAAAGGTGTCCCTGTGTCAGGGCTGCAGGGCAGATACAGCTGAGAGACCAGTGTAGAACCTCAATCTGTGAACCATGGAATTGTGACACAGACTAAAGTCACAGCCCACGACATCCTCACAGGAAGGCCAGGGCATTGTGTACAGAAAGAGAGGATCTGAGCATTCCAAATCCAAGGAAGGGTCTGATAACCACAAGCCCCACCCCAGATCAACAGAAAAAGCCCCTGTCTACCCTGGAAAGTCCCAGCAGCCATCTGAGGTGCCTGCCCTACGGAGAACGCTATCCTCTCTCTAGGCTCACAACTGCCATAGCCAATCTGGGAGCTGATAGGGCTGTCTGGAGGCTCAACCCAGTATCCCTCCTCTTTACTGAATGGGTCTGAGTAGGCTGAGCAGGGCTGGGCTAGATAGTGTGGCCCTGACTGGCTCTTTCCACATCTGCAGCCAGCGACAGTTGATTATAACAGCCTCACTCCCGGGCTCCCGTTAAACAGGGTTTGTGGCCGTTGACTGCCTGACCTTCATCCCCAGCAGGGGAGACAGAGCCAAGAGACTCTTCAAATCTCCTTTAATGTCACTTTTGTTATTGTCCCTTTGGGCGAAGCAAGCCAGACTGACAATGCAAGAGTCAGCACAGGAAGGTGTTACCCAGGGTGTGGATTGAGGGGTGTGTGGGGGGGATTACTGTAGCATTTCTACCAACCAACACCTCATGAGGAAATGAGCTTGGGCCTTGCGGTAAGACAGGGTCAGGGCTCAACAGGCTCTAGCCCAGAGCCATCAGGCTGTGGGCAATTGATCCGGCACTGAAACAGATGGCCACCCACCAAGGATCAACAGCAGAGAAAGCCAAGCCAGTCAGGTAGCCTTGAATGTAGGTGCTGTGACGAGGATCACATTAAACCAGTCCCAGACTAGAGTCCACAGGATGGCTTGCTCCCCTCAGGGAGGGGTAAGGCATTTGTTTTGGTTAAAAAATAAAAATAAAAATCCAGGCCTTGAGATCTCCATCTTTGCCCAATCTGAAAAGTAAATTGAAGCTCCAAAGGTGTCTCGACTGCCTCTGAAGAGAAAGATGGAGAAGGAACCTCACCAATAGGACTCCAAGGACTTCAGCTGCTTCCATGTGATCTTACCAGGGGATAGCTCCTCACCTGAAGCTCAGTCAGCAAGTAGGACTCTTGATCTAAATCAGCCCAGAAGACAGGTGCTCTCCCCCCCCCCCACACACACACACAGAGAGAGAGAGAGAAAGAGAGAGTGAGAGAGAGAGAGAGAGAGAGAGAGAGAGAGAGAGAGAGAGAGAGGCTGCAGAGAAGATGGCATCATCCACAAGACCCCTAGCCTTTCTCCCTTATGGCTGCTATCAAGCCAACAGGAGCCAGTGGGCATAGCAGATAAGCTTCGCACGTTTGGCTTGTGGTGTACTGATGGTTTGCTCCCTTGGTGCACAGGGCAGTCAGAGTGAGTGCTCAGGTCCATCATTGCTACCTATGAGAGACTATGTACATCCAGTGTGCCCTGCACATTCTCCTTCTGTTTATAAATCCTCTGGCATGCCAACAGCAAACAGCCTTGCTCTAGGTGTCTTGTGGGAACACCTGTATGCTAGTCCATGGCTCTCTGGAGATCTACTTGTCTAGAAATCTAAGGACAATCCCTCCCACATGAAACTGTAGGGGTTGACCCTTCTCTTGCAGCTAAGGAAGAAGCTTCGCGCTTGGTGGTAGAGGCTCCTTGGATGCCAAGGCCATGGACGCCGTGCCTGGACCTCAGTGCTTGTAAGGCTGCCTACTGGGGACAGAAGGTCTACACCCGACCCTAGCGGTAGTGCCCACAGCTCAGGCACCTGGTTCTTCTGAGCCAGTGGGTCCATGGACGCTCCTTGTGTGCAAAGTGCACCAGAATGTTAGACAGTGGGCAGTGGAGATGTCTCAATCCTGGCTTCAGAGCTATGAGCACAATGGTGCCGAATTATATCACAACTCCCTCTTGTTGAGAAACTCAACACCTCCCTCCCAACAGCTTTCTAGCAGTCTTAGTATAGACTAAAACCTGAACAAGCTGTGGTTTGAATGCGCCCCTTACCAAAAGTTGAGACTTATCGCCAGTCACAAGCTAACGGTGTTTGGAGGTGGGGCTTAAGGGAGAGAGACGACTGGATGAAGTTCTGGAAGTGGGGTTTTCAGGCTTGGTGCTATAAGAAAAAGGGGGGCCCAACTAGAACTCTTATTCCATAAGAGGTGCTCTGCCCTCTTGTCCTGGAAAGCCCATAACTAATGTCACTACCGCTGTCAAACACACTCCCCAACCTCAGGACCAGGAGCCAAAACCACCTCTGTGTTTTATAAATTACCGACTTAGACGTTTTGTCCTAACCACAGAAAACAAAACCAAGACAGAACCCCAAGCAACCATGGACTCTGAATGGTTCCCCAGGCACTGCGGGTCATTCGATATGTCAGTTCACACAGCCAGGGAGTCAAAATGTTCCACAGTCAGAGAGATACACACGGGGCCAGACTCCAACAGTCCCTCATCATAGATGTGGCATTCGTGAGCAAGTGCGGCACAGAGTAGATGTTCAGTAAACAGTCCCTTCTGTGTGGGGCCCACATAATGGTCCCTCCACCTCTCCCAGTGCAAAGACCACAGTTTACAGTGTTGACAATAACTTCCTGAAGCTCAAAGTGGGGGCTCCACAACAGGCCTCACCTTCCCATCTCTACGAGGTTGTCCCAGGGTAGCAGTGTCCCAGCTTTAGCCTGGTGACAGTTGCACAGGTCACAGCATGTGGCCCTTGTCTTAATTCCCTGTCCACAATCCCCAAACTGGTGACAAAGGAAGGAGGAACCCCACACCAAGCCCAGAGACTCCTGAATTGGGGGGCTTCACCAGGGGCCTGACAACAGTCAGTCAGCCCAGGAGAATGGAAGAAAACATTTTTGTGAGAAATAAGGGATACAAAGGACCGGGCAGCCCATGGAGCCCTCAACTCTGTGTCCTCCTCTGCGCTGGCTTTGAGCTCCTATACATGTTCAACCACACCCTGCTGTACCCTGTCACCCTAGTTTACCAGAACTCAGACATCTCTGGACACTCCACTGGCTCTGATCAATTAGGACCCACCCCCTATACCCCAGAAAAAGACTCGCTGAGAAGAACCAATCAGAAGGTCCCTGGAGGGACCACATGCCACAACCAGTCTCAAAACACTGGTGTCTAGTATGTGCTATTTAGGAGTGGTTTTTTTTTTTTTTCCAACTTGACACATTCTTGAGTCAACTTGACACAAATTAGAGTTATCTGGGAAGAGAGAGGCTCCACTGAGAAAACGCCTCTACCAGACTGGCCTGTGAGACATTTTCTTGATTAATAATTGATGTGCCCACTGGGGGCAATGTCACCCTACGCAGGTGGTCCTGGATTCTATAAGAGGGCTGAGCAAGCCACAAAGAGCAAGCCAGTAAGCAGCATTCCTCTATAGTTTCTGCTTCAGTTCCTGCCTCCAGGTTCCTGCCCTGCTTTAGTGCCTGCCTTCTTCTCTCAATGAAGGAGTGTCATGTAAAAGTGTAAGCTGACATGAATCCTTTCTTCTCCATGATGGTTCTGGTGTTTATCACAATAGAAAACAAATGAGCTGGAGAAATGGTTCAGTGGTTAAGAGCACTGATTGCCCTTCTAGAGGTCCTGAGTTCAAATCCCAGCAACCACATGGTGGCTCACAACCATCTGTAATAGGATCTGATGCCCTCTTCTGGTGTGTCTACAGTGTACTCATATACATAAAATAAATAAAATCTTTTTTAAAAACAAACTAACACGCACACACCTTTTTTCTTAGACAGGGTCTCATGTAGCTCAGGCTAGCTCTGAACTCATTGTATAGCAGAGGGTGATCTTGAACTTCTGATCCTCCTGCCTCCATCCCCCTGGTGATGAGGTTATAGACCTATGCCAGCTGTGTGATCTATATAGTCTTAGGATTTGATGGAGTAGTTTGGTCCCCTCTTTAGCTCAAGGTGCTCGTCCTGTCTCAGCTTCCTAACAAAGACCTGGAGTATCTAGCCAAGAGCTCTACCAACTGATCTGTGGCCCCAGCTGCCGAGGAAAGGCTTTTTCCCCCTTCATTCATAGTAACTGATAAAGCCTATACAAAAGAAGACAGGATGGACTACCCCAGGAGCTGGCAGTTTACCTCAGGGTGTCCCAGACTGAGCACGGTACCATTTGGAGACACTAATTCTTTCTTGTCTAGTGAGCTGTAGGATGTCAGCAGCAAGCCAAGCCTCTACCACAGGCTAGTAGCTCAAAGTTGTGAGAACCAATCCAGACATTACAACACATCGCCTAGGGACATGGTATTGACCATGGCTGATTTCTCTCCCTCAGAATTGGAAGGCTCTGACAAATTAACCTACCAGCAGTCACTGAAAAACAAAGCTGGGCTGGAGCCCAAGAGCCCATCCAACGCCTGAATCCTTCCCAGCCGGTTGGTCCTTTTTAGCTAGCCTTTTAAAAGAGTCTACGTGTATGCACACATGTTCTTTTTGTTGTGAATCAGGGCACACAAATGTCATGGCATGTGTGTAGCAGTCGGAGGACAACCTCAGGTGTCAGCTTTCAGGGACTCTGATGGTCCATGCTGTGTTCACCAGGGTAGCTGGTCCCTGAGTTTCCAGAGATTCTGTCTCCACGTCTCATGGACTCCCAATACCACACCCAGCAGATAAAGCTGAAGACTAAAACTCAGGTCTTCCCAACTACCCAACAAGCACCTTACCCGAGGGCCATCTCCCAACCCAAGTCTGTCTGTTTAAATAGTATCATTGCTGTCCAGGCCAGCTATGCATTTGTGGGTAGGGGAAACTGTTTTGAAACAGGCTCTCACTCTATAGCTCAGGCTACCCTGAACTATGTAGCCCAGGCTGGCCTTGAACTCTAGGTTTCCCAGTGAGCATCACTCTGTAAAGAAAATGTACCAGAAGCATGGGACTTCTTCAAGGGAAGGGGTGTAAAATGCTAAGTTGAGGTTGCCATCACAGGCTGGCTTTGATTTCCTACTCCTTCCACAGAGAGAGCAAGGGAGCCCATTCCCAGCCCTTCTGCTCCTCACCAGAATCTTCCTTCAGCCTCTGCCTGGTAGCATCAGAGGGAGAGTTCAAGCCAGCCTGGCAATGTGAAATGATGCAGCCCCAGCTCTGGGCAGGGAGAGCGAACAGGAAATGTGTGAGAAGCAGTCCTGCAAAGAGCCAGAGGCCAGCTGGTGTATCGGAGCTCATAGCTAGAGTAAGTCAGAGCACATTGTGACACCCCCAGCTACGTCTCCCGCCTGAATGTCTGGCACAGGAAGCCACGAGTTTGAGCTGTTGCAAGCACGCTGTCCCTGCTGTCTGCCAGGAGGGTCTGATCAAAGCACAGCCAGGGGTTTAGTGGTTTTTATTTAATATCCAGAAATCCAAAGGACACATTGCTTCAAACAATTAAAAAGACAAAGTGTTGCCTCACAGTGGGTGTAACAGATTTGGCTGTTTGAATATAAGATCCCCCTTTGTCGGCCAATGAGGACGGATGCAGGGGGCCCTGAGCTCAGGGCTTGCAAAACTGGGTACAAAGGGGGCCCAAGAGCACAGGTCCACAGAGGTCTGGAGAGCTGGAGGGGAGGTGCTCCTCAGTGCAGCACAGAAGGAAGGAACCCATCCCTGGCCTGCAGACCTGGGGGAGGGGGTGCAGACCTGCCTGTCCCTTTCTCAAGACCCCATGGGAGTGACAGATGATGACATTTCTACCAGTTTTAGTAGCCAGACCTCTCTTCAAATAAACAATATCAGGGGAGAGAATGAAGATCCAAGCAGTAGAAGGTTCTAGAACATCCTCGAATTATCAGCTCAAAGAGAAGCATTTGTATTCCAGGGGTCCCCCAGGGAGAACTGTGGGAAAGTTTGGGGGTGGGCACTGGTCACCTGAGGTCATTTGGGCAGGGGTTCTCCCTTTTTTCTGTGAAGAAAGCCCTGCCTCACATGGGTGGTCCTGAAGTTGGCCTAGGTATCTTAGTTATCGGTGCCTTTGTCCAGGCTATGGTGTAAATGCCAGCTCCACAGAGAAGGGACAGCAAGGACAGTCCTTCACTGGTGTGTGAGAACCACACCTCCACGTCAGTCAATGGGGGATGTCACACCTTCATGGACCCCTGTCTTCCCAAGTCCTGCTGTCAGGCAAAGGAGCCTGCTTGGATTCCAAGCAGGACAAGTATCCTCCAGGTAGGGAATCCCAGGAAGCCACTGCCCTCCCCAGACAATCCTTTTCTTATCTTCAGCACCATAGGTCTTTGCATCTAGGCTCCCTGCCCCAGACCACCTGTGAGCAGAGCAAAGCAGTCCCAGCAGCTCCCAGATACCGCTGCGGTTCTGTGCCTGCGAGGAAGGGAGCACAGAACCTTCCAGTCCCGGATATTTTGTCAGTGTGGCTCTTTAATGTCACCGTATCCCACAGGGAGACACGGTAATGCCAGTTTAATTATCTCTCTCCCCTGCTGGGAAGCCTCCTCCATCAGAGCAGCTACTCCAAGCCTCATCCCCAGCTTAGCAACAGTGGAACCAAGGGAAGATATTAAACTGTTTCCTGGAACTTCACTGTTGGCGTTCAGTTCAGTAGCAGCACCTCACCCCACAGCCCTGGTTCGTGGTAAGGTGGGAATCAGGAAAGGAAGGCTCCCTGTAGCTACCATGAACGCAGGTGAGAGGCAGGAAGAGCGTGAAATGGGGGTGAACCGCAGATGCAGGATTCCTGAGACAAGGGGCCAGCCAGTCATGGCACCACCTCCAGAGTCAAGGGGAGTGAGTGGTGAATGGCTTGAAGGAGCAACAGGGTTTTCTCTTATAGGCCATGCTGTAGGGGATACCAGCAGTATCTAGGAGGGAGTCCCACTGCCAACTGAGACACACCCCAAAAACCCACTCCTGGTTTGTTGGAGGGAGGCTCCATTTGGAGACAGGGGCCTTGCATATATCATGGGGTCAGCAAGGTCATACAGGGGATGGTTCCAGTGCAGAATGAAGAGGAGACTAATAGAGGAGGAGGAATGGTGTGAAGCAGGAAAAGGCAGCCTGCCAGCACCTCCGTCTCCTACCCTCAGCCTCCAGAGCTGCCAGACGCACGCCTCTGTAATTCTGGCTGCTGGTAGCCTGTGGTCAGGCAGCCCTCGTAATGGATTCCCACCCTCTTGTAAAATCTCTAAAAATGTGTCCATTCCCTAACAGGGCCTCAGAGATGGAAGGTTCCAACTCCAAGCCGGCTCAAGCTGCACCTTCAGAGCCAGCAAGAGACCCAGACATGCCCTGTACAAGCTGCCTTGGGGCCCCAAGGCATTCTGGGTCCTGAGAGTTCATGTAAAAGGTCAGTTAAAATCAGCAAACCACAAGACGGATGGGGGTGGAGACACACGTCAGGAGTCTAAATCTTCTGAGACTCAGGAGTGAAAAACTGAGAGGATCTTTTTACTGAGATGAGACCCTGCTTCCAAGGAGAGCCCAGCCCAGGGGATTCCTGAGGACAAATGGGGCGGAGTCCCTGGAGCCAGGGCTGTTGCAATAATTGCGCGTGGGTTGGAGCACAGGTGGACAGCCCTCTCCAGCTGAGGGCTAGGCTGGGCCTTTGTTCCTTTTCATCTTTGAGGGAGGCAGAGAAAAAGAGGAAGTGAGTCCTCAAACCGGAGAGGATGTTTGAAGCACCAAGTTCTCAACAACCTAACCAGCTAGGGAACCACATGGGGAAAGGGTTTAAAAGCAAACCAGGCAGGGAGCAGAGAGCAGAGGCATCACGCAGCTGGGCCTGGGAAGCCTGGGGCCTCCCTGGGGAGATGTCTCCTGGGAAGGCCGGCACCGTGGATGGATACAGCCATTTTTCTTGCCTAGCCCTTGTCCCTGAAGGATCAGCGGCTCCGTCACTCTACATCCTTGTACTTGGTGAACAACGTGTAAAGGACCCGCAGAGTGGATTTGAGGTCCAAGTTCACCACGTCTGCAAAAAGAAACAGACAGCGTTGACTCAAGAGAACAGACTCCAGGAACTGGGGGCTCTACTGCCTGCCCTCTATCCACAGGACATGCAGGCTGACTGGGGCCCTAACCCCTGCTGTCCCTCTCTTATGCGTGGAGCTGCTCTGGTGGGGTGTTACCTTCAGGGCGTGCCTTGGGCTTCTTGAGTCCTCCGTCCAGCATCAGTTCAAAGGCAAAGGCCACGTTGTGCACCTGCCAGGGACAACACAGGAGCAGGGTCAGTGCCAGCAAGGTCCATGTCTCCAACACCCGACTATGTCCACACAATCCTTCATTTTGTGTAGAAAGAACTGACTCTTTCTCTTTGTACAAAACCCACTAGGACACAGGACAGGAACAGGGAAAGCACACACAGGGCGATACCTCAACAATTCCTCTTCCCCTTGTCAGGGATCTGGGTTTCATGGAAGAATGGCAGCTCCCAGCCTGCCCTCCTCCACACAGGACTCATAGCTAAGTACTCCCTCTGAGCCAGAATCTACTACATGGTGAGAAATGACAGATTGTGAAACTGAGGCCGAGGGAAGACAAGTCCCTTACAAAGGTGCTCAGCCATTGAGGGTGCTCCTCTGTGTCCAGGGCAGCTTCGTGCTACCTGGCCAGATAACCAAAGGGTGAGCAGGGCATTCCTTGAGGCAATTGGGGACCCTGTTGGAATTGAGGTTAGCTCAAGGGCCAGCATGGAGGTCCCTGGCCCTGGCCCCTAACATCTGCCTGCCTGACCACCCTGCTCTGCTCTGCCCTGCCCATCCAATTGGACACTCAGTTGAGGCTTCCATTCTGCTCCAAGTGGGAGCCTCTTTGTCTTCTTTAAAGTCTACAGGAGTCAAGACCAACCAAACCATGTGTAGCCTCCACCTGCCCTGAGCAAAGGGGGACCGGAAGATGGACCATCAAACCAGCAAGGGCATAGCCACCAGCTGGTTAGGCCTTAGGGTTCATAGTGACCAACTATCTCTCTAGTAGTAGCACTGTCTGTCATTCTACTATGAGTGATCCAGGAATGCCAGCCATAATCTCCCTTACAACGTCAGTTATGAATTAACAGAAGGCAGGAACCCACAGGGTCTGAGCTGCCCAGTCCTGTGGCTCACCCCACCCCCACCCCCACTCCCGCCCCAGTGCTGAGAGTGAACCCTGGGTTTCCTGTGCAGTAGGCACATGCTCTGCCTCTGAGCTACTCCTCCAATGTAATGCTTGCTTTTGTCTTTGGTTGTTTTTTTTTTTTTTTTTTTTTTTTCTGAGACAGTCTCACTTAGCCCAGGTTGTCCTCAAACTAAGTATAGGAAGATGACTTTTGACCTTCTGATCTTCCTGCCTCCACCTCTCGTGCTGGGATTTCCAATGTTTATCACTGCGTCTGTTTACACAAGGCCAGGGATGGACCCCGGGGCATGTGTTTGCCAGACAAGTACTCTGCCAACTGAGCCACGCTCCCCAGCCTCATATCTTTAGCTAAAGATGCATACTTCTGCTATGCTTGAGGGAGCACCCCCTCGTACCCCTCCCCAAATGCTTGGCAAATCTTTGCCTCCTTCAGCCCTCTTGAGATGCCACCAAGATGCCTGGGGCCAGAGCCAAGGACCCTCAGCTTCAGGCCACAGAGCTGATCGGAGACACTGCCTGCCTCAGTCCAGGGCATGGTCCTCCCAGCCCTTGGGACTAGGAGACAAATGCACAGATCAAGGTTCGTGGAGGCATGACAATCACTGCCGTGATGACACTCAACACTACCCCGGGAGGAAGAGGTCAGAACATCTATGTGAGTACGTAAGAAAGGAACCAATCCTCATGCCTGCCTGAGGAGGAGGCCCCAGAAGCCTGCAGAGCCCAACACCCTGACCTCCCATCTCCCTGGAGAGTGGGAGGACCCTCTCACTGTGTGCTCGTCACTCGAGGTGTCCTTGATTTGTAGGTCAAGGCAGTGGCCTGCGTAGATGTTTATCCAGGTTTCAGAGAGAGCCAAGCTGAGGAACGTGGCTTCTGCTGTCTGTACAAAGCCTTGTTTGGACAAAGACTCAGTTCTACCGGTTAAATCCACTGTTCTCACCAGACTCCTTATTAGTTTAAACAAAGACACGATTTCTTGGAGATAATACAGCCACGTAGGGGCCTGGATATGCAAGAACCTGTCCACCAGACAGTCTAACCTCTGGCTTCTGCAACGCCAGCAGCTCCAGGGGCCCGACGTCTTTACCAGGGGCCCGACGTCTTTACCACTCATTCCTTCCCGTACTGGTTCTCCCTCCATCCCCAGTGTGGACTCCAACATGCCAAGACCTCTCTAATCTGTCCAATTCTATCTCTGCAGGCATGATAGGAACATTTGGCCATGAGCAGACAGACTGCTTGGTGCCAGGAACCGGCAGATTGATAAACACTGGCCCGCTCTCTGCTGTCACCCTGGCTCCCACCGCAGTTGCAACCGTCTGCCTCTGTGCCTCATGGGCCTCGCACTTTGGAATAATAAAGTGGCAGGTGCCATGAGTCCCAAGCAACCCACACTAGTCTCTGCCAAGTCCCCAGAAGTGAGGCACTAACTCTTCAGTGACAGACCTAACTGCAGGGACCCTGAGAAGGACAGAGAGTACAGGAAGAGCAGATAAAGAGACACACTCAAGGCTGACCCATAGACTCCTACAGGAGGAATGTTCTAGGGAACCAAACACAGAGATCAAATATACATACATACACACAGTCCCACCACAACACATATTTACAGACATGTACACACACAAACACATACATACACACATGTATACACACACACACACACACATATACATACATGCATATATGAGGACATATACACACATACATGAATATATAAACCACACATATACACACATACATACATGCATATTTATATAAATGAATACATATACATACTTATATGTATATACCCTCATAAACATAGAGACATATATATACACACATATGCTTATAAACAGGCACAGAAACATACATACATATGCACACATACATAAGTACACACATTGACATACACACAGTCATGTATGTATACAGAGGGACATACACATACACATATACAGACAGACACATGCATACAGATGCACACACACACACACACACACACACACACACACACACACACGCACTTCAACTCCAGATAGACAGTGTGTCTGGGGGTTCTGCAGCATACTGAACAAGCACCCTCCACTGCTGCTCCCTAACAATACAGAAAGCAGCTACTTTGCATGTCATTTGCATATTTGCATTAAGTATCATAAGCCACCAGACAGGATTTAACATCTACAGAAGGAAGTGCGTGGGCTTTATGCTTTATACGACATTTCACATGTGGGACTTGAGCATCTGCCTGCTTCGGTACCCAAGGGGCCCTGGAACCCGTCCCCAGCAGATTCAGAAGGACTATTGTAAATATTTGAGAAAAAGCCCAATGTGGCAGGAGGAAAAATAGAAGCAAATTGACGTAGCCAGGTGCTCAAAGCAGGAGGCACATGCTGCAAAGTCACACGTCTGTCATCCCGGGACATGACATTTGGAGGCTCCCAAAACGGGGAAACCCAGGGGGC
The DNA here is from genome assembly GCA_028551405.1 of Uromys caudimaculatus. NCBI lineage: Eukaryota > Metazoa > Chordata > Mammalia > Rodentia > Muridae > Uromys > Uromys caudimaculatus. The sequence continues at coordinate 18,313,514 of CM052718.1, forward strand.
TGTGACCAGCATCATTAAAAACAATATTAGCCTGTAGAAAAGACATGTCAGAGACATGACCAAGCAACACAATTACATCATACAGTTGCAAGCATGCCACTAAGGGGTTTCCCAGCCTGTCTCCAGGGAGCTCTATCAGATTAAATCCCAGATGTTGTGTGGCTTCACATTCTAAAGGACATGGAGGGGCTGAAGTTCCCCTTTGCCACCAAGTGACATTCCTTCTATCTACCTCAGTGAGCATGGCTGGGGCTGTTCCCAGGAAACAAGCCACTCACCTTCTGGTCAAAGCTGTCAGGAGTCAGGTAGAAGTTGTGGAGGGGGACAAAGTAGTCTTCGAGGAGGCCCAGGAGTAGAACCAGGTACACACCATCTGCAAACTGCAGAGAAAACTCAGTGACAATTCTGAGGCATGTGTGCAGCGGACAGACACCCTGTGTGTGTGCAGGAGGAATGGGGGGACAGGTTGGGCAGCAATCCCGATGTAAAATGAATATATAAATAAATTCATTGACGAAAAGGAAAGGGAAAAAGAGGAGAGGAGAGGAGAGGAGACCGGTGCCCTAGTCACCACAGGAGGTGACCAGGGGTACAGAACAAAGGGCCTCACCCTTGACACCTAGGCTCCTCCTTGAGCAAGCAGGACGAGGCAACAGCTTCTTTTGCGGAGGTGACAATGAGTGCCTGAGATCTATTACACAAAAGTTACCAACTTAACCCCCTTAAAACAATTTTAATACTTTTTTAGATTTTATATGAATGAGATTTTCCCCCTGTGTTTATATTTGTATGTGCACTACATGTATGTATGCCTGGTACCCACAGAGGTCCAAAGAAGGTATTGAATACCCTGGAACCGGAGTTACATACAGTTGTGAACTGCTATATGGGAACTGGGAATTGATAATAGGAATTGGTGCCATCAGCCTCTGTCTCTAGGGGTTTTATTCTTGGGGGATCGTACACGTATGGGTCACATGGCACATGTCCTCTCATGCCCAACCTCTGCTGACTTCGTCCCCTGTCTAGCCATTTTAACTGTGGTGATTTATACATCATCACTGCTCAAAGTAGACAGCAGGTGTGGTGGTTTGTATATGCTGCTCCCAGGGAGTGGCCCTGTTGGAGTAGGTGTGGCTTTGTTGGAGTAGGTGTGTCACTGTGGGTGTGGGCTTTAAGACCCTCATCGTAGCTGCCTGGAAGCCAGTATTCTGCTAGCAGCCCTCAGATGAAGATGGAGAACTCTCAGCTCCTCCTGCACCATGCCTGCCTGGATGCTGCCATGTTCCTGCCTTGATGATAATGGACTGAACCTCTGAACCTGTAAGCCAGCCCCAATTAAATGTTGTCCTTTATAAGACTTGCCATGGTCATGGTGTCTGTTCACAGCAGTAAGACCCTAAGAGAGTTGTAACATCACTACTGTGCAAGCAATATTCAAAGGTCTTGAGCTTGAATATTTTTTTTATTTTTTAGATTTGTTTTGTGTATGAGTGTTCTATCTACAAGTATGTATGTATGTATGTATGTATGTATGTATGTATGTATGTATGTATATATATTCACCATGTGCATGCCTAATGTCCATGGAAATCAGAAGAATACATTGGATCCCCTGGAACTGGAGTTAAAGATGGTTTTGAGTCACCATGTGGGTGCTGGGAACCAAACCCAGGTCCTTCCTCTATAAGAACAGCAACTGCTCTTGACCGCTGAGCCATCTCTCCAGCCCCCTTGATTCTTCTTTTAACTACATTATTTATTTGTGTACACACACACACACACACACACACACACACACACACACACACACACATCATCATCATCATCATGGCACACATGTGGAGGTCAGAGAACAGAACAGTTTGGGGGAATCAGTTCTCTCCCTCAACTATGCAGTTCCCAGGTTGTCAGCCTTGGAAACAGGAGTCTTCATCCTCTGAACCATTTTGCTGGCCCCTGAATTTGGTCCTTTAAAAACTTATTAAGATACAAAAGGTAGCTTCCAATGGTACCAGACATATTTCAACCTCAGTACACATGGCCAGTGACCGCAGGAGTGAATGCCACACCCACGGGACACCTCCGCCAGTCTTCTGAGATTCCCAGGCAGGACTCTTGGAGAGGTAAGAGATGGGAAGCCTTGCAGAGACTAGCATCTCCAAATATGTAAATGAGAGCCTGAAGAAGAGCAGGCACCCCTTTGGAGACTCTCACCCGACATCCTTTAAATGGAAAAGGGAACATCACAAATATCTGATTTTAAAAACCAGGACCTTGGGGGGAAATTGTCTCTAACAAGCAAAGGGCATCAAGTCATTTTTAGCAGGTGGCAGGCCTTCTAGGAGACCACTCAAGGGAGCAGCAACCAAGCACAGATTTAAGTGGATGCCAGCGATAGCTAAAGCAGACGTTTACTAACCTTACATTGTATGATAGCCCAGAAGAAAAAAAAAACGAAAATGCAGATTTTTTTTCCCTGATCTAAGGCACCCTGGCTGTGTGTTCTGCAGGGTCACATAAGATATGCTGGGCAGCCTACAGCAGATGTGGGTCGGCTGCCCACACAGCCAGTGCCAGCTGCCATGATCAGACCTGCCCAGGCCTCATGGTGCTTGCTGCTTTCTTCTTACCCCTCCATGTCTGATTTCATTTCTAGATGTTAACTCCCCCCCCCCCCCCGAGGAAACAGACAGGGTACAAATAACTGTGGGCAGAACACCTGCCATGCAGCATGCACATGAGCCATGAGCAGGGAGGGGTCCAATCACGGGCTGCTTTACTCCAGTGCAGCCTCCCAGAGGAAGGGAAGGAAATGATTTTAACAGTACTGGGGAGGGAACCAAGGGCCTTGAGCATGCTCAGCAAATGGCTATGCTGCTGAGCTGCACCTCCCAACCTAAGACCGTTTTTTGTTAAAAGAGACCAGTGCCAGGCCTAGTGGTGCATGCCTGTAACCCTGGCACTCAGGAGGCTGAGACAGGAGGATGGCCAAAAGTTTAAGGCCAGCCTGAGCTACAAAGTGAATCCAAGGCAAAGGTGAATCCCCTGTCTGGATGAGAGGGAGGGAGGGATTGAGAGAGGGAGGGAGGGAGGAAGGGAGAGCATTCTGACAGACTGAAAAGCGAAATAGCTTCAGACAGAGATAGCCATCTCTCGAAAGAAGATGCCCATGTATTTAGGGAGAAAAAAAAAAAACAACGCATTACACAACAGCTGTCCAGTGTGATCGACTGTTATTAAAGGGAGCATGTTGTTTTATGCATGAGCACTTTGAAAGGGACCCAGGCTGGGCTGGGGGTGGGGGACAGCAGGGAGGGAGAGAAACAGCTTTTCACTTTAGCTTCCCAAGCTCAGGAAATCTTTAGTGCCACACAGCAAGCATACTGCATGAGCAAACAGCCAAGGATAGGAGATGCATTTGCAAATCACACACATGCATGTGCACACGCACACGCGCACGCGCACACACACACACACACACACACACACACACACACAATCTGCTCCTTAACGCAGACCACACTGCCTTCACCCAGAATACCCAGAAGTGCTTGGAGCAAAGCCTGGGGTGCAGCGCCCTTCGGGTGACAGATTAGGGTAACTTTTATTTATTTTCCTTATCTTCATTTTCAGACATTTCTACGATGAACCTGAATTACTTCTTTTAATTAGAAAAGCAAATGAGAGAAGTTAAAGAAAGAGAAAGCAATAGAAGAAAATGCCCAGGGGTTTAGGATGGATCTGCTGCATATTAAGGACGTCTGCACCAAGGATTCTGGCTCAAAACTCAAGCACACAACTAAGCCAGGGAAAATTCAGTTGGGCCTTCAAGGCATGCTGGGTATTTGGAGACTGTCACCACAAGGGTGTTCTAGCTTGAGGAGGGAGTGTTTGAGGTACAGATGGCAGAAGTGTTTTGTCCCTAGTCCCCAAATGGATGCTAATTTTATTACTATTCCTGGAACCTGTATGACATATGGGGCGGGGCATCAGGTTAGTGTCACAGTCCCTATCTAGTCAGAGAACAACTTGCAGGAACTAGTTGTCTCCTTCCACTATGTGTGTCCCCGGGGATCAAACTCAGGTCAGCAGGTTTTCTTGGCAATTGCTTTTACCAGTTGAGTCATCTCGCTGGCCCCAGGTTGGATGGGGCATTGTCTCTATACTGCCATGGGATCAAATGTGAGGCTGCCATGTCTCCACCACTGAATCAGAGGGCACAGAATGTTCTAGACCCAGAAACCCTCACAACAAAGGTCCTGTGGCAGGGTCAGATGGAGTCTTGGGGGTGGTCTTTCTCCAAAATAAGCTGGAAATTCTAATCCCTAGACCCTGTGCCTGTGACTTCATTTAAACACAAGGTCTCAGTTGCCCTTGTGTTGTTAGGGTGGGCTCTATTCCAGCATGACATTTCCTTGCTCTCAGGCATCCATTTCTAGACCCTAACTCTGGGAAGCAGACAGGGCACAGAGAGCCTTGTGCAGCATGCAGACATGCAGACACAAATGCAGACACAGGAGGAAGCCACAGGAGATGGAAGTAGTACATCTATAGATGCCAGAACGACCAAGCCTGCCTGCAGAATCGCAGCAGAAGCCACAGCGAGAGTGGGAAGGAGCCAGCCTGTCCACACTGTGACTCTGGACACCCGCCCTGCAGAGAGCCCCTAGCTTCGGCCTTCTGTCTCTGGCTGCCACAGCTACCGGAAGCAGAGAGGGTCTAGGCAGCCAGCTTGGTCAGGCTGGAGCAATACCATGAGCTACACTCTGGGAGCTCCTCCTGAGAGGAACAAGCTGGCCCTGCTTATTCCCACACCCCACCTGAGTTGAGAGCTGCAAGAAACACAGGTCAGAGGGACCTTCCACCGAAGCCCTGCTTACCTGGGTCTCCAGGTCAGTCACCTCCAAGTTCAGCTTATTTAGGTGTTTGTTCACAAACGTGATGAGAGACTGTCAAGGCAGAGAGGTAAAGGCAATATCAGCAACCTTCTCCAGACCCCCCCCACCTGAGCCCCAATATGGCTGACATACCCCAAACCCTCCTCTGATGGCTATCGCAAGAAAGTTGTATCAAACTCCAGGCTCTAGTTAATGGCACAGTGCCAACAGGAACCAAGCTGCATGTTTAGCTGGGTCTACATGACCCTATCATAAGAGAGCACAGCCATAGCACACGCTGCTGAGAGAGGTCTCAGTACACAAGGCACACCTTAGGAATTACAGATGTCTCTCATCCCCCTCTCGGCCTGCCTTGGGTCTGCAGAGAGTCTAGACAGAGTCTGCATAGGCATAGGTCCCATGGGGGCAGGCTGGAGAGTGAGATAATCTACCTTCTTCACAAGGTTGAGCTTGTCCGGGGCATGGTCGAAAAGCGTGTCGAAGGCATCTCGTTCTGCATGATATGTAAGAGAGAACACAGAGAGTTCTAGAAAGGACTCTGCTGCCCTGATCCCAACCTTCAGCTATCAGTTCTAGAGAGAGCCCTCTCCGGATGCTCTCCCTTGGGGTTCCAGCCTGCTTGATCCCTCTGGTTTCTGTCAGAGCAGAGAAGCCCGCAGGTTGACACTGCCCCCGAGTGTGAGTAAGGTAGGGGTAGTGAGCTGCCTTGAGCAAGGGCTGCGTGGGGCTTCCTTGGTAGCAGTAAAGCTTGGGTATGGGATACCAGGTCACACTTGGGCGCCTGCACGTTCTCACTGAGCCCTTGAATCGTCTCTGACTCTCTTTTCCTAAACGCTACCACTGTGACTCCCCCTTCTACTCTTGGCCAGTTCTGCTGCCCCCAGGCCTGATCCACCCCTCCTCTCACCTCTGGAGGACCACAGCCTCTAGCTCCACTGGCCTCCTCCCCCTCAGTAGCCAGAATCTCTAAAAGTGCAACTGGACAACTTCTCACCACTGGACCCTCAAAACCCTACCTCTCATTGCTCTTAGGCTGTGGTTCATCCTCTCCCCCATGGGCAGAATGAGCTGGCCATGTTCCCACACATCTCCCAGCCTTTACAAAATGGCCTCTCTGCACACCTGCCTCCCTCAAGCACTAACATGCCCCAGGGCCTTTGACACAGCCTCACTGTCCCCCAGGTTGCTCTCCAAGATCACCACATCTTGAAAATACAGTTTCTCCTTGCAGTACTGTCTGCTGGGCCTTCAGCTCCTAACTCTCCAGGAGAGATGGATGGATGATTCTCCTTCTCCTGGCCCTGCCTCTGACTCCTGCAACAGGGAAAGCTCAGCAGAGGCACTCAGGGTGAAGGCACCGGAGTCCTTGGTGTCCTCTGCAGGATAACTGCAGGCGGCTCATTTCTCCCTGAGGTAGCCCATAACCTCCTTCTTCCCTGGTGAACCATGACCTGCTCACTCAAACTGCCACATACGTGCAAGCTGCCACCCAAACAAATCAACACAGAAGTCCCCATCCCTCCCTAGTTGAGGCCAGCAGAGGACAAAAGGCCTTTTGCAAAATTAGCATCTGAAGAAAGCAAGTTGGCAACCCCAACACTGGAACCAAACACCCCTTCCCCTAACCACAATGGACACACCTACCCCCAGCCCACCAGGGCTGACAATGAAAAGCAAATTAAGTCTGAAAATCTGCTTGTGCCTCTAGCACAGGACACACGCACACCAAAGTGTCTGCGGGTGGCCTGGGGCTCATTGTAAGAGTGTGGCACACCCCTGGGGGCAGATTTAAGATGCTAGTGAGACACGCTGACACATGAATTTGTGTGAACTACGTGTGACAAATAGCACACACTCAGAAAAGTCTAGTCTATGCAAATGAACCAAAATATCCTCGCTATGCAAAGGAGGGGAAAGCCGGCTCTAAGGTAACAGGAAAGCTCAGCTCTGCACTTGGGGGTGGCGCTTTCTCCCTCGGAAGTGGACGCTCCTGCTCTGGCTGCAACTGTGCGTCTCTGTTCTGCTCATTGGTCAGGGACACAAGAACCTGGAATCCCTCCAGAGGTGCCCTCTGAACCCAAATGTCTGTTTATATCTATAAGAAGTAGGGGCACAGAAGTTGTTGGGATAGATAGCTGTAGCCCAGGTCAAGCAGAGGCCCAGGGGGCCAACAGTGTGTTCTGCTGCAGCGGGAGAGGAGGCACTGAGAGGGAGGACCTGGGCCCTGACTTCTGTCTTCTTGGTTCTTGAGGAACTGCATGCTTCTAAGGAGTCAGCAGAGAGGTCTTCCACTCCCAGCTCCAACACAGAGTTCTAGCGGGAGGGGTAGGGCACAGGGAGACTTCTCTCACCTCAGGGGGTAGGGGCTGCTGAGGAAGAGGAAGGAGGAGGACAAAGAAAGCTGGGGTGAGCTGAGGAAGCCACAGTTCCTGAGAGAAGAGCCAAACAGGACAGTCTAAAGCAAGCCCCCACCAACCTAGCCCCAAGATGAAGGTGCCAGAGATTCCAGCCAGGGTCTGAAGGCAGCTCCATCCAACCTGGGACCTCTTCCTCAGCCTTGGGGAGGGTGAGAGGCTAAACACGGGTAAGGGACCTTTTGTGTCTGCATGGGTACAGGAGCATGTGTCTGTCGGGGGAAGGGAGGCAGTGCCTTCCTCTAAGGGCTGGTGGGGACAAAAAACCACCCTCAGTACCAGATGTCACTCACTTCCATAATCAGCTAAGTCAGATTATCCCCCAGAAAACAATCTGTAAAGGGGCAAAAGGAGCTTAGTCCTCTCAAAGCAGTGCAGCCCTGCAAAGAGGCTTAGGCAAAGCCCCAGGAGCTCAGGTTTGACGTCACTGGTTTATTTAGCTGGGCCACTGCTGGGCTGGCAGTGTGCTGTGTGGGAGGTTGCTGGGCGCTGCCCACGCTGGCTGCTTACCTGGGCCTAGAGGACACAAAATGTGGCTCCATAGCCAGGAGGAAGGACCAGGGATGGAGGGGGCAAGGCAGAGCTGGGTTCAAATCCTCACTGTGTGACTTGAAAGCCCACAGACTTTAGGTCACTTCCTTAGCCAAAGGGCTCTTCCCTCTGTATGCAGAAACAACCATGTCTGTTCCCCACCACCCCTGTGAGCATCAAGAGTCGGGGTGAAGCCACAGGGACAAGCCTAACTCCCACGCAAGTCTGGGTTCCCACTGATTTTCCTCCTGCACTGGAGAAGTCACTAGTTTGGAAAGGCACAGACAAGAGGGTCCCAGATCTGTACCTGGAGCCTAACTCAGCCCCATTTAGACTAGAAGGTTCTCCCTAATCTATGTTTCTGACTCCTCTTGAAAGCAGAGTGTAGCCACAGTGAGCTACATAGTCACCTAGCATCGAGGTGCTGCCCCCAGGACTAGGATGGGGGCTCCTATTTTCCACAGGTCCCCTCTTATAACCTTCAGCTTCTGGGCTTTGACTAACTCTGTCAGGCTGGTCTCCGGCAGCACCCAAGTTTGCACCCACGGAAAGAACCTTGAAGTCTGAGCCAGGCTGGCTGGAGAGATGAGAAGAGGAAAAGCATTATAGCCAGAGTGAACAGAACATGCAAAGAGAAACGCAGGGAGCCAGAGTGGGTTCAAGAGGAGGGTGGCCTGGGAGGGAGGCTGACAGGAGCTGCATCCTTGAGAGCAATGCCCTGCGTGCACAGTGACCAGGGGTGTGAACATTAGGTCAGAGTTTTAACTTAACACAGGCTCTGCTGGAGAGGTGAATGGAAGAGACTGGGTCACAGCAAACTGAGCCCAAGAGTAGGAGGGAGCCTCCACCCTTGCCCACCCAATCCTGTCAGCACCAGAAAGGACTCCCGAGTGGAGGAACCAGGGAGGAAGGGCCACTAGCTAGAGAAAAGGCAACTGGCAAAGGCGTTGCTATGGAGACCAGGCTCTAACCTCCCAGCTCCCAGGAGACTGGTTTCCAGGGAGAGAAAAACCTGCTTGTACCTCAGGCAGGACAAGATGCTGATGGGAAGAGGCTGGGTACCCCTTAACCCGCTGGCCTTAGGGAAGAATAACCAGAGAGAGACACTCCACCTTGCACAGCACTTGAAGGCCAAGGAGGCTGAGGGAACCCATTCAAGCAAGACCCAGTCTAGAAGGATCAGCCTGCTGTCTTGGAACTTCCTCACGCCTGACAGTGGTTCAGGGAGGGCTGCTGAGATCATGTAGGCTTGGGGTGAGTGGCTGCCTACAGGATACTTCGAGAGCCCAGAACAAAGGAAGAGAGGCATGGCTGTGCCTACAAGCACCAGTGTCCAAGGGGAGCACACACACAAACCCTGAGGCTCCTGGGAGCAGAGCTGGCTCAAAGTTTGTCAGATGAGTCTAGACATAACGAAGATAACCCGAGGGTAGCAGGGGGTACATGCTGGTTTGTGGTTGGGGATCCCTGGATGAGTGACAGTTAAGCCAATGCAGGAGGGAATCTTGGGTAATTTAGCAGGAAGGCATCTTTAGGCAGAGAGCAGTGGAAGTGAGGGAACCACAGGGTTGGGCCTGGACACTCAGGAGGTGAGAGAACAAGGCCACAGGGGATGTGATGTCTGGAGCAACCTTAAAGGCTGCTAGAGGAACTGTGGACAGGAAGCAGACATGACAAGGGATGCTTTGAGATCTTTCTTTCTTCCTAGCAATGTGTTAAGAAGCCAAAAGTAGATGCTGGCTGGGAACCAACTATGCGCCCATGATAGTAGTGTGACCAGACCCTGGCAGGGCAGCAAGGTCAGAAGTGACCAGAAATCCTGGGACAGCTATGTGCTACTCCCCCAAGAGGATGCCTGGGAGCCCAGGGACTCACTGTACCAAAACTAAGGCTGTCAGCTGCGTAACCAGGAGACCTCCTTGCGTCAGCAGAAGTGGGGGGGGAAGGTGTGTGGGGGGGGAACTAATTGCCTGTCACTAGCTAATAGCCTGTTTCATCTTACGCCAGAGCCTGCAAGAAGTGAAGTGAGTACAGCCTGAGAGGAGGCTTCTTGTGGCCTCAGATGTCCCCAGCCTTGTGACTGAGTCCTGGTGTACCTGGCTCATCCCTTGGGAGACACACCCCGTGTACCTGATCAGGTGTTCTTCCCAGCTGTCAGGGCTCCCAAGATACCAACCTAGCCCAGACTCACCTCTCCCCCACCCCAGCCAAGCCAACTCTTTTCAAATCCTCTGAACCTGAAACAGGGCGAACCCAAACACAGAAGTGACAACTCCACATTCTCAAGTCCCCATTCGTCATCCTCCCTCCTCTGCGATCCCCAGGGGTTCAGAGCCTCCTCTGTGTTTAGGAGGTGACAAGGAGCGACACAACTCTAAACTAGCCTGCACACCTGGACAGGGGTCCCACATGACCCATGTCTGCCACCCTGTCTCCCCTGAGGATTTTCCTAACAAGCATAGCACCTGTCCATCAGAAAGGCTCAGGGGCCACGTGGCTGTAGCTTTCTGTCCAACTCAAGACCTTCCTGATCATCAGAGCTGTGGCGACTCATCCTTTGGCCCTTCTTTACAACCTCCAGGTGAGAGAAGGGCACTGGGTTTGGGAGGTGGCACTTGCCCCCGCCCCCAAGGATTCCTGAGGGTCAGCCGCACATCTGGAGATGAGCTGGAAGCTTCTATCTGGCTTCCATTTCCCTCTAACAGCCTTCTCCCTTCCTGCCGCCTGGAGAACACTCTATGGTAGCTTTGTTTTAAACTTCCGCCCACACCAGCCTCCCAGCTGATTCAGGGAGCCAGGCTTCACCTCTGAGCATTTAAATGAAGCCACAGGCTTTTGATCCCTTTGTCTGCCCTCCTGTGCCCAGGGTCAGGTCAGGTGAGTGGGTAGTTAACTCCCTTTCTCCCACCCTCCCTGCGGGTAAGCTAGAGACTTTCTCCAGGCTCACCCTTCCCTCCCTCCAACCTTGCTCCTCCTGCCCAAGTTCACACGCATGACCTTGAGAACCCCAGTGCTTTCTGTATTGGACCCTGTGTGCCTAGGGGTCTCGGTTTGTCCCACCCCAAGCCAGGGTACTTACCAAACCGGCCCATCATGATCCTGTGAACAAGAAGAAAGGTCAGATGGTCACTTGGGCCAAGTCTTATGAGGGAAACTAGTAAAGCCAACCAGACAGTTCTGACTGGTCACACGGTTCTTCCCTCTAAGAGAGCAACTGTTGATAGACAAGAGAAGAGGAAAACCAGAAAACAAACAGGATGTGACCGGTCTGTGTGAGCTTGAGTCTTGGTGGCCATCCTGAGCTAACACACCTGGCACCCCCTGACATTCTTTTAATTTTTTTTTTAAATTGTGTAGTGTGTGTGTGTGTGTGTGTGTGTGTGTGTGTGTGTGTGTGTGTACATGTAAAGGCCAGAGACTGACTTGACTCGACTCTCCACCTTATTTTTTGAGGCAAGGTCTCACTGAACCTGAAGCTCACTGATTTGGCTAGAAAGACTAATCAGTGGGCTTCAAAGATGCCCGTCTCTGCCACCCCCATGATGGCGTTATAAATATATAACCCTGTACCTGAGTTGTTTTGTTTTTTTTAACATACTGAAGCTTTAACATGAAGCTGAAGTCTTCATGCTTACACAGTGAGCATTTTACTGACTAACCTATCCCTTCAGCTCCTAAAATAAAGAATGAGAAACTCTGAGGTGAGAGACTGACATAGAAAGCCCAGGAGGAACTGTGTGAAGAAAGAAGGCAGGCAAGCACTTGCACAAAAAATCACACACTAAACTAAAGAGTATGGGGGAATACAGGCTCCCCCAGGCCAGTGTCCCTGGCTGAAGCAGGGCCTGGGGCCTGGGGCCTTGTGTGAGGCATAGGTCCCTGAGGGTCAGAACCCGCCATCTACTTACTCTGTGGTCGTGGTCAGCTCCTCTGAGATGTGACTGGAGTGCAGAAGGCCTTCCCGCTTCTGAAAACCCCAAAGCAAACAAATCATCAGACACAGATCTGGGGCAGGAGCAACGTAGGGAACACATATTGATCTTATGGGAAATCCCTCATGGGTGACCCTGGGCAGGACGCCAGCTTAGAAAGGGCCACATACCCCAGTGCACACTTCACGCCTGGACAGGTTACTCCAGAGGACCACAAGGGAGACCCTTTCAGTGCCTGGGACTAGCCCTAAATTGTTCTCCATGGTACCCTGGGATATGGTTACAAAGCAAGGCTTTCAAGAAACATCCCAGGCAAGAACCACCAAATAAAGACCATATTCTGCAGTTGAGGCAGGAGAGATGGGTACTTCACCAGTCATGCTGGAGAAACTCCAGAGAAAGAACATGTGGGCACTTGGGTCAAACATGATCCCCCAAACATGTCTACCTAGGACATCAGAACCTGCTTTTCCTTCTCGGCTTCCAATACTAGTTAAGAGTGGCCACATAGTGATGAGCTCTGCAGCTGGAGTGAGTGGGACACTCCAAAGGAAGGAGCAGAAACAGGGCCATGGCCATGTACCAGGGACACTGAACACAGTCAGCCTTGGCAGAAACAGAACAGGGCAAAGAGGGCTGCTTTCCTGAAGCCGGCAGTGCTGGGAGAAGAAATCTATCACTGGAAGCCCCAGTTAGTGGTCCTTCACCCCAGCAACCCTGGGGGGGCACACAGGAACCACACACAGTAGGACAGCAGAGATGATAGTGGATGGCAGCCCACATACACCAGACATTCCCAGAGGCCAGCCAAAGCAGCCATAAACACAGGTCCCTGCTTGAAGCTCCTGAGGGACAGGAACCTGAGTCCTAACCAGGCAGCCCTCTCACCCCTCCTTGAGCTGGCTCTAGGGACCTTGTAGCCTGGTCCTTGTTAACAAGCAAATGCAGCTGGTGACTTCAGCGTGGCTCACTCCCAGTCTCATCCCGACTGGCACTCAACAGAGCCCACCAAGGAAGACTCTGGGTATTTGGTTCACTTATTTGCATAAGCGTGAATGAGGTGCCTGTTGGTTGCTGGGCCTTGGCGAAGTCATTGGTAAACTCGGAGCTGGATAATTGAAAGGTTAGCAACAAACCCCTGAGTCTGTAGGCCGGTCACTGCAGCCCTGAGAAATCAAGAGGTCTACCCACTGCTTCCAACGCTGGGGGCTTGGGAGGGGGTGACGGGGTAAAGCAAGGCTCGACTCTCATGCCTTCCAGCCATGAAATGCTACATGCCTCGCCTTGCCTCATTTCAAATAAGCTGGTGGGTCACACGAGGAAGCACACAGACAGTCCAAAGGACCTCAGGAGGGCAGAAAGCAGCTCTGAGTAGGGACTGGGGGGCCATCCAGCTGGACCTCCTTGCCTAGTTTCTTCTACTTTGGGCTCAGTGCAGACAACCCAGAAAGCCCAGTCAAGGCATGCTGGAGGGGGCTTGCAGGGGCAGTCAGAGTTTCCAAAAACCCCAGCTTGTCTTGGACCAGCATGTAAGACTGAAAGAAAATACCCAGATGGCGAGCCCGCTCATACTCTTGAGGCCTGCGCTGACGTAGGTAGGTTTGGGAACCGTTTTCCCATGTGTCCTTGGGAAGCCTTTCCCTGCCCGCTGCCTATGAGCCAGCAGCCAAGACTAGGGCCACAGGAATGGTCCCCCTGAGTCTGCGTCACTCTTGCTGACCACAAACATCCTGATTGGGAAGGAAGCAGGGAGAAATGGCAGGTGACCTTCCATTTAATGACAGGGCTTTCCCGGTAAGGTACCACTAAGCTTCCAGGGCAATAGAGAGGTCGGAGTGGCTTCAGAAAACACAGGCTCAGCCAGGTCCCCGTGGACCACAGACCACAAAACAGATAAGTTAAAAATTCAGAGAACAGAGTGGAGCTGAGTGTCTCCAGACACATAAACACCGACATACAGGTCCCAAGTGTGACCTCAGCCCTTTGGCAGATAGGATGGTTCTTCCAGGCCAAAACGGGTTATCCTCAGTCTCCAGCAGTTCAGGCAAATGCCTGGCACCCAGTAGGTGCTTAATGCATAGTTCCTGGTGAAATTGTGCACAGGAACCAAGCCTGGCCAGCACCTATGTGCTTGAACAGTACACACAGCGGATCCATACCTGCCCCCCACCCCCCAACCCCCCACTAGCAGGACCCCAGGTCCTGGCTCCCTTCTCTGAGCAAATCAAGAGAAATGAACCTAAAAAAAGAGATAATAGCGGATGATGGCTTATAATACAGAGCAAATGTGGAGAGCCTTTAATTTGGGCATCTATTTCATTCTGCCGGTCACAGCCTTCTCCAGTGAGTAATAAGCACGTTCAAGGGGATTGAATTCTGACTCGGTGGCTTTGGAGAGAAATGAACGCTCTCTCCAGAAATCTGGGAAATTAAACCTCAACACCCATGTGCCGCTCTTGAAATCAACGCCATTGTCCCAGCTCCAATCATTTCTCGAAGAACCAGGGTGAGATATGCATTTTATCAAGAGGGAAAAATACAAGGTAGGCTCTTGGATGCAGGAAGGGGGGGGGGAGCTGGAAGACTACAAGAAGAAACAGTCGGCTTGCCTCGCCAGGACAAAGAGACAGCCCAACGTACTCACCCGGACGACCACCACCTGCACAGTGACATGTTCAGGAAGGTGGATGGGGGCCCTGAAGTGCATGGCCAGGGAGACAAGGAGGTGCAGAATGGATACCAGGTTCTTCCCATGGATGGCTTTGGGATAGAGAGAGAGGCTCAGGTCAGAGGGTGCAGCAAGCAAGGGACCCATCTCAAGGGGATGTCGTTTTTTAAAGATTTATTTCTTATTTTATGTATATGAGCACACTGTCACTCTCTTCAGACACACCAGAAGGGGGTGTCGAATCCTATTACAGATGGCTGTGAGCCACCATGCGGTTGCTGGGAATTGAACTCAGGACCTCTGGAAGAGCAGTCAGTGCTCTTAACCACTGAGTCATCTCGCCAGCCCCTCAAGGGTATCTCTTGAGGAGACCTCTGAGGAAGGACAAAGAGACCTCGGATAGACAGGGATGATAAGGTCCCAGGGGACTTCTGCCTGCTGATACCTGACTTCTTTCTCATATTTTTGGTTGCGAGCCTAGCCTCTAACGGCTGAGCCATCTGTCCAACCCCACCTGACTTCTCTCTATTCCCTTCCTGTTGCTCAAAGCCAACTGACAACCAAGGTTTTATGTATTGTTTTGTTGTTTGTTTGTTTGTTTGTTTGTTTTAAGGCAGGGTTTCACTATATAATAGCTCTGGCTGGCCTACACCAGATGGCCTGAAACTCACAGTGATTCACCTGCCTCAGCCTCCTGAGGGCTAGGCTGTCGTAAGCCCTGGCTGCCTGCCCTGACTCTCTCTGAACATTTTAGGCTGAGGTGGAGCAAATCCTTGGAGGGACTTGCAGCTGGTGGGACATCTCCTCCCCATAGACCCAGCACCTGGGGAGGAAGGATGGGTGGACCCAAAGTTATGCCAGGAAATCAGGGGCAGAGGCATCCCCATCTCCATGGCCAAGATCTGGGCTCTCCATGCAGGCCACAGAGCCCTGACCCTGAAGGGCAGTCTCTGGCACCATACCTTATCACGCCTGCCTTATAAAGAGCCAGAGGAGGTAGGGACATAGACAGAACAGAAACCATTGGCTTTTTCAATCAGCTCATCCCCTCTTGCTCCCTCTGTGATGACACAACCCCCTCAAGCCAGCTGGTGACATTCCTGAGCTATCATGGGCTCCTGGGCATCTGCCTCAGTGGGCCACCCCCACTGGGCCAGATAGGTTCACTTTGTGCAACTGTACTGGGTGATTGGTGGCAAGTCCCAACAAAAATTGCTTGGGCTAGACATGTAATCCCAGCATTCAGAAGGTGGAGACAGTTGAACTGGGAATTCAAGGTCAGCCCTGGCTACATATTGAGTCCAAGGCTAGCCTGGGCTAGAAGAGACTCTGAAAATCAAAACAAGGCCTGGGAAGAGGACTCAAGTTCATAAAATGCCTACCACACAAGCATGAAGACTCAAGTTGGAGTTAAAACAAGCCAACTGCGGTGCCATGTCTTAGTAATCCCAGTGCTGGAGAGTTGGCAATGAAAGGATCCTGAGCTCGCTGGTCAGCCCCACCTCACTGGGGCTGCAGGTCTCAGGGAGAGAACCTGCCTCAAAACAAACAAGGTCCATGGTTCTTGAGGAATGCTGTCTGAGGTTGACCTCTGACCTCCATACACATGCACTCGGACCCACACAAAATAAACAAATCCTAGAACTGCACCTCTGAAGAACAGGTGGGGAGGGGACAGGAGAGAGGGAAGCACTGAGCACTGGTATGTGACTGTGCCCTTAACTGGGTGCTCCCCACCTTAGCTTCTCTAGACCTCTCTCCTGTCACCTGGCCTCTGGCAGAACAGGTCAAGAAGGTACGTTGGTTTTTAACCACAAGGCCATATGGGCTGATCAATGACAGCATGGAAAGACAAGAAGATGATTCCGTCCAACAGTCCCTCCCCACGCAGAGGCCACTCACAGTCCACATTCCAACGCAGTGGCCAGCCGTGGGGCCGAAGCAGGTCTTGCACGGCTTCCAGAACTGTCTGCAACTTCTGCTTCTGCCCGATCTCTGACTGCGTCACCTCTGCCACATTCAGCTTGCAGTGCGCCAGCTTTTCTGTAGAGACAAGGACATTTGTCATTAGGCGGAGTGTCAGAGCAGGAGGGTCTGGAGCCACCTGTGCCCTGGATGGAGCAGGAGCAGTAGAGGTCCAGCATCTTAGCCCAAAGCCCTAGGCCAGTGGTACTGTGCTGAGTCAGGAAGCTCTAGACTTGGGAGGCCATTTCTACTGAGAGAAAGTTACGCTGCAAGCAAAGGGGGAAGCTAAGGATGAAGGCTGAGAACAGCCTATGTACAAGAAATAGAAAAGAATCCTTCAAGATGTGTATGGGGACCAAGCGTGGTGACAGCCAGGCACCAGAAGCTACAGTAGAAGGAGAGAGCTGACTCAAAAGTTGTCCTCTAGCCTGCTGTTAGCTAGCACCTTCTACATGTGCCTGGAAAACTGGACCTGTGAAACCTCAACCTCATGGCTGAGACCTGACAGTGACAGCACCAGGTGACATGCCAACGTGGATGGAGACATCTCAAAGCCCCACCCACCCCTAGATGAAGAACCATGGGCAGCTGAGAGAAGGAATACCAGTCTTCTCCAGGAAGAAGGAGCTCCTAACTGATTATTCAGTACCAAGTGGTCAGCCCTAAATGCACACACACATGAACAGCAGAAAATGGACTCATCAGGTTGTACGTGTACACAGAGAGAGAGAGAGAGACAGAGACAGAGACAGAGACAGAGACAGACAGACAGACAGAGATAGAGAGGGGGTAAAAATAATAATTAAAGAAGCAGTCATGAACTCGAGAGGAACTGGGGGACATGGGAAGAGTTGGAAAGGTAGAAATGGTGATCAGATGGTACTCTTGTACAAAAGTCTCAAAAAAACCACCATCAACAACTTACGCAGGAGGATTTCTGTGAGTTCAAGGTCAAACTCTGGGTTTGTGAGGGTTACATAGTGAAACCTTGTCTCAAAAGGTTGTATCTAACCTCTACACACACACTCCCTCCGTACACTATACAATAGGACTACTACTGACAATAATTTTAAAACCAAAGCAAAAGGTACAGTTGGGGATGCAGAAGAGGAAGTTCCTGGGTTGGCTGCAGAGGGCAGATGCAGAGGGAGTGAGAAGGGAGGTGCTCCAGTGGGGTCCCACACTGCGGATTTTCATTAACACAATAAGAAAATCTTAGCACTCGCAGGCTCCCCTTCTCCCATCTCTAGCATTTTCACACCGTAAGAAGTTTGATTGGAGATTGTGACGATGTCATTTCTAAGAGCAAGCAGGAAGAACTCTGGTGAGAATTGTCACATTCACTCAGAATTCAATTACCTGGAGGAGACCCAGCCGCCTTCAATTCCCTTTGGGAATGGGGGAGGCGCAGGTGAGAGCAGGCAGCCACAGAGGCAGCAGCCAGCGCTCTGAGGCTCCTGCTCAAAGCAGGGAGCCCTGTTCCCTCCTAGTCTTTTTAATTCCAAGATGTGATGTTTCCTGACAGGTCTCCCCTGCCAACTAGCAAAGGCCCAGACCCAGGGTGACTGAAGGCAGTTTCCTAGAGAGTGATTACAGCATCCGCAGATCAGCCCCATTGTGACTGAGATCATGAACCCCACTGAGCTCCACTGAGGTACACAAAGCTCTGTCCAACACATTTTAACTGGGTCCAGGACTTCAGGGTTCTTGTCCCCCGAAATTCTGGCTCCTGCAGTTAGCAGGGTCAGCTCTTCTGCAGGCTGTAGGATGAGATGGCACACGACCATCTACTGCACACAGGACAGCCTTTCATCACATGTTCACGGCACAAACAGCTACTGGGCTATCGTGCCGGAAAAGCATGAACAACAGAGGCCCTAAGTGGCAAGACAGACAGTGGATATGACCGTCAAGGACCATAAACACACACATGACAGTCTGGGCAGAGGTGAAGGTGAGGGAGAAAACATTGGTGATCCTACCCTGCCTCTGGGGATAGGAGTGCCTGCGTCCATGGATTCTCACCACCTGTCACCTGTGTCACAGGGACACCCACAGCTATATGCATGAACAACATGAAAATACACAGCAAGCCGGGCCCACAGGTATGCAGCAACCAAGAACTGAGCAAAGCAAGGCATGGGGGAAGGAAACAGGGAAGGAGGAAGAAGGGTCAAAGAGAACCCAGAATGCCCTCTTGTTCCATGCCACCAGCCATGTCACCTGGAATGGCAAGGAGGAAGCAGACAAGAGGAAGAAACCGCACCAGTCAGTCAGGGCTACGGGGAAGAACTGACTGGTGGCCTACAGAGGTTCCTTCTCCCAACTCTGTGACCAGAGGTCTGAGGCAAGGTGTTGGCTGTTTTCTTCCTGTGGCTTCTCTCTGTGTCCTCACATGACTGTCCCCACTGTGTGCAGCTGTCTCCTAAGCTCCCACCCACATACTTTTTTATGAGACGGGGGTCTCCCTAAGTAGCTGAGGCTGGCCTTGAACTCTCAGCCTTCCTGCCTTGAGCATCTTAAGTGCTGGGGTGGGCTATGCAGCACCTCCCCGTCTGTCTCTTCTCCTAAGGACTCCAGTCACACAACCTCATTTCAAAATAATTACCTCTCTAAATGCAGGCACATTCTAAGATTGAGGGTCAGGATGCTGTCTTAGTTAAGGCTCTTGCTATGGCGGAACACCACACCCAAAAGTAGCTCGAGAGGAAAAGGTTTATTTTGGTATACATTCCAATCTTAGTCCATTCTCAAAGGCAGTCAGGGCTGGAATTCAAACAGGGCAGGAACCCAGAGACAGGGGCTGATGCAGAGACCAGGCTGGCCTTAAACTCACAGAGATCTGCCTGTCTCTGCCTCCCAAGTTCTGGGATTAAAGGCGTGCACCACCAGGCCTGGCCTAGCCTGCTTTCTTATAGAACCCAGGGCCACCAGCCCAGGGGCGGTCCCCCACTCGCTGTGGCTAGCCACCAGCCCAGAGGCGGTCCCCCACTCGCTGTGGCCCAGGGGCGGTCCCCCACTCGCTGTGGCCGGCCACCAGCCCAGGGGCGGTCCCCCACTCACTGTGGCCCAGGGGCGGTCCCCCACTCTCTGTGGCCCGGCCCCTTCCACATCACTCAGAATTAAGAAAATGTCCTAAAGCAGCGGTTCCCAACCCCCTAACGCTGCGACCCTTTATACTGTTCCTCGTGTTGTGGTGAGCCCCAACCCCCAACCACAGAATTATTTTCATGGCTGCCTCATAGCTGCGATTTTTGCCACTGTTACGAATCACAGTGTAAATATTTTTGGAGCCAGAAGTTTGCCGGAGGGGTCACAACCCACGGGTGGAGAACCAACGCCCTACAGGCTTGTCTCCAGTCCAATCTTATAGAGGCACCTCCTCTCAGATGGTCCCAGACAGTGTCAAGTTGACCTAAAAACTAGCCAGCACTGGTGTCAATCTATGAATGTGGGATTAGGGGCTATGACCTAGCCCCCAAAAGCTGGTCTTGTGTCCCATTGTCTTGCCTTAGGTGTCCATGATGCAGTAACTCTACAAGGCAGAGAAGAGAGAGTTCTCTGCAGATCAACCACGCAGTGATCTGGTTGGGGTGGCAGATGTGCCATGGCCTTATCTTCCAACACAGAAGAGACAGAGAAAGGTTAAGGTGACCCTCACACAGCACAGCATGCGACTGAGGGTGACAGCATACCATGAAATGACTAAAGATGTCCCAGTGAGTACCAGCTGGCCCAGGAGCCCCTCAGCATCCTTCAGGGGCACCCCACCCAGCCCACCGCCTTGAGGTAAAATCCAGCCAAGCTGAAATCTGGCTGCCACAGGGATCCTCAGTTTTTCCCAGCATTTCTTTTCAAGAATAGAGACTCTTCTCAGTGCCCTGGCGGCTCACCCTTGATGAATGCCACATGGCCAAGTCCAAGGGCTCATACCGTCCACTCAAAACACCTCCTCGGGCTGGGAACAGGACTCAGTAAGTAACAACCTTGCTCTGTGAAGTGGGAACCTGAGTTCTATCCCCAGAATACAAAAGACCAGATGTGTCCGTGCATGTGTGTGTGCATGTGCGTGTGCGTGTGCGTGTGTGTATGTGTGTATACACATCTGTATCCCAGCATTCCTTTGGGAGCAAGAATCAAGGTGCAGACAAGAGAAACCCTAAGGCTTATGGGCCGTCTAGCCTGGAGGGAGCAGAAGTAAGCAAAAAACCCTGCCTCACACGACAGGGGAAGGAGAAATGGCACCTGAGGTAGTCCTCTGACCTCCACACACAAGGCACACACGTGCCCACATTCACAGGTACACACCCATGCAAAAAAAATATAATTTAAATAAGTAAAGAATACTTCCTCCTCCTACTCCCATGTGACACTCCTCAGGGTCGAGTCTCTTCCCACATGCCGATCTCATCAGACTTCTTGGCTGGCTCCCCCTCATCCTGACCAGGCCTGGCTCCACTACTGAAATCAGCCTTAGCCCTGTTGCCGGCACCACTTTATTTGATCTGGCCACCACTTACATCAAGGTCACTCCTGGAATCTCCGGTCTCCTGGCCGAGGGAGTTATCATCGAATCTTATCAGAAACAGTGCTGCCCACACAACCATGAAAAGAAGCGCTGACTACTCTTCAGCCCTGAATACTCTTCCCATTGTCCTTTTCTCTGGCCAACCTACTTGACATAAGAGGCTTGCAAGCCACTTTTTTCAAGTACCGACCAGAGATATTCAAATGAGAGGGAATAACAACCACTTCACAATACAAAGACACCAGAGCCTGGGCTTGCCTCAGCCTCTCGTTACAGGGCCTGGAGAAGCAACAGGGTGGGATTCACAGCCGCTTCAGGCCAGTGCTGTATCTGACAGGCAAGCAGAAGATGGAACCAAAAAAGATGTACCCAAGAGGTCACCAACACCTGCTCTCAAAGGTGGACCAGGGGCACATCAGCATTGTTGATGACCAACCATGGCCAGTAGAGATGCAAAGCCAGAGAGTTCCTGTGATGCTGAGATGCAGCGACAACTGAAGGGATTGCTCCAGTGAAAAGGGGAGGTCAGAGGTTGAGAGTGCTTGCTGCTCAGTCATGAGGACTAAGTTCAGAATCCAGTACCCAAGTCAAGTGGCTCAAAAATATCTGAACTGAGCTCCAAGAGGAAAGTCTGGGTGTGGCAATGCCCGCCTGTAATCTCAGTACAGATAGGGCTGGCTGCAGAGGTGGGGACAGGAGGCTCCCTAGAGCTCACTGGCCAAACTGGTAAACTTCAGGTTCAGTGAGAGACCGTGTCTCAAGAAATAAGGTGGAGAGCAACTGAGGAAGACATCTGACGATGACCTCTGGCCTCCACTCACACATACGTGCATACATGCACCTGTACACACACACACACACACACACACACACACACACACACACACACACACACACACACACGCCTCACCAGGTCCAAGAGTCAAAAAGAAGTTAAGTTGGTGCTACACTCAAAGCTCTAGAGGGGAGGCAGGTGGACCACCCAGGGTAGCCTCGCCATCCACTGTGACCTTGTGACACACCAATCAGAGCTCAGTCATCTCAGATGCTCAGTCTGAACATGTGGTAAGCAGCTGGCAGTAGACAGAGCCAAGCATGAGAGTGCCATGGTTTCCAGCACACCATTGCCTGTAGGAAAACACTGCAGAGCAAAGCCGAGCTCTAAAACCTGGGTATCTATAAAACCATCCTCACGGTCCAGCCATATCCTTTAAATCAAATTATTAACTGGGCAATGGTGGCACACGGTTTTAATCTCACCATTTGGGAAGCAGAGGCAGGTGGATCTCTGAGTGCAAGGCTAGTCTGGTGTATAAAGCAAGTTCCAGGACAGCCAGGGCTACACAGAGAACCCTGTCTCAACCTCCCACCCCAAATTAATTAATTAATTAGGTGGGGAGAGCCTGTGTTTGAAGGCATACGTGCCAGAGCATGCACGTGAAAGCCAAAGGACAGCTTTCAGAAGTCAGCCCCCCCCTCCACCACGTAGGCCTCGGGCATCAAAAGCCATCAGCTTAGGGCAAGGGCTCTTCAAGCATCTCACCAACTCTCCAGCTTCATTCTTGAACCACAGAACCTTATTCAGAGTCGAGGAATCTTCACCAAACATCCACATTCACTCTTGACTATTTGGTATTCAGCCCACCGTGGAGTTCGGAGCCCCTCTCCAGGGAATGGTTGGTCCCGTAGTGCTAAACGCCACCTCTGGGTGGCTGCTCTTGGTGGGAGCCCCCGGAGCAGGCTCCACACAGGTAGACTCACCCCAAATCCTCACCCATCATTCACTAGCAGCTCAGTCCATATCTCTGGCCTCCACACTCAGTTCCTGTGGCAGCTTTACTCTCCAAAATACCTGCATTCCACTCTGGCTAGAGCCGTTTCTGAAGCCTGGGGCTTGGCAAACAGCACTCTGAGCCTCACCCCGCTTCAACACCAAACCCTCCTTCCTACCCACGCTGCACCCAGAAGCCTAAGTGATCTTTGTAAACACAGATCATGGTATGGCTTTGCGCAAACCCCCAGCGGCTCTTGGGACAGACATGGAAGGAAAGCCTTTGTCTACCTTCCCAGCCTAGCCAAACTCTACATCCTATCTCCCGCCCTGTCCCACAAACCTGCCTCAGTCTCTGTGTCCTGCTCACCTGGCCAGAGTGAGTGGAGGAACTCGGCTGGGCTGTGAGTTCCCCAGAGGGGCTACATGGCCACCCAGCCACTCAGCACCCCATAATCTCACTACCCCTTCCTCCTTCCGCCAGCCATCACCTTGGCTAAGGATCTGACCTTCCCCATCACCGCTGATAACCTGTCACTGTGCACGTTAGGCAATGTGAAGTGGCGGGCTCTGCCCCAGTCCTGGCAAAAAGGCATACTTGGTAACACGAAGGAAAGCACATCAGGGCTGGAGTGATGACTCAGTGGTTAAGAGTGCTGGCTGCTCTTTCAGGAGATCTGGGTTTAATTCCCTGCATCCACAGGGCAGCTCACAACCAGCCATAAACTCCAATTCTAGGGGATCTGATGCCCTCTTGTGGCCTCCACAGGCACTGCATGCAAGTGGTATACAGACACAAAAAAATGTCCGTAACATGAAAGAAGTACACTTTTAAAAAAGAAAAATAGAGTGATCATACAACTTACATCTTCTCTAGGACAAGAGGCCCAAGCCCTTCAAAGATGTCATAAGAGACAGAAGAGGAGAAAAAAGGGGGAGGAGGGGTGCTGGGAGAAGTCAGAAAAGGACAGGGTAAAATGCCCTGGATAAGAAGGCGTCTGGAGACGCTGGGTCCCCGGGCCTGCCCTTGAGCTGCTGTGAGAACCTACAGTGGTAAGAAAAAACAGGCCCTGCATGAACAGGACCTGTGCCCAAGGCACTGGACAAACAGCTGAGAGAGAGAAGCCGATGGAAGCCAGAGAGCCTCACTACCTCCCCCAGCCACTGAGGCAGCCAGAGATGACAGCATAGCCCACAAGACATGCTCACAACAAGCCCAGCCACCATAAGAACTGGTCCTGAGGCTGTGTCATCCATGGTTTTTCTTTTTGAGAGAGGCTTTTGATATGTAGGCTAGGCTAGCCTTAAACTAGCAATCCTCCTGCCTCAGCATCCCAGGTGCTAGGATGACAGGGATGAACCACCACACCAGGGTCAGGCACCGTGAATCTACGGCATTGCTATTACTTACACACACACACACACACACACACACACACACACACACACACACACACACACACACTCTGTTCTCCGCTCTCCTCGTCACTCTTCCCTCATTTCCCCCTGAGGCTCAGACCCCAGTGCTTCGTAAGGCCACCCACTTTAGCCATATGGCCCTGTATGGCCTTAAAATACCCTCGAGACCCACAGCCTGTCGCTGTCTGTTCAGGCAAGACTGCACACGCCAGAAGGGCAGGGTAGATCGATGTCTGCCTCATGACTCACTGGCCTAGGACCCAGTGTTCAGCAAGGCACAGGAACATTGACGGAGAGGCTGCCTACCTGACCATCTTTCCTTCCACCCATCTCTCTTGAGAGTGTAATCTTCCTCAGCCAGAACTTGGGGGACAGTAAGGACCGGAAGCATGAGTCAGGACAATGACATGTTCTCTCACATGGGTCTGTTGGAGACTAGCCCTCCGCCACCCATCCTAACAGTGTTTATAACTAGATGAAACACCGTGGCCTAAGAGATGAGATAAGGGACCTGACTCTTCTCTGAATGCCATTTCTTTGGTCCACGATGACATGAGCATCCGAGAAGACCCATGCAGCCCCAGGGCCACCAGAGAAGCCACAAATGGGGCCACCAGGAGGTGTAAGCCCAGCTTTGGGTCTGTTCCCAAGAGCCCAGGGCAGGAAGGACGGTGCTACCTGGCGGGGTCCTGCACTCACCCAGAAGTTTCTGTAGCACCTGGCCGTCGTACAGGTCATCCTCCAGCTGCTTCACGATGATGCGCTCCCCGGCCAGCACGTCGTTGATCCAGTCCAGAAGCACCTGGGGCAGGTGAGAGGCGCTGTCATAGAGCTGCTACATAAAGCCAGGGTCAGAGCGGGTTCAGGGGGGCAGTGGCCCAAACACACAAGGGCTACCACGGAAGACAACCGGTGTCTCTTGGTTCATGGCCAAGGTAGGAGTGGAGAGCTAGACCCGTGCGTGGAGCTAGGACTTCCTAACAGTTTCCAGCAGAGTCCTGGCAGGACCAGGCAGGCTGGGAACCTGCAGAGACCATGGGTAGAGGATGACACCGATCCCCCTGGCAGAAGAGCTCACAGGGCATGATGTTTTTGTACACTGTGTAAAGTTTCCCCTTGGGTTATTCAAATGCTGATTTCAGTCTGGACACAGCATTGTAATGTTTATACCGAATGTCTCTTGTCTCAAGTTCATGTAAACGATTCTTACCATTTATTCTCCTTTATACCTCTGATTGGAGGACGTCCCTCCCTAGTCCTTATCCTGCCCAGCCACTGGGTGATCAGCATTTAATGACAAGCCATGAGGATAGGGTCCGGTAGGAGGTCATGGAAACACGCCTGGAGCCCAAAGAGCCAGATCAATAATAATACGCAAATATCTTGGGCTGGGGCTAGGAGGTAGCCAGATTAGCATAGAAGTTTAAATTATACCATTTAACTGCACAGCTATTGAGATGCAATTTTAAATAAATATTAGTTTTTCTGTGTGACTATTGGGGAATAGTATAAGATAAAGAAATACAGCTGCCAGATTCATTAACTGCTACATTTATATTAAAGATATTGCATTTACAGGTGCTAAATGAGTTAAGTGCTGGGAGGGGGAAGGGGACCGTGAGCCATTACCCCCACTTGTCCCCTCTTAGCCTGCCCTTCAGCAGCCCTGAGTCTAGAGTCCCAGGCTCATACAAGAAGTCCCGGCATGGCTTCTGTTCACCGAACTCTATAGACTGTTTAACCAATGGAAAATCAACCTGCCACACCCCTCAGAAACCAGACCTGTGTGATGGTCACTCCAATCCACTTTAGAATGTCTCCTGTCCCTGTAGAGAAACCAGGCCTATGCCCCCCCCACCCCCCAGTTCTGCCCCTCTCCATCTCCTGTAGTCAATGAGATTACACAGTATGCAACTCCTCCCTCACGCCTGGCTTCTCCCTTAGCCATTAGAGCAGAGTTTGAAACTCACCCCCCAGCACAACCCCTATCTCTCCCCAACTTCTGCCTGAACGCTTTACCACCGCATGACAAAAATGTAGGTACATTTTATTTGTCTCCCCCACCACCAGACCATCGGGGTCCTGTCACTTTCTGTCCATCACTCTGCTGTGAACATTCACGGTCAAGGTGTCCATCTCATTTTTCCAGACCCACCTCCAGAAGACTTTTCTTAACAGGTTTTTCCACTCAGCCCATTAGGAGACAGGCTGTGAAAGCAAGCCACCTGCACTGTCTCTTGGACAGGGGGCTTCCCAAGGACAGTAGTCATTCACTGTCAACACCCAGAATAAAACAGATGCTCGCCTGGGCAGCCACGACTCTCAGACTGGCTTTTCCATGCCAACAAAATGAATTAAGCTATCTAATTGGACCCCTTAGCCCCCGAGAGGAGAGGTCTGTGACCACTCTCGGAAGCATCAAAGTGCACAAAATCCAAAAACACTGTCTCATTACTCCTCGAAGCAGCAGTGACCTGAAAAACTCGTCACAAAATCCTGACCCATCAAGTCCTGACTAGGTTCCGAGTGACCGCACAAGACTGGCCCAGGCCGATATTCACAGGGGAACCGATGACTCATGAGTGTCTAGGGTAAAGGGCCACACACCCTTGTAGCCCTTGTGTCCAAGCACAGGAGGCAGGGAGACAGAGTCGGAGCCCTCTCCAGCTCTCTGGCTGATTGAGCTCCAGTCTGGCTTGTGCTCTCTGACCACTGGGCTGTCTCCTCTGGGCAACGGACACTAGGAGGTAGGGCCTGGCTGGAGGAAACAAGTTGCAAAGGGCCATATCTTTGATGCCCACTGCCCACTTGGCCTCATTCTCAAGGGTCTAAAGTTTGTCCTCACACTGGGGGCTACAAACCACAACAAGGATTTCCGAGTTACAAAAAGGCAAGATCTCAACAAGGAATGAAAATGTGATGGCATGATGGGGTCACCATGGTTACTGTGGAGGTTGGATTTGCATCAACTGTGCACAGCCAGAGTCGCCTGGGAGAGGAACTGGAACAGAGAAAATGCTTCCACAGATTGGCCTGTAAGCAAGCCTGTGGGACATTTTCTTGATTGATAATTGATGTGGGAGGGCCCCGCCCATTATGAATAATGTCACGCCGGGGCAGGTGTCGTCCCCCCCCCCCCCCCCCGGTGCAATAGTAAAGCATGCAGAGCAATCAAGTGAGCAGCAACCCTTCATAGCCTCTGCCTCAGCTCCTGCCTCCAGGTTCCTGCTTTGAGTTCCTGCCCTGACTTTCCTAGACAATGACTGCAAGCTGTAAGTCTTTCCTCTCCAAAGGTGCTGTTGGTCATGGTGTCCGTCACAGCAACAGAAACCCTCAAACACGGGGAAGGGTGAGTCTTCTCTGCCTGTCATCAAGAAGGGAAAGGAAGCATGTGTTCCACCCACTGTCCCACCCCCAGCTGTGAACACTGCTGAGCCTTCATCGCTAGGGTCTCCTCTGAGGATAAAACATGAGTGAGTGTCCACACCAGGTGCCACCCTGGGCAGTGAGGATGAAGAGAGATGCAGTGCAGGCCCTGCCCACAAGGACAGTTACCTGTCACAGGTGTTAGGCTGAGAAGGGTGCAGGTGCACACAGTGGACATCTATCACCGTGTCTCCGGCCACTCCCCCACATGCTCCCAAGGCTCTTGTCACTCTGACCATCTCAAAAATCACTAGAACATACCAAGCACCTGTATGCCACAGGACCTTTGCACCTGCTGTTGGGCAGTTGGCTATGATATTTGCCTAGGGACTGACTAGGTCTGCTTAAATGCCACCTCCCTGACTTCTCTGCAGGGAATAGCAGACGGGGGTGAGCCTTGGAGGCACACCCTTACCACCTAACTGCATTGCATATCCACTGGGCCCTCCTCATGCCTTTCTCCCAGGTACACTGTGTGAGCTTGGTAAGTGAGCTGTGTTGCTCAGCACTTGTCCCCAGTGGCTATGGCAGGAGCAGACTCAAGGTTTCAAACAAACCAAAGACCTGCCTGGGGAAATTCACATCTAGGAAGGGCTTAGACCTTTCTATAGGACTTTGCTTCTGGATGCTTCCTCCCCCAAACACGGGCGTGCTGGGACATCTCGAGAGAATGCTTCCTCTATGAGAATCAAAAACTTAGAAGAAAAACAAAACCACCACCAACAACAACAACAACAAACCCACAGCTACATCTCTGATCTGCCCTAAGCCCAAAGGCAAGAACAAAAGGCCAAAAGCTCAAAGAAAAAAAAAGTCTACACAACAGGTCAGGCTCTCGGGTCCAGGAGGCAAAAATTCTCTCCAGTCCCCCCCCCCCCCCAACTCCTGAAGAGGTGGAGCTGACTTGGGGACACCACCCATCACTGCATCCTTCTGCTCTCCGCCATCCTTGTTAATCTTCCGTTTTATAAAAGAGCTTTTAAAGATAGCATCAGCCATTATTTTTAGGGACGCGCTCATTGGCGAGCCCCGAGTCCTGCGGGCGAATAAGGAGGACATATATTAATTACATCCTAACACGGCACTCGATCATGGCCAGCTCTATGAGCTTGCTCTAACTGGAATAAAAAATTACTTTCCCCTTAGTTCCCTCTGAATTATAATCGAGTCTGCAGTCTGTCTTCCCCAGAGCCATGACAGTTATGGTTTAATCAGTTCCAAACAGAGTCCTGGCTGTGTTGTCCCCAAGGGGATGGAGATACACCTTACTGAAAGAAGTTGGAGTCCGTGGGGCCTGAGCATGGTAGAGCACCTCCACACAGCCCGGGCCCCAGAAGGGAAAAAAACAACAACAGCCTCAAGACAAGAATAAGCCTGACCCAGTAACTGAACAGTGAGATGTGAAATCTGCTTTTGGAAGGAGACACACCCCAGCATGAGGTATCTAGATGCTTCTGGTCAGCGTGCTTAATGAAGAACTGTGTGGTTTGTATTGGGTTTTTCTTTCCAACTTGAAAATCCATCACTCCGACAGCTATTCTCTGACCTCAAGGGTCTGTAGTCAGAGCGCTGTGACACTCACTGCCCAAAGTCAAGCACCCTAGGTTACGAGCTCAGTCACTGGTCATCAGAAAAAAAAAGAACCACCCTCCAGACCGCTTCCCTTCCAGAGATCAACAGTGCCAAGCCCTTGACCTTGCATGTGTGGGCTCCTTTAGGATCATCCTGCATTGGAAGCTAACTGAGGGCTCTCCAAGTGCCCTCACTAGCAGTGCCCTGGGTGTGTCCAAGAGTGTGTGCTATAGAGGGGATTTCACACTTGGGCAACTCTGAGGGATTCAGAGTTCTGTGCCAGGCCCTGGGGACAAGGTCCAAATGGCACCCTGCATCGGACACTGAGCACAGAGGCCTCTCCCTAACAGAAAAGTACAGGACACTTTTAATAGACTGGTTAATGCCACAAAGTATCTCAGCCATAAGCCTCCAATACACTGTCCACCTACAGGGAATCTGGTTCATTCCAGCAGACACTAGAGTAAATGGTCATAGGAAGAAACACCAGCAGAGGACACCAGCATCTTTGAGGCTCCTAGGTCCACAGAATACAGGTCCATTTCTAAAGTGATGCCCAGATGGTCATTGCCCAGCTCCCCACAGACCTGGTCTCTCTCCGTGCCCATCATCAGATAATGAATGGCTGAAGGTCAAGGCACTCCACTTTCTTCTGAGTTGGGATTGGACCTTCGCCCCTTAATAGCCCAATAAGCACGACAGATGCTCAAAATAGTTTTTAATAGTCAACCTCATTCCAACGCTTGCCCAGCCAGAGCCAGGGACTTCAGACAAAAGGCAGAGGGCAGCTCACAGCACTGCAAAGATGATATTTGTAAAGTAGTGGCCACCAAGACACCAGAGGGAAGTCAAGGAGGGCAGACACCAGGAGAGGGAGAAACAAGGCCAACTACGCTTCCTCAGAAACTCAGCCCTGGCCCCAAAGACTGGGAGAGTCTGTGAAGGACAGACGGCCACAGTGACCATGTCCAGCAGGACAGGATTGTCAGCCAGATCGTCCTCTGACCTGCTCCGGCCAACATACCAGACAGGTTTTAGGTTTCAAAATACCTCCTTGGGAGTGGGGACAGGCGTACGGTTCAGCAATGGAGCTGAGTCCTGGGTACCTGGGTAGGAGATGGCAAAAGACAAAACACAAAACCTGCTTCTGAACAGCAACCCCACAGTGGATACCCATAGGGGACCCCCACAGGGAACCCCTAGGAGCTGGGTCACTGGCCTGCAGCACGACGTTCTGAAATACTCACTCACATGGTGACCCTGGGCACTAAGGTTCTAGAACCATCTGCATAGGGGAGCAATTACCCAGCTCCCATTCTCTCTCCCCTTCTCCCACAATCCATTTCCTAGACCCTGGTCTCGAGTATACCTCCCCCAGATAACTGTCACCTTAAGGATAACTGTGGGGCCTGGTGTCCTCTTGGTGAATTATCAACCCTAAGGTAGCATGGGACCACTAAAATTGCCTGTGGGTCTTCAGGAAACTGTTCCTTCTAACCTTATACCCAGAGGTATAACTTTATACCCACACTTATCTAGCTCAAACCTCTCTCTGGCTAAGGTGTTTGACCACAAACCCACAACAGCAGCTGATGAGCCTCCCCCCGCCCCCCAAGTCCCCAGGTCCCTAGGTCTGTTCCCCTGTGTGTGCGCTATGCTCAGCATAGCAGCAACAAAGCCACAGAACATTTGGAGCAGAGGCGAACAAGGAGTCTTGAGATGATAATGGAGGTCTAAGCAGAGCAGACCCAAGGTACCTGGTTCGGCCGTGACCCTGGGGACAAGCCAGGCACTGAGTCCAGTCACAGGAGCAGCTAGGAGGCAGGTCCATCCCACACTCACATTCAGGCAACACCCACAGTCCTCCAACACAAGCAAGCTCCAGTCACACCATGGCTTCCCTCAGAGCCCCATACACCTGACCAGCAGAGGTAGCTCATGGGAGCCACTGCACCTACCTCCCACTCACCTCTCTCAGAGCCCTCCCTGGTTGAGAAGTTTAACGCTTTGTACAATCCTCAACAGAGCCACAAAGTCAGCTGATGGTTCCCCAGATTGCTCCCCTGTCCATGGTATTTACATTTATATCTGAAAGTGCTAGATCAAGACCAGCCTGCTCTGAGATGAGATCTCAGGCTGGGTGCCTGAAGTTTGGTCTCCATATGCATAGCTACAGCCAATGGGCTGGTTGTAGGAACAGGGTATCTCAGGAACTCGGCCACTGCTGCAGGTGTGGAGACGCTCCGCCTGGCCCGTGTGCATGGTCAGCTACAGTGGAGGAGCTTTGCTTCCAATGGCTGCTCCGGGGACTTCCGCAATTCTGGCTTACAACCATCCCATGGATTCCCTCACATGCTGGAGGCAAGAAGCCCAGAATCCCTGTTCAGAGCTGAGGTCAAATGTCAGGAGAGGAGACTGGCCCCTCTGGGGCTCTAAAAGGACCCTGCCTGCTTCCCAGCCTCCTGCAGCTTCTGGTGGCTCCCACAGACACAGGCACATGGCTTTCATCCTTCATCCAGTCCAGCAGCTGAGGCCTTGCTTCCCCCTTCCATGACATCTCCGTTTGCAGAGAGCCTCGGTCCCTCTGCACAGATGCAACACTTATTCTGTCTTTCCTTGCTTGTTTGACTTTTTTTGTTTTGTTCTGTTTTTTGTTTTGTTTTGTTTTTTTCTTTTGGTTGTTTTTGGTTTTGTTTGAGATAAGGTTTCTCCATGTTGCTCTGGCTGTCCTAGAACTTGCTCTGTAAACCAGGCTGGCTTCAAACTCAGAGATTATCTGCCTCTGCCTCCAGACTGCTAGGATTAAAGATATGTGCCACCACTGCCCAATGCAATGGTTAATCTTAATTGTCAACTTGACACAATTAAGAATCAGCTGAGAGGAATGCTTACATTGGGTTGGCCTGTTGGCATGTCTGTGAGGATCTGTCTTAATTAGTTGATGTGAGAAGACTGAGCCCACTGTGGGCGGCACTAACCCTAGATCTAGGGGTCCCAAGGATAAGAGTGGAGAAAGCAGCTGAGCACATCAGGCAAGCAAGTAAGCATGCCGACACTCAATCTCTCTGCTCTCGCTGTGGACAGGACTCGCTGCTTCAAGCTCCTGCCATCTTGGCATGCCCACAATGTTGGACTGTAACCCAGAACTGTAAACTAAATAAACTCCTTTTCACCTACATAGTGAGACCCTGTTACAAAAAAAAAAAAGAAAGAAAGAAAGAGGAAAAAAGAAAAGAAAATGAAAGAAAGGAAGGAAGGAAGAGAGAAAGAAAGAAAGAAAGAAAGAAAGAAAGAAAGAAAGAAAGAAAGAAAGAAAGAAAGAAAGAGAAAGAATGAAGGAAGGAAGGAAGGAAGGAAGGAAGGAAGGAAGGAAGGAAGGAAGGAAGGAAGGAAGGAAGAAAGAAAGGAAGGAAGGAAAGAAAGAAAGACGAATCACCATCTTTGGGTGGCTGTAACAGGCATTTCCAGTTCATGTTTCTACAAGGGCATAGCTGGCAAGCAACCCTGATTCCCCTGAATCAGCCCTTAATTATGAAAGCTCAGTCACAAGGGGTGGCAGCAGGCTCTCTGCTGCAGTGAAGGTGGAGTAGCCAAGAGAGAGCCGTCTATTTCAGGACACTCTCTGTCACATGCAGCATTTCAAAGCACCTAGGTCACCAAAGCCAACTCTGGGTCTCCAAGGCAGGACACCATCTGCCTACCTCTGTCTCTGGTGGGTGGCCTTCAGACGCCCTACTGTGGCTTAGATCTGAGCAATCAAAGCCTCAGGCTGCCCCTGGACAGGATCAGCCATGTGCTAGAGAAGAGGAAGCAGATGTCCCTGGCAGCCACTGAGCCACAAATCCACCTGCCTGTTACTGTGACCTTTGAGAACAAAGCCTTTTGCTTTCCCACCTGGCTGATAGTCACACTCCCACACATGGTCCCCAAGTGTTTTAGTTTCATTCTGTCACTGTGTGAAAACATTCTGACCAAAGGAAGTTTAGGGGGGAAGGAGTTTATTAACTTACACTAATAGCTCAGTCCATCCGAGGGAACTCAGGACAGAAACTCATGAAGGAGCTAGAAGCAGAAACCATGAAGGAACACTACTTACTGGATCACTCACAGACTCATGCAGAGCTAGCATTCTAATATAATCTAGGACTGTCTGCCAAGGGAATGGTGCTGCCCACAGTGGGCTGTGTCTACCTATATCAGTTAACAATCAAGACCATCTCCTACCGACATGCTACACTACAGGTCAAGTCTAATCTTGGAAACTTCTCAACTGAGACTCCCTTTTCAGGTAACTCCAGGGCTGGGTTACTTTGACAGTTAAAGCTAACTAGGATACCAAGGCCTCTTCAGATGAGGCTATAGTAGGGGAAGACAACAACCTGCTCCCCAAAACAACTTAAATCCACACCCCATGAAGCTACAGACAACCATGCATGTAGGAAGAATATATTGGCTCAAAACAGACCCAACACGGCTCTAGTGAGGACCATGTGACAGCCCATAAAGGACCTGGGGGGCGTGCCCTAGCACATGGAAACACCTAGAAGACCCATGTTCCATCCATTCTTCAGCCCACACTCTACCCCTCACAAGCCCTTTCTAATGTAACCTCAATGGCCCTGTCAGGAGCCTGGAGGCTCAGGTCCTCCTTGTGTCCACCAGAGTCCTGCTTCCCCAGAAGAAGGCCTGGGACCAACAGGGATATTCCAACATCAGACTATAACTCACCTTGACCAACTCCTTGAACTTGGGGTCTTCTCTAGAGGTGGGATCGATCATGGTACGCTCTTCATTCTCCTCTGCCAAAGACAAAAATGACCAGAATGAATGGGGGTTGGGGGAAGGTTGACAGGGGTGCCAGGGGTGGAGGACTCCCTGCTCACTCACAGGAGTCAGGAAGCTGGTGGAAAAGCAGAGACCATTATGTTCTCTGTGATGAATGCAGACTGTTCCTCAGTCTTGGGCTCCAATTGCTCTAGCAGCAAGTCTAAGCCACGATGGCATGGGTAGAGAAAAGACAGAGGGTGGCACCCACAATGGCTTCAAAAGTGCTGTGCCAAAACCAGAGGGCTAAAGAGAGCTTTGAGCATCAGTATCTCCTGGGTCACTGTTCACTAGTCCACAGGAGGCTGTGTGGGGCCTCGGAACACACAAGGAAACAGATGGGCAAGCAGTATCATATACAAAACAGTATCTGCACGGAAGTACTAGAAATAGCCAAAACACACAGAAAGATGACAATATACCCATCTCTCCTGTGTGTTTCCCCTCCATGTCTGGCTTTAACAGACAAGAATCCAGTGGAGTTCACAGGGAGAGCAGGACAGGAAGGTGGGGAGGAAATGAAGGCACAGGAGCCAGAACAGAAAAAAACATTGTCCCACAGAAGCCAGGATATCGTGGGCCTGCTGACCACAGTGGGGAGCTAGGAAGTCCAGCTTCCCAGGCAAAGGCTAGCCCAGAAGCATCTGCTGCAATAAGCAGCTGCAGAAACCATGACAGAGGCATGCCCTTCTGTGGGGAGAGACATCAGGGACAACTAACTGGTCTTGGGTACCAAGCCATCTCTGGGCCACAGGTTGGGCCACACCTGCTTCCTCCCTGAGACCCTAATAGCCTTGTCATGGCAAATCTGGGTAGACAGGGATCTTCCTCTGAACCAGGGTTTGGAAAAAAGCAGTGTCCCAAACCTGCCTTCCACATTGACTTGCTGCCAAAACACAAAGCCAGGAAAGAATACCTTGGCTGCCACCCTGTCATCAACCTGCAAGGAGCCAGGGGTCTTCCCCAATCACAGTTCCCACATGGCCAGCCGCAGCCCCATGCTCTTTGTGGCAGCCAAGGAGATATATAGGGTGCCTGAACTGTGTGCTTAATTTTTTAATTTCTTCATGCTTCGAGATCTTAGGGCCCATTCATCCCAGGGAGACTGTTCTCCAGGGATGGCTGTCCCCTAGCCTCCTCCTCTAGGGGATCATTGGGACCCACACCCTGAGCCAGTACTCATCTTTTCTCATCTCCTAGGCCAGCTATCAGCTATCTCAAGCCAGAACCTTGTGCCTGGAGCACCTAGGCTTACACTATCCAGTCCTCAGTTCAGTAACCAAGCCAACTCTTCCTCCCCCTCCTCCACTGCTTGCCCAGCCCTGCATAGCCACCCCCTGGACCTGTGACCATAATCAGCCATGTTCCCAATGCTAGTTATCTACACCTGTGTGCCAATAAAATCTGCATTGAAGACTGGGGCGGAAGCCTACTTCTCCCTAGAGATCTTAGAATAAGACTCTGGTTCTCAAACACCATCCACCCATGTGGGGTCCCACACCAGGGATGGACACCAAAGGATGCCAAGTGGCCTTGGTACCTAGCTGGGTGTCTTCAGGGTGAATGTCCACCAAACTCGGGGCCAGTGGAGAATTGATGGCGCTCTTGCCTTCTTCCTGTAAGTCAGTCACTGTTGAGCAAAGAGAAACAAGGTCAGTATGAAGGGAGCCCAAGATAAAAGTCCCATGCTTCTAATGTGCCGCTTGCATGGACATCCCTTCAGGTTGGACAGCCCAGAGAGGCTGGGGAAAGCACTCCCAGCCCAGAGCAGCTGCCATTTTGCTTGACACCAAGCAGTTCCCAAGCATGACCAGTCTGTCCACACTGTTCTTTGGAACATGTGACTGAGACATGGAAACTTCTGGAAGCTTCTAGTTGTTTCTAATGGTTTCCAGACCCTCCTGAGGCTGCTTTGGTAGATAAAGCTTAGACCAGAGAAGATGAATGGAAGTTCCTTCTCTCTCTGGCAGAGCTGTATCTGAGGTTCTAGACTCCAGGTGTAAACAGGCCCACTTGCATACATGGTGATCAGAATTTAAAGTGTGTCATATCCTTTGGGATGGAATTCTGATGAAGGTGCAGTGAACTTTTACATTCTACACTTTTCTTGCATCTCTTTTTAAACAGCTGGACACATGCCTACCCCCAGCTGGGCACAACCCTTTCAGCTCTCCGCCCTGGGAACAGTGAACCTCCTAGAGGGCATCCACTCACAGCCAGCCTGGATGTCCCCTCTCACCTCACCTCCCATGTGGACTCCACAGTTATAACAACCAGCCCTCACTTGCTGATGCTTGGGCCTGCACAGAAATCTGCTTGGAGAATGTCCTGAAGCCAGCAAAGGCATGGTCCACAGCCCTCTTTCTCCCCAGATGCTCCACAAATTCTGCAGGTACACACACACACACACACACACACAGGTGCTGCGGGGGATAAGTCACTAAATCTTTATTACCATCTCTGTCTCTCCTGGCCCCTGGATGGGCGAGCTTCCTCCTAAGATCTTAACCTCTAGGGAAGGTAACAGGATTGGGCTCAAGGCCAGTAGAAAAAAGAACTGACTAAGGAAGTGAGCCCAGATCCCGTGCTGGCAGTTTATTGGCCCAGAGACGGCTAGCTGCACACAGCAGTAGGCATATAGGCTGGGGTAGGGCATAGTTGTAGGGTTCAGACAGTGTGCACCCCAGTCCTATGGCATCATACAGGATCCTTCATCCCCCTAGAAACTCTGATGACTCTTGGTCACAGTCATGAAGTGTGTGTGTGCGCGCTCGCGTGTGTGTGTGTGTGTGTGTGTGTGTGTGTGTGTGTGTGTATGTGTGTGTGTGTGTGTGTGTGTGGCCGGGGAGACACACATGACACAAGAGCTTGTACAGACGCAAGGCTTGGCTTTTTTCTGCTGAGAGAAAGCTCTACCACATCTGAAGCCCTGAAACCAGAAATGGTGGCTTCTATACCACTGGATTTCAGTCTCCAGACTCTAGCCCCCAGATCCAGAGGTGACAGAGATAGATAGGTCCCTACTGGCCACTTTTTTACAGCCCCGAGAGAGAGAGGCACAAATCACTTGCTGACCACACATCCTGCCTGAGGAGATCTCCAGGGGCAGGTATCTCACCTC
Organism: Uromys caudimaculatus; assembly: GCA_028551405.1. Taxonomy (NCBI): domain Eukaryota; kingdom Metazoa; phylum Chordata; class Mammalia; order Rodentia; family Muridae; genus Uromys; species Uromys caudimaculatus. The sequence continues at coordinate 18,350,586 of CM052718.1, forward strand.
TTTGTAATTCGCCAATGGAACTTATACAGAGACTGCCTCTCTAAATTCTTCCCAAAATACCAGTCACCTCAATGCTTTAGCACCTTACGTGTTGATCACCCAGCACCCACCACAGCAGGTGATAGGGACAGCGTCATGTACACCATAAAGGCTTCAGAACAGGAGTGCCTGCACAGCTGGCTAGGAGACCCCAGGCCAGTCCTGTTAACCCCTCTGACCCTACTGCCTCAGGTGGCGTTTCCTGTTTGATCTCTTAGGTCTCCAGGCAGGCTGAAGAACACCAGCCCCAGCTGGGAACAGGGCACACAACAGCCTCTAGGGACACGACTGTGGATGCAGCTCTGGGGATAACCCATCCTCTGCCTCCACCGGACAGATGGCTCCAACATCAGCAAAGATACTGATTGCAGGATTTTTTTTTGGAAAAGGAGACCGTCTTGTAAACCCATGTTCAAGGCCACGTTATTCACAACAGCCAAAATCAAAAACAACACAAATATTCATGAATTAAAAAAAAGAAACTGTGCCGGCCACACCCATGGGAAACCCATAAATATGACTCAGTCTTGAAAGGCTCTTAACCCAGTCCCTACTAATCATCTCTTAATCCCCTAATGCTCGCCATGACTCTAGAGGGAAGCAGGCAAACATCAGACGGTTGCATGAGTCGGTGCCCACCAAGGCGTTGTGGACTCCCTTTGCCCCACCTCCCAAAGATCCATCCTGGGACACCAGGCTCATTGGGAAAACAGACCAAATTCCAGCAAGTCCTTGCTCTTTGTAGGTGAGATGGAGAGTGTCAGAAAGAGGAAGAAAAGACAACCCTACAGGACAATTCAACGCACAGCAGCCCAGTGACCAGTGCTTCCCCAGGCCCATCCAGCCGACTTCTCAGAGAAAAGCACAGTGGGTCCCCTCTGCTGAGGCCATGTGCAGGGATTAGGGTAACAGCCGAAGAAGAATGAAGACAGTTTGGGTTGAGAATAAGGTCCTCCAGGGAGACTTCAATGAGCCACATAGGAGACTCACACCAGTGAGCCACACAAGAGAATCACACGATGAAACCCACCCTTTCTCTCAGAAAGATCCCGGAACAAGGGCAATAGCTCAGTGAGTAAAGTGTTTGCTGAGAAACCATGAGGGGCCAAGCCCAACCGTAAAAATCAGGCATAGCTGGTGGTGGCGCACGCCTTTGATCCCAGTGCTGAGGAAGCAGAGGCAGGCAGATCTCTGTGTTCAAATTCAGCCTGGTCTATAAAATGAGTTCCAGGACAGTCAGGGCTACACAGAGAAACCCTATCTCCGGAAAAAAAAAACCCACAAAAACTAGCCAGGCATGATGGCTCCACACTAGGGAGGCAGAGAAAGGTGGCTCTCTGGAGCTCACATGTCAGCCAGTCTAGTCTAATCCACCAGCTCCAGTCCCAGTGAGAGACCTCATCACAAAAAGCCCTCAAAGGCCGGTGGGTGGCCCTCAAAGGGCGACCACTGGCCTTCATGTGCACCTGCACATGCCCAAACACTGGAACACACGTGAGATTTAAAACAACAGCAACAAAGACCCTGGAGCTATTGCAAGCACCAGCCCCCTACCTAGGAAGGGGCATAAAGCCCAGGACTGGGGGCTAGGGGTCCGCGGGTGGGACTGTGACCCTGATTCAGAGATCTCAGAGTTAGCGGGTGCAGTGGCACGCCATTATCAAAGCACAGAAACTAGGTTACATAAAACAAAAATTTCCACGCTGTATTTGAACATCAAAAACAACACTAAGCAGGGCCAGGAACTGCGTGACCTTAATAAACAAGAAGCACACTACAGAGCCCGCCAGGCTGCGAGCCACACGCTCTCCCTGGGGTGGTCCTTCCTGCTCAAGGCTTTGGGGAAACACAGACTCAGAGTCTAGGAAAAGTACTGTAAACTTGGCCAAAGTCACCAAGTCCCGGCTCAAACCTTACCCTGCCACATATACCAAGCTCCCTCATCTCACTAAGCCTGTCTCCCCACTGGAGCACAAAGGTAAGAGTCCATGCTCACAGGAGTCTTTAGGGGAATGAGGTCTGGAGCACTCAGCACTTAGCTTGGGTTGCACACCCTGGAGGGTCAGCTGTGACTGATGTGGGTACCCGAGGAGCCTGAGGAGAGCCATTGCAGTGGAAGAACAAGGAGGAGGTGCATCCTGCATGAGAACCGTGAGATACTCCCTGGGGGAAGCATCCAATACACAGGTCTTGAAAGGCCAGACCTGGGAGTAGCTTTAGGGACTAAAGAGCAGTGTGTGGTGGGAGGGACCCAGCCCAGGGACCCACAGACACCAACGGTAGAAGGGTCCATTGCCCCAGCCTGGATCTTCCAGGTCTCCCACTCTGCATTGAACAGTTTCCGGTGTTAACCCAATGGGCAGCTTCAGAGGATCCACCAAGAGCCAGTACCTTCTACCCCACCAGCAACCAGCCCAACAAGCTAGTGGGCTTCAGCAAATCTCGGGAATGCTGGGATTTTCAAAGTTATGGTCCAGATGGCAGAAGGACTCACACTTCAAAGATGTGAGATGCCACTGGCCATGCCTAGTCCCAGTCCTGAGGTAGGTTTATGATGGCACTCAAAGGAGCCTGCTGGCCTGGCTTTCCCAAGCATCCTGACTGTTCTGAGGTGAGCGCCTGTCCACATGCAACCCAGCAGCCAGACCTGAGGAGTAGGTATCAGCCTGGTCCTTCTGGCCAAGAGGCCCTCTTACTGAACCGAGTCTCCAAGGCGTGTGGAGAGCTGGTTGTATGGAAATACCAGCTGAGGACCAAGAGGAAGCTAGGAGGGAGATGGAGGCCAGAGAGGGATGGAGTTTGGAGGCCAGGGAAGGCAGAGGAGTTGGAGGTCAGGGAAGGGGAAGGTTAGGACAGAAAAGAAAAGAGAGCACGGAGTGTGACTGAGATAAGCCTCTTGTCTACTCACTGGTCTCCAAAGACTTGGCAAGGCTTAAATGAAAAAAGTTAGATGTGGGGGTGCACACCTTTAATCCAGGCATGGAGGAATTATCAGCAGAAGGGTCAGCTTAAGGTCATTCTCAGACCTATAGTGAGTTGGGGGCTAGCCTGGGCTACTGAAGACCTTGTCTCAAATTTTTCTCAATTAAAACTTAAAGCAACCTGGAAGGGGGGGGGGGGGGAACAGCCGCCTCTCCTGACTTGCAGTCACAGAGGGAAGAGATGACTTCAGAAACTCACTCAGGAGCCTCCTAAGAGTCTGCTATTTATACCTCAGGCCAAGTGCAGTGCTCACAGCTTTGATTTTATTTTTTATCCTTTTCTTTGTATGGCTCCATTTATTTATTTATTATTTATACCCAGGCTCTTAAGGAAAAAAAAAAGATTTTTTTTTTGGCAGCCTTTTTTTGTTTCCTTTTGACATTATTAGGAAAACAGGGCTTTGAAAGCGGGCTGGTTGAGGAACAAGCCTCCCTCTGGGTGGAAGAGAAACACCGGCCAGCCGGCACCTGCAGACACTCTCAGCTTATCACTTCAAGGGATATAGCATGTCTTCTGGAAAAGTGGGGTGCAAGACCCTCACAGTGGAAGGAGGGGTCTGCTAGGACACAAAAGCCTAAAGGGGGGCTCGAGGATGCAGACTCTGGGAACGAGAGCAATGGTGACTCCATTCACTGACGTCCACATAGCAACTGCATCTCCCTAACCCTAACCCTAACCCTGCAGGGACCTTGTGTACCATATATACACTTCTTGGTGTTCACAGAGAACAAAGGACCATGGTAGGAAAATCTCAGCAAACACACTCTGAACCAGGATCAAAGCAAAAATCTCACAAAAAGGGCCATGCCGCAGCTGCTGCACATCAAAAGAAGAATTTGAAACCGGTAGCAAAGCTGCCTCAATTTGGGCCACTTAACCAGCCCGCCACAGGCTAGTGCCCAGCAGTGCCCTGCACAGATCTACACTCAAAGACAGAGCACTCTACGGAGCCTCAGAAGAATGAAGAGGACAGAGTCCATTGTCCGTCTTCCCATCTCTGCTCTCAGCAAGGGGCGTGTAGGGGCCCGTGAGCCAGCAGCAGAGACCCCAGCACACCTCTGATAAACAAGCCCAGGAAACAAGAGTTTTCCGTGTATTTCCTAACTCTGGAGATGTTCTAATTCACCCTCCAGGAAGGGCTTCTTCCAAACGGCTCTGAAAAGCAATCAAACTGGGCTGCACATGAGGCTCTTCCAGCTCAGACAAGTCAAGATCTGACCCAAATAAGATCTAAGTAAGAGTGAAAATATCAGGCTGGATATCTGGGGCTGATCGCTGCCGGTGACCTTCCTGACATCCACAGATTTGCAAAAGGTGAGGGACGGAATTTGAGGAGGGGACTTGTTCCTAACAGTTACACACACAAAGACCTTGATGTACGAGGCTGGCCCAGGATACCCACCGGGTTCAGCACCAAACATGAGGACAGCATGCAGGACAAGGCCACACCCAGTGTGACACCAGCTTGGGGCAAATAGGAGCCCAGAAAGAGTATCTGACCCAGACCCAGCAAAGAAGGAATGAGCTTCAAACATTGTGTGATAAACATCAGAGAACTGGCCTCTCACCACCAAGAGGCCCAGCTGGACTGCTGTTCATGAGAGATGGGTTTGGTCTTCTCATGTAGACCATGGCCGAGGGTACTGGGCACAGCGTGCTCCAGTGTGTTAACTCCGTAATTTCTAAGTGGGGGGAGTTTCCACACTGGAAGGCCTAGGAATAAGATGCAATGGGGACTTGAACCACTGATTTATGAGCCTGTTCTGCTGGGGCATAAGGTTCCATTCTACTTCACAAGACAAAATAGGTTCAGACACTAAAAATAAAAGTGCATGCATTTTAATAAGCTACATTGGAAAGGAGGCCAGCAGCCCACATCAGAAGCCACAGCTAAAGATGCGTCCAGATGAGACTGCATAAGTAAGGACCCGAGAGACTCTGGGATCCAGGAAGACTGTTGGAGGGCAGGGCCTGCCTCCAGCTCACCTGCTGATACCCACTCTCTGTCACCATACTTTGGCTCCAATAGCCAAGCTTGCACCGGCTCACTCCACAGGTACCAGTGTAATGCCACTGTGAGAGCCAACCTGACACCGGGACGCTCTGGGCCTTTCAGTCAACTATCATTTTAAATAGAGGGGATCCCATCAGACTCAGCCATCTTCCCAGCACCCCAAGCTGTTCCTGCCATTGCCCAGGATGGAGAGCTCCAGAGTAAAGCCCATGGGGGTTCCCAAAGAGTCCTGATGAGAGATCAGCCTTCCACAAACCCAGCAGTGCCCTCTCCTTCCCCACCCCTGTACCTTCCTCAAAGCCTGTTGGAGCTAGGTCCTGTAGACCACACCTCCTGACCCTGGGAGAGCCCTTCTCTTATCTTTCCTCTTTAGAAGCGCCTGGGGTACACTCCCAGCGTACCCACCACCCTGGAAGGGGCTAGGGCCACTTTTCCAGGTTCCCACAGTTCACCATTCATGAAACAGCAGCAAACTCTTAGCTTGGGGGCATGCTCGCCTCCTGTACCCAGAACCAGGTCTCAGATCATCACTGTGGTCATGCATCCAGCACAAAACCAGGCCCAGGATTTGTGTACAGAGGATGCATGGGAAGTAGAGAGCCAAAGACTTCAGCTGGGGGTAGCTCTACCTAGAACACAGATAGTGGCTGTCACCTACAGTTCACCTCTGGCCACTTCACTGATGGAAAAGAGGTCTCCCATTAAGGCTCATATTAGCCCAGCAGTCGTGGGTCACCAAGAACCCAATTACTACAATGTAGCCTTGATGAGGCAAGGGGAAGGATGCTGCCCAGAGATTAGGGATTGATTGGGGCAGCCAGCCTTGAGCCACCCTCAGCCTCCTTTACTTTGAAGGGCAGACCAACTATTCACACAGGTTTCCCCGACACAGAGACCCCCCATGCCAGGCAGAGTACATCTGTCTCAGGAACTAGGTCTGATGACTACATGGTGCCTGATATCGTGTGTGTGTGTGTGTGTGTGTGTGTGTGTGTGTGTGTGTGTGTGTGTGTGTGTGCGTGCGTGTGTGTGTAGCTGAAGCTCGGAGCTAGGGTTAAACAGACAATTCCCTCAGCCCCCAAACAGAGTCTTTTCTTCCCCTCTGTCCCCCAGGGTGATCAGAAAAATGTTAGAACCACAGAAAAATGACTTGAATAGGAAGAAGGTTTCCAGGTTCAGAATAAAATGTCAAGCTTACCATATAGGCCCCCTGGGCAGGCTGAATCAGGAGTGGGAGGGCCAAGGCAGCTCCCTCACAGAGAACACGGTCCTTGAAGGCTAAAAGGCAGCTTAGCTGTCTCCTCACATGCAAAGCCCCAGGGCTTCTTCAGTTTACCCTCTATCCCAGCTGTTCTCAACCTTAGGGTTGAGACCCCCTTTGGGGTTGCATTATCAGAGAGAGCAGGTGCCAAGGTCACCAATTCCCGAAGGACCCAGATGTCAAACGCCCGCCCTAAAGACAAGGCTCAACCTATTTGGAAGCTGCTGGATTCTCTGCCCTGAGGTATGGGTAGTAAGATCTCCAGCAGATGCTCACCAGGCTACTGGGGTAAGCAGGATGAAGCACTGCTCATCCTGGCTGCAGATAACTTTACAAAGGCATAGGCCCTCCAAAGTCCCTGCAAAGAGCAGGTATCAGACTCGAGCAAGCACAGCGCCTATGGAAGGCTCAGGGCCACCTAGGCTCAAAAGGCTGTGGTAAGGTTGGAAATTCAGGCCCAGTTCAGGGGGGAAGGAAGTGTAGAGCCATAGCTGTGGAGCAGGGAAGGCAAGAAAACAGCACAGGCCTCTGGGGAAGGTCAGAGATCTCTGGAACCTCAACTCCAAGTACCCAGGTCACTGCTAGGGTCAAACCCAGGGAGTCATACATACTAGGCAAGTGCTCAGTCATTGAATCATGTCTCTATTCCCCCTCTCCCCTTTTTGGAGGCTGCCTTAGTTAGGGTTACTATTGCTATGATGGAAGGGTTAATTTGGCTTACACTTCCACATCATAGTCCATCCCTGAAGGAAGTCAGACAGGAACTCAGGCAGGCAGGAACCTGGAGGCAGGAACTGATGCAGAGGCCATGGAGGGATGCTGCTTACTGACTTGCTCCTCATGGCTTGCTCGGCCTGCTTTTTTATAGAACCCAGGACCACCAGTCCAGGGATGGCCCCACCCACAATGGGCTGGGCCCTCCTCCATCAATCACTAATTAAGAAAATGCCCAATAGGCTTGCCCAGAACCCAACCTTATGGAGACCTTTTCACAATTGAGGTTCCCTCCTCTCAGATAACTATAGCTTGTGTCAAGTTGCCATAAAACTAGCCAGCTCGGTGGCTCAGGCTGTCCCGGGACTCTCAGTCCTCCTGCCTCAGCCCCCCCCCCCCCCAAGTGCTGGGACTACAGTATGTGACACCAGGTCCAGCCAGGATCACACTGCAGGGTCACACTGCATACTGGCTAGTTGAGAGGACTTCAGCCCCGTGACTTGATTCCCCACCTCTGACTGGCAGCTGAAGTTGCACCCCGCACCCCAGCCCCGCACAGAAGGGTTCCCCTGCTCATCACCCATTCTCTTGGCCCAGATCCTCAGCTCAGGGGCTGGTGTTCAATCTTAACCCCAGGCCACAGCAAGCCTTTGCTGCAAGCCTTGGAGTCCCTGGCTTATGAAGGGTTGCTTTTGATCCCCCCCCCTGCAATCAATCACACTGCCTTTTCGACAAGTGATTTTAATCATGGTTGGGGGGGTGCAGAAGAATGGGTAGGGGAGAGAGTGCAAAACCCAAAAGAAACAAGCAAACAACAAAAGAGCAGAACCCAGACGTCCCTGCCTGTGGTGATCACACATCACACCGTCCCCCTGAGAAAGCAGCACAGGGTGCTGGCTCACCAAGGCAGGCTGGGAATGAAATTTGCTGGTCTCTCGAAGCAGCAGGACAAGCCTGGTCAAGCTCAACACAGACAGAGAAATGTGCTGTGTAGAACCAGAAAGAGAACAGAAATGGCAGTGGGAGAGTAAGTCCTCCGCAGAGCCGGTGAGGCCGGCTTCCCAGCTGCGGAACTAACATTAATTAATCTGATCGGTAATGTCCCCACATACCCAGAAGTCCAAAGCGGTTCTGCTGAGAAAATAAGAAGATTAAATCATTAAGCCATTAACAACAACAAAAGGGCTCTACTGTACACCTGCCACGGGGAGACACTCCCCCCACTCACTGGGCTGAGAGCAGGAACACTATGTGCATGGCGCCCTCTAGTGGACATCCATACTATAGCTGTCTGATGAGACACGGTTTGGGGGGCAGGTCCAGTTTATCTTCTTTTGCTGAGATAAAAGCAATGACCTGCATGGGGGAGGGGGAGGGAAGCACTGAACTCTGCAAGCTTGACAGATGAGGAGCCAGGGCTAAGAGCCTGTGTAGACACGCTCCCTGCCCCTGACACTCTTGGGACCAACACACCCCACATAGCTGCCCAACACATTTGCTCCTTGCCAGCTCCTTTCGTCTGAGGCATTGTCACAGTTTGGCACATCTTCGCCAAAGGTTTAGCTGCCATCACTTCTTTAAAGGGCAGGCATGTCACCTGCTTGTCTCCAGGCTCAAGGCATCACACAGAGAGCAAACTGCTCAGAAAACAGCTGGCTGATCCTCGGTGAGTTTAGAAGCAACTGGGCCAGCATTCTGCAGCTTTAACCAGTCTTTTATTTGTATTTGCCCCATTTTGGTCTTTGGAGAAGAATCTTGATACATAGCCCAGGCTAGCCTCAGACTCACAACCCTCCTGCGTCGTTAGTCCAAATGCTAGGATTACAAGCATCTGCCACCATGCCTGACTTAATGTTCCCTCCGGGGACACTCACTGTAACTCCCTGGACCTCTTTTCTCCTGCATCTTTTATAGCTGCATGGTGTTTCTTCCCCTTCTGTGATGAAAAAAAGGTCTTTGAACGTATAATGGAGCTAGCCCAGGTGGTACAAGTGACCCCATGGGATTTCCAGGCAGGAAGAGAAGCCTGGAGCAAAGACAGACTGGGAGACCCAGTGTGTTGATGGCTGGGACAGCATAGGTCCTCTCAGAGCTGGAAGAGGTCAGAGATGAAAACTCACTGAAGCCTCCAGAAGGCTGGAAAGCCCAGCTCTAATCTTGACTGATGACTTTCAGGACTGTAAGGTAACAGACTCCGGTTCTAACTAATTAAGTTCTGGTGCCTGGCTGCCACAACGCTACAGAGACAAACAAGGGTGTGGTGGCACACCGCTTTAATCCCAGCACTCAGAAGGCAGGTGGATCTCTGTGAGTTCAAGGCCAGCCTGGTCTACAAAGTGAATTCCAAGACAGCCAGGGCTACATAGAGAGACCCTGCCTCAAAAAGAAGGAAGGAAGAAAACAAACAAGGAGAGTGGCTACCAGCAGCCGTGCAGCCCGATAGACTCTCTAGAGCTACTGAAACAGACGGGCCTGGGTCACACAGCAGAAGGGCTTTAGACAGAAAGGAAGAGCGGTTTGACCTCACTATAGATAACACTGCCCCTCCCTGATCCTCACAGCAAAGGCAGCCACTGGTCCTACTCCTTGACACTGAGGTCAGGGGAGGTTGATCTTCTAGGAAACACATCTCCCAACACACATTGACTTTTATGTGCAGATGCCACAGGATGGCCACCCTCAGCACCTGAAGCCACCTCCCCTGAACTAGCCTCTCAGAAGGCTTAGCCCAGCGGCCTCGGGCAAAAAGGCTAAAAGGCGGTTGGGCCCAGGCTATCTCCAGCTTTCCTCCCTGCCTGGCCAGGAGCAGTCGGAGGTGTGCTAATTGCTTGCCCTTTGCAGTCACAGCTGAGCCCCATAAGCCTCCCTCCTCCTGAAGCTTTGTGATCTCCTCTTTGTCTCCAAGACCACTTCCTTGGCTCCCAACCACAGGCCATGCATATTCTCTACCCTGCTCCATTCCCTGGGTAACGCGTTCTTGAGAACTGTGTGGACATTTTCAAATCCACACACAAGCCACCAGCTTCCTTGAGGCCCTGGAGAAGGTGGCCCCAAGCTGTGTTTTGAAGCTGGCTGGCCTGCCAGGAAGATGAGATTCCATTCTCCTGTGTCTGGCATGTGGGGGACTTAGGAACAACCATGGAAACATATCCTTTGCTGTGAGGGCCTGTGGCCTGCACAGGTGTTATAAGCCAGGGGCAGGAAGTGCTGCTTCTCCGAAGTCCCCATCAGAAAGCTGCCAGATCTTCCTCTCCCCTTTCCTCCTCTGGTCTCTTTCTGCATCCAGCTGGAACTAAGTCCCCAGGCCAAGGTAGATAAGAGAGATGCTAGGGGAGAGGCCAGAGACTTCAGGGACAGCTCCATGGAGCAGGAAGCAGACCTCTACCCAAGCCTGCCACCCACTTCCTCCCAGTAGTTGACTGCAGCAGACTGGAAGGGTGTGGCCACTTGACAGGGAGCAGGGATGTGCCCAAGGAAGGCAGGAAAGCACTGACTCTCATTTCAGCCAAGTCAGTTCTGAAGTCCTTTTGCACGCACGCCCACACCCACACACCCACACATACATACTAAGAAATAAGAGCTGAGTACCAGAATTCATTTCTCTCTGCTTCCTGCCTGTGAGTGCCTTCCTGCCATCATGGACTGAACCCTCAAAATAACCCTTCCATAAGTGGCTTCTGTCAGGGATTCTGAAGCAACAACAACAAGCATTTCATATGCCAAGTACGCATGGTCTCAGTCACACAACAGGTTAACAGCCTGGGGGCAGGGTGGAGGGGGAGTTTGGAGCCCCTCTTGAGAGCCAGTTAGCTTTATCAGCCCCTATCTCCCATTCCACTTGCTGAGGGACCTGAGTCAGGTTGTTTAACCTCTCTGGGCTCCAGTTTCCTCTACTGTGAAAGAAAAACTGTTACAAGGACTCAGAGCTCACTGCACACCAACTGGGCCAATGCGCCCACATTAAAAAAAACAAAACAAACAAACAAACAAAAAAATGGACTCTGGGCCACCCTACAATGGGACCGGAGGCCAGGCTTCTCCTCAGGCCTGCCCAGGGCTAAATGCCTCCCACTGGCTGCTCCAATGACAAGATGGGACTGGAGAGATGGCTCAGTAGGGAAATGTGGTACCCACCAAGCCTGCGTTCCTTCTCTAGGACCCCGGCGGTAGAGAGAATGGAGTCCTAACCACGGCTTGTCCCTGATAAAGTCCCAAGTCCCCTTCTTCTCACCCCAAAGATCCACATGGTCCACCAGAGTGACAAAAGCTTCAGCCGACAAGCCAGATCCTCACCTCCCTTGACTGCCACAAGATAGCCAACGATCCTTCTCCCCCATCACTCTGACCCTAGCATCCCAGCACCTTCCCAGGAAAAGGTTGCCCCAGGGTTCATTCTTGCAAAGCAACCCCCACAGACCAGGGCCACAGCAGGGCTGGCTGAGGCTGGCCTCTGCTGAGGAGGACAACTCACTGTCAGGAGTGTGCAGCCAAGGGGGTGTCAGTACTCTCCAGGCCCACAGCAAGCAGCTACTGGCACTGCCCAGGCACGGGGCAAGCACATGTACCATATAAGGATCCCCAGGACATCACCATGACTTGCAAGTGCGGAGCCCCTGAGGAAGCCACAGAGGCCAGGGCTGTTTGACAAGATAGTGCCACTGGTCACATCATGTGCAACTTCAGAGCCACAGTGGCAATTCCACCCACCAGCCCCATAAGCCCCAGTGGCACTGAGAATAGAGAGGGCCAACCATGGGGTAACTTGAGACTCACCAAACTCTATAAGAAAGTGAACTGGAAATTCCCAACTCTCAGTATCTCCTGGGGTCTGGGCTGGAGGCTGGGGAAGGGCAGAGGTCTGCCCTATCTCCGGGACAGCTCTATGTGCCCCAGTGGAAGGTGACATGACACAGGCACGAAGGGCCAGGCAGCAAGCATCTCCTGGCTGTCAAGTACACAGTAGACCAAACGCGAGTGTGCTGAGCGCCTGTCACTCGTTACCACAACAACAGAAATCAAATCTGAGCCGCAGTTTAAGCCAAGCAGAACTGCCTGTTTTGTGTTTTGCTTTTGTGGGGACAGATCTCTATATGAACTCTGAATGGCCTGAAACTCCTAATCTCCCTGCCTCAGCCTGGGATTACTGGTGTGTACCAGCAGTCCTGACTTCTTGGTTCTGCTTTTGTCTTTTGCAAAAGAAGGTTCTGGAAGTGGAGAAGAGGAAGCCACAGGAGAGCTCTATGGTCTTTGCCTGCAATATATCCGCTTTTCTGCAGTCACAGAACACGCTGCCTGCCACTCTGCAGCCAACTGTAGAGTGACGATGGTAACCCCCATGCACCTCTCAGGCGGTCTGTGACTGATGAACTCATATAATGACTGGCAGCTCAGAAGATCACCAGTTGCAATTGCTTGTAACTACAGCCGTGTATAATCCCTACCCTGGTGGGCAGTTTCAGACTGAGGACCACGCTTAAGAAACACCTAGACATCGTGGATTCATTACTCCACATCATCTCCCAAAGCCACCAAAGGATGCTAGAAACACAGCCTGGACAAGGCTGCTGTGTCCCTCCAAAAGTTCACAGCCAGCTGTCCACAGCACTTCAATGACATCACACGGGACCACATGCTGTGTGTGGCACACGCACCGCACCTTCATTCCACTGGAAGAGCAGGAGCTGTTCACACAGTGTCTGCCCAGATACCAAGGAGTGACTGCACTCTGACACCATAAGGGCTACTGTAACAGCAGCAGGGTCTTTCTGCCGTATCAGGCTTCCTGGCCTATCAGCCTATAGCCAGCTATTAACACTCCACAGACACTCCACAGCCCAGGTAGGTTCCGCAAGGGGAGGGGGAGCCACCCCTCAGGGAGGTCAACATCCCCCAGGTTCAGGACAGGCAGTCCTAAGCAGCACCACAGCAGACCATGGCCAGGGGGGAGGGCCCAGCAAGATGTACAAGGTAGCAATTGCAACCTCCCTCATCCGTGGACAAAATCCTCTGCCCCACAAGCCCACATAAACCTCTCCTGCCTTAGGCTGCCTGTCAGGTGTTTTGTTGATGGAATGAGAACATTAACACAGCATCCAGAGGAGAAAAGCAGGAGTCGGGGGCGGGGGGGGGGGATGCTCACGGTGTCCTTAGTCTAAACAAGATCAAGGTTGGGAGCAGTATCTCAGGTACTGCAGAGCCTGAGGTCTGTGCTCTGATGCTAACACCGTGATGAAACACCTTCTGTCTTAATATATAGTCTGTACCTGGTACCTGGGTTCCTGACCCAAGTTCCTAAAACCCTTGGCATTCCCCAAATGACAGGAGTGGTGGTGGTGGTGGTGTTTTTCTAAGGAAACAACTTGTAGAGGTTCCTGGTCCTAGAAAGACCAGGGCAGCATGCGACGCTTGGAAACACCAGCTCCCCGTGTGTCTGAGTTAGGGGTTCTAGTCCTGCACAAACATCATGACCAAGAAGCAAGCTGGGGAGGAAAGGGTTTATTCAGCTTACACTTCCACACTGCTGTTCATCACCAAAGGAAGTCAGGACTGGAACTAAGCAGGGCAGGAAGCAGGAGCTGATGCAGAGGCCATGGAGGGATGCTGCTTGCTGGTTTGCTTACTTGCTTGCTCAGCTGGCTTTCTTATAGAACCCAAGACTACCAGCCCACAGATGGTACCACCCACAAGGGGCCCTCCCCCTTTGATCACTAATTGAGAAAATGCCTTACCGCTGGATCTCATGGAGGCATTTTCTCAACTGAAGCTCCTTTCTCTGTGATAACTCCAGCTTATGTCAAGTTGACACACAAAACCAGCCAGTACACCCATGTCTTCTGGAGAAGAGAGGAACTGGGGTCTGAGGTCCTCATCTGTCCTGCCTTTCTGTGTTGCCTCTGTAAAATCTCTGACCTAGGGCAGTTTGGAAGGGCTCCCTGGTTGACAAGCTGACCCCTACCCTCATGCTGGGACAGTGGCCTGTCTGGACTCCAGAAGGAGGGATGAATGCTCCTGTGTTCAGCATCTCTTCATCCCACTGGTCATCCTCATCTTTCTTAATAAATAGAGGGACTGGAGAGATGGCTCAACAGTTAAGAGCACTGACTGCTCTTCCAGAGGTCCTGAGTTCAATTCTCAGCAACCACATGGTGGCTCACAACCATCTGTAATGGGATCCAATGCCTTCTTCTGGTGTGTCTGAAGACAGCAACAGTGTACTTACATACATAAAACAAATTATAAAAAGTCTTTTAAAAAAAAAAAAAAAAAAGCAAAGAGAACCATTTCCCAGGGTTCCACAAATGAACCAAACCAAGTCCCAGCAGCCCCCTCAGAAGCTACAGCCTGCGCCTCAACCCTCAGCTCTGATGCTCTCTGGGTACACAGTGACCTGTAGGACACCCTGGTGGTGTCTCCAGAGAGCTGCTTGGTGTGGTAAGATATCCCCACACGTCTCCCTGCGGTCTCACATGCCACCCTGCAGTGACAGAAGCACAGAGACATGTGTGGTCATCATGTGTCCGTGCAGTGGCTGTCTGTCTCCTGCAGTTCCCAACAAACTAGCCAAATGCTGTCCAAATCAATCCATGAGTTCTGAGTTTACAAACCCACTCACTTAAAAAACAAACAAACAAACAAACAAACAAACAAACATAGCAATGAAGCTGAATGAAGCTTGCTCACAGTACTGAGTCAGTCACTTGGGAACAAGCTCGGTGAAGCAGGAAGTTTCAAGTTCCTGGGTTCCAAGCACCCCACTACAGTCAAATGGACACCTCTGCCTCCTCGCCTTCAGCCTTTACATCTAAGGAAGTACCCATATCACTGCCTACTTAGTGCCGTGGTCCTTGGGTTGGTGACCGCTGGTTATAACAGATCTGGTGCGGTGGCCAGGGCTCCCAAACACAGGCCAACAGTGGTCTGATGGAGAACACTGTCACAGAAGCCTTAGGCAGCCTCAAGGACAACTGGGATCTGAGGCTTCCATGGTAATGAACCAGCAGAAAGAGAGAGAGGGAGGCAGAGACAGTTTGTTTTTTGAGGATGTCTGTTATGTCTCCTGTTGAACCAAGCTTGAATTTGACATGTAGCCAAGGATGGACTTTGAATTCCCCCATTCTTCTGGTCTTCACCTCCCCAGCTATGTGATCACAGGTGTGTACCCCGACTCCAGGCTCTCAACAGGCTCAATGCACTAAGGAAGAGATCTTTCAACAAGAGCACATGGGAAGCCCGGTTATACGTTGATCTGCCCAACTCAAGCCCAGAGCATAAGTAGCTGCTTCACAGATGGCTGATGCTGTGCTTGTGGTATCTTCCTAGAAACAGGCAGCCTCCTGAGAGCAGATACACACACACACACACACACACACACACACACACACACACACACACACACACACACACACACACACACCTTCCAGCTCAGTCCTAGCTTCTCCTGCCTGGCTGTCTCAAGGGTCACCTGTTGAAATCGTTCTGCAGAGAACCATGATGCATGCTGAGTGTTCCCAGCACTCAAGAAGGAGGCAGGAGGGTTGGAAGTTCAAAGCCAGCCTGGGCTTCAAGTGAAATAGGGATGGGAAGGGAGGGAGAAAAAAGAAAGGAGGAAGGGAGAAAGGAAGGAAGGAAGGAGGGGAGGAAGGAGGGAAGGAAGGAGGGAAGGAGGGGAGGAAGGAGGGAAGGAAGGAGGGAAGGAGGGAAGGAAGGAAGAAAGGAAGGAAGGAAGGAAGGAAGGAAGGAAGGAAGGAAGGAAGGAAGGAAGGAAGGAAGGAAGGAGGAAGGAGGGAAGGAGGGAAGGAGGGAAGGAGGGAAGGAGGGAAGGAGGGAAGGAGGGAAGGAGGGAAGGAAGAGGAAGTAAATTAGTTCCTCTTGGCCTGATACTGAGGTTAATGATGCTTTCATGACATTCAGCCACGAAGTTCTAACTCTGAGCTCTGTGTATCTCTGACCATTGTTCCTGCCTCTACGACCCAGGGAAGAACAGAGCTTCCAACAGGATAAACAGAGGAAAGCTAGAAAGGAGAAAGTGTGTCATGGGATGTCACATCTACCCCTCCACTCTGCTCAGCATGCATGCCAGGGGCAGAATGTCAAACGCTATTTAAAGCCGCATGGCAGCAGGTCTCGCCAGTGTTTAATGACACACAGCCTACGCCTGTCAAACAACCTCTCAGAAGTTCAGCAAGACTTCTGAGAGGAAGCTGTTCACGAAGTCTTAGGCTGAGGCCATCCACATGCAATGCGTGGCACTCAGCCCTCAACAGGGAACACCCTCATGTCAGAGTATCCCTGCATCCCTAAGAGCATACCTGGGTGCTATGCCAGCTCATTCATGTCCCCAAGGCTGGCGATGGATGGTCTTCATTTTAACAGCGTGCATGTCAGAAAAATGATTATTTATTTTACGGCTGAAGTCATATCTCACAAAACAACACAGCAGAGGGAAGTTAATAGAACCCAACATTGTCAGGGGTTGGGTACTGTGGACGCAAACAGGGCCTCTCAGTCTTCCTCAAGGGCAAATCCCCTCTCTCCCCTTGAAGTTCAAGGTTCACCTGAAACCAACCACTGGGTGCAGAACCCAGATAATAATAATATAAGCAGCTGTTTTGACTATCTCTATCTCCCACCATTCCCTCGTCTCTGGGAAATAACAGCAAGAAAACCGATAATAAAGCGGGGCGTGACAATACATGCCTGTCAGTCCAGCACCAGGCAGAGAGGAGCAGTTTGAGGTCATTCTTGGTTATATAGTGAGTTTAGGGTCATCCTGGCTACACTAGAGGTGGACTGATTTGATTTAGTCACTAGCAGAGCCCTGGTCACTGTGGGTTGAGTAAATGCCCTTTGGAACTCTCGTCCACTTGGGACCTGAGAATCTACTCGTTTGAAAACAAGGCCTTTGAAGATAGGCTCAAGTTGAGGTGACAGCAGATAAAATAGAAGGCTGTTATTTGTCACAGCCAACAGACGCACAGATGCATCGTGACAGAGGCAGAGGGACCCAGGAGGACGCCGTGAGACAAGGGAAGATGTGTCACAAAGGGCAGATTTCAGGCAATGGTTGCAGCTCGAGGGGACTCCCTGGATGGCTGGGCTGTGGTCACCATAGACGGGGGGTGGGGGGGTGGGGGGGGTGGAGGGAACCCCACTCTTCAAGCCAGATAGCAGTGCTGGGTGCTAACGCAGAGCTAATAGTGTCTTGTTATTTTTCTAATTATTGTTATTTTCTTGTGGATTTTTTTAAAAGCGGTGGTTCTCAACCTTCCTAATGCTACAACCTTTTAATACAGTTGCTCGTGGAGTCGAGGTGACCTCCAACTATACAATTATTTTCATTGCTACTTCATACATAACTGTGACTTTTGTTACTGTTACGGATTGCAATGTAAATATTTGGGGGGGGGGAGTTTGTTGAAGGAGTCGCAACCCCACAGGTTAAGAAACGCTGTTTTAAAGACTTGTTCTATTTTTAATTAGGGGGGGAGGGGTCTGTACACAGGAGCACCAGTGCCTGCAGAGGCCAGAGCCCTTGATCCCTCTGGAGCTGAAAGTAAAGGAGGCTGTGAGCCACCCAACATGGGTGCTGGAAACTGAACCCAGGTCCTCTGTGAGAACAATGCATGCTCTTAACCTCTGAGCCATCTCTCCAGCCTGTACATCAGTGGGTTTTTTGAGACAAAGTCTCGCTACGTAGTCCAGACTGACTTGGAAATCACTTCGTAGACAAGGCTGGCCTCGAACTTTCTCTGGTTCTCCCATCTCTGCCTCTGGAGAGCTGGAATTATAGGTATGTGCAACCCCCCAGACTGGTTTTGTGGTTGCTGTTGGATTTCTGAGACAGGTTCTCACTGTGTAGATCAGACTGCCTCGGAGCTCACTGTGTAGCGCAGCCTGGCTGTGACTTGTGATGATCCTCGGCCTCAGTCCCTTTCCCTGGGATTGGCTAAACTTATTATTTTCAAGATCCCAGTTAGCTAAAATATAGTGAGCTTAACCTCACAATATAACCAAGAATGACCCCCATCCTAGACAAGGGGGCAACTAAAATGGGGAGAGGGCCTGTCAAAGCTTCAAGCAAAGTACCTGCCCAGGGAGGCTGGATAGAAGGCTCACCATTCTGGGCCCTACCTCACACCACTTGTCTGACCACACTGTGACTTCCTAGAATCTAAACCTATGGTCTCGGGCTCTCAAGCCCCAACCCCAGGCTCTCTGGCCTCGGTCCTCCCTCCTCCACCAGGCAGGTCTTGATTCTGAATGATTCTGTCCATATCTGAACTACCTCCTCCTTCCAGAGCACCCAATTTTATCCACCAGCTCCCTCCCTGTGTGGCCAAGGGAGGCCTATTGCAGGGCTAAGTCTGCTCATAGTACTGACAAATGCCCAAATGCTACAAGGACAGCCCCAACCAAGGTCACAACGCCTCTGAGATGACACATGGGCTCAGTGTGCCAGCTGTCCCCAGACTTCTCCCTTGGCCAAGATCCAGCATGGAGTGCTCTGTCTTTGGAGGTTTTATAAACACAAAGGGTATTTTTAGTAGCCGTTACTGCCCCTCAGCTATTCCATTAGTTTCAGAGGCAAATAATTCCCTCCCGTGCAACTTGATAGGCTCATGCGACGATCGCTCCCTCCAACAAATGCTTATTGAGCATGCCACCGCACGCAGTACCCTGCCTGGCTCATTACTTTAAAAAAAATAAATAATTTACTTAGCTAATGATCATGAATCCTCTAATTTAATTTGCTCTTAAATGTGTTTAATTTTCTCATAATAGAACCACACACTTCGAAACCAACCATTTCTGCTGTGCTGAAACAGGCAGTAAAGAAATGAAAAGAGATAATGTCGGAGGGAAAGCTTCTGACCCTAGCACTCAGAGGCCGAAGTGAGAGGGTTGTGAGTTCAAGACCAGCCTGGGCTACATGATGAGGCTGTCTCAAAACACAACTGAGCCACCAGGCTGGAATACGTGAGGCCTCAGAGAACAGTGTGGGGGATAGAGCTGTCTGAACTAATTTTTAAATACTAAGTAAGCAGAATAGAGGTGGCTGGGAAGTGGATCGGAAGATTATGTGCCACAGTGGTACATGGATGCTGGAGATTTGAACTCAGGTCCTCATGCTTGCATGCCAGCAGTTTGAACTTCTACCAAGGATCATGCTTACCATGCTTGCATGAGGCAGGCGACTCACACAGAAGCCTTGGAATTACTGAAGACAATCCACAGAAAGTACCCACACTCTGGGAGGATGCTCAGTACTAAAAGACTTGCTGTCAAGCTCACAGACCTGAGTTCAGATCTCCAGTACCGGCACGAACACTGGGTGCTGGCTCATACATACAAGCTCATCGATGGGGGAGGAGACAGGCAGATCTTGGGGTTTCACTGGTTGGCCAACAAAGCCTAAATACCCAGGTCCAGATTCAGTGAAAGACTGTCTCGGAACATAAGGTGGAAAGCTAGGGAGGTGGCCAGGAGCTGAGAGCACTAATTGCTCCTCCAGAGGAGTCAGGTTTGACCCTCAGCCCCTGTAACTTCAGTCCCAGGGGATTTGATGCTTTTTTTCTGACATCCATGAGCACCAGGCACACATGTGTTGCAAAGATACACATGCAGGCAATACACTCATTCATTTAAAATTAATTAGTTAATTAATTAATTAATTAATACTGTGGAAAGCAGTAGAGGAAGAAGACTGAAGTTGATCTCTGGCCACACAGGTAGGTATATTAAACACACACACACACACAGACTCACAGAGACAGAGATATACACAAACACAAGTATACGTCAAACAAACACACAGACACACAGACACACACACATACAGAGAGAGAGAGAGAGAAGAGAGAGCAATACAAACAGTCTCACACAGAGAGACAAACATACAGACACACACACACACACACACACACACACACACACACACACACTGAAAAGGAGAGGGAACTAACTAGAGCCTCTGATCTATGGCATCAAAACAATGGCACAGACCAAGGCAGCTGACCCTCAGCCGGTGTTTGTCAATAAAGCTTTATTGAAACAGAGCCAGATGCATGTTTCCACACCATTTATGGCTGCCATAGCACAGTTCAGTGGCCCCAACAGAGCCAGCATGCCTTTTGAAGATTGCACCCTTTACAGAAGACCCAACTATAGATAAAGACTGAGAATAAAGAAAAGAACCTGGGCTCAAAGACACAGGCCAATATCTATAGCAGCATAAACAAACCCAAGAAGGCAGGTCAAGGTGTGGCCTTGAGACCATCTCTTGATTAGCCCCACCCTGGCCAGAGGCAAGTCCAGTGAGATCGACTGTCCCCACAATGATAACTACAGATATTGAGAGTCAGGGAGTCCAGAAGTAGGCAGGTTCCTGGGGCCTTGTGTGTAACCTAGAAGTCAAAGCAGACATGAAATAGAACCCCAAAGATCCAATAGGCCGGTTCTTGGTGGGACAGGTGGAAAGGTAAACTTCCTGACTGTTCTGCCCACTCCCTCAGCTCAGGAGGCATGCATACACCTGCGATCCCAGCATATCAATCCCAGCATATCGGAGACTGAGGCAGAGGACGAGGACATTCAAGGACAGCCTGGGCTACCTTGAATGAGGTGAGATCTTATCTCAAAATAAAGGGTGAGAGGCAGCCAGCTTAATGACGCAATGCTCACCTAACTTGCACTAGAGCCTCCTGCATGATCTCTGCTGTAGGGAAAACAACAACAACAACACCCACCCTTCTGCACTGTGCATGGCTAAGCCCCTGGGGAGCCACCTCCCAGGCAGCCAGCAGTCTCCACTCACAGATACAAGGAGCCACTTTGAGTTTGATTTCCAGTTCCTTCTCTAGGGCTGTTGTGGGCCCCTTGGGCTCCCTATAACGTGCTCAGAAATGGTGTTTAAAATTAGATCACTCCAACCCAAGGAAAATAATAACCAGTAAACAGGGCTGACGGTTCGGGGACATGGCCTCAGAGGGCTCTTTAGGACTAGAGGAATCCAATATCTCCCATCGACCTCAGCACACGCTCACCCTGTGTGGCCTGCACCACCATCACACAGTGGGTAAATACGCCTGTTTAAAAGTATAACCCATGGGGTGGGCACACACCTCAGTGTCCTGGTGCTTGGGTAGCCTGTGTGAAGCCCCCATTCAATTCTCAGCCACCCCCTCAAAAGTGTAGAGCAATAGCTAATGTATCAGACGGAGGCTAAACTTGGGCCCAGAGACTGAGCGCCCATGCTGGCCAAGGTCATGTTTGCTTGTCTTTCACTGTCACCACAGACCCCTCACAGAAGTCTCCCATGGGGACAAGGCTCTGTGAGATCACTCAACAAGAGATCAGGCTTCTTGACTCTCTCAAGACCTCAGTTTCCCTATCTGTAAAATGAGATTCATTTCAGGCTGAAGAAGGCAGCAAAGTCCTTGGACCAAAGGTCTAACCTGGCAACTGGGCTCCACAACAGGCAGTGGGGGGGGGGGGGAGGGGTTTCCAAGACCCCTTAAACACGTCATTGGTTGTCTGAAAATTTCAAATAGCTGGACTCATATTCAGATAGGAGTTAGCAATCCTTTAGGAAGTGAAGGCCAAGGGCCCATGAGAGACCATGGGTTAGTCACACAGCACATGTGACCCCATCCCCAGTGAGGGCACCAGTCTCCTGTTGGTCTCAGAGAGCATGCGCAGGACACGTGGACTCTTCACTCACTCAGCCTGTAATGTGCTCCAAAATGACCAATCTCAATAAAAATGACCTTGGTCTCAGTACAATCCCTGCTGCAAACCCTTCAAAGCCATGGTCCGGTCAGTCCCTCAGCATTCCTCCCTGGGAGCCCCTCCTACTCCTGGAGTCTCCTTACTTTAATAAATCTCACTCTGCTCGCTGGTCACTCTTTAACCCTGTTGGGTTTTTTTGAGCACCAGACAAATCAGGACACCAATGGCTTGGAGCATCTTTGGTGACTATCAATGTCCACTACCTAGCTCTCTGGGTTGAGGTCACCAAAACCAAGAAAGGCTCCATTGCCCCCCCCCCCCCCAAATCCCACAGCAGCGGCTGGAGAGATGGCTCCATAGCTAAGAGCAGTGGCTGCTCTTCCATAGGCCTTGGGTTCAAATCCTAGCGCCCATATGGCAGCCCACAACTATTTGTGACTTCCGTCTCAGGGAATCCTGTGCCCTCTTATGGCCTCCACAGGCACTGCACACAAATACACATAGCACATAGACATATAATACATACAGACAAAACACCCATACACACAAAAAAATAAATTTCAATTAAGAAAAATTAAATTTCCAGAGAATCAAGAGAGCTGAAAGACCCACCCAGGAAGGCCATTTTGCCTCGTTCTACCCATGAAGAGACAGGCTCTTCTAGCTTATTCCTCAGAGACTTGGATTCCCTGTCCAGTGAGGGTTTAGACATGCCTGTCTCCCTCTCTGGTCAGCCTCTCCTGAGGCTAATTCCATATTCTATGTGACTCCTATCTATCTAATGAGCAAGACCTGTATCCACCACAGCTAGGGCACAGTCCCCACCTTCTCCTGGCCTGAGGGAAGCTTCCAGGTCCAGCTTGCTGCCTTCTGAATACTGGGGTTAAAGGTATGTACCACTGTGCTTGGCCATTTTATGCTCAGGCAGACAGACCTAGATAAATATATGATTGGAACAGGATTTTTTTTTTTTTTTTTGAGATTTATTATTTTTAGAAAAGAAAAGAGGAAAAAAGAAAAAAGCTAGACCCCTGGGCAGGGACCTAGCTCACCGTCTGGTGTTTGCCTCAAGTGCCAAAAAGTCCTGTGCTCAATCATAAGAGAGAGAGGTCAGCAGGGAAAGAGGTGACAGTCAGTGTCTACATTTGATGGAGTGTGGGACCTACAGTTTCTGACCACCAACACAGCGTCAAAGAACCGTGTCATGTCTGGGGTTTCCCTGTTCTGAGACCCCAGAGAGAAAGAAGATCATGTCTGCTTACAGCCACATGCTAAGTGAATATCGTCATCCACTCCCAGCGTCGAGCCTGGCCTCTAGCCAGTGTGGGAATGAGAGGGGGTGGGATGAAGACAGGAGGACCCACAGGGCCTGCCCAGTGCACGCAGGAGATTCCAGAAAGACCCTGTCTGAAAACAAACAAACAAGGAAACCAAAAACCAGTGTACAGCACCTGAGGGACACCAACTGAGGTTAACCTCTGACCCCTGTACACACACACACACACACACACACACACACATACACACACACACACACACACACACACACACACACACACACACACACACACACACATATACACACACACAGCTGAAGGAAGATGCTGGCAAGCCAGAACTCCATGTCTTTGTGGAGTTCTGCATTTTACTAGCTCAATAGTGACAGGAGTCACACTCTGTATAATTCCCCTATTTGAAAACCTGAGGGGGCTGGAGAGATGGCTCAGCGGTTAAGAGCACTGACTGCTCTTCCAGAGGTCCTGAGTTCAAATCCCAGCAACCACATGGTGGCTCACAACCATCTGTAATAGGATCTGATGCCCCCTTCTGGAGTGTCTAAAGACAGCAATCTACTCACATAAAATAAATAAATAAATAAATCTTTAAAAAAATAAAATAAAAAAAAAGAAAAGAAAACCTGAGTCCGTGACTTTCAGAATGTTCAGAGTGTGTGACCATCACCACAGTCAGCTTAAAAGCATTCTCTTCACCTTGAAAGCACCCACGAGCACTCACTCTCCAACCCCCAGCCTCTAATGACCTCTTTTCTACCTTTGGAACCTATGAATTTGGCTACTCTGGATTTTTTTTCATCATTCAATATTCATCCGTTTGTGAACAGATTCTTAGCATCTTCCAGGTTCATCCGTGTCGTAGCTCATACCAATATTTCCTCCCTTTTTCAGTGCTGTAGACTATTCCATTTTGTGTTTATACCACATTTTATTTCCCCATTATCAGTTAATGGCTCTCTGGGTTTGTTTCTATTCTATGGCAATTATGAATAAGGAGCAGAAATTGAAACCCTCACATCCCAGTTCTGGTCAAGCCAGCCCCCAGTTTTAAAAAGAATATATATAATTTTATATATGTTCTATATATAACATAAATATATTTATTATATATATATATAATTTTAAAGTATATATTCTCCCCCCCAGGACTCTCTCAACATGAACATTAAGAGTGACATAAAAGCAGATCTCTGTGAAAGCAAACTAAATAATAATTGTAGAAATGCATCTACACAATGAGGCAAACAAATAAAACAAAAACACCAGCAGCTGCCTACAATAAGATTAAAATTCTGTGTGTGCTGCTCCAACAAAAATCTCAAATCATTAAAACCTCATTATACTAATGACAAGTCTCCTGCATACATTTCAGAGCAAAACTCTCTCCCCCCTGGCAAAGGGCTTTCAAACAGCCACACAGGAAGTTGTAGAATGTCCTCATGTCCCCAAGAGAGGCACATCTTCCCGCCTTGTCTCTGTGGAAGCGTGCGCATGCCTGGAGCTGGTTATCCCGGGAAAGAGAAGGCAGAGATGAGCCCCGGGCACCCAGCTCCTGCTCTCGGTCTGCTCACTAAAGCCTTCCCGTAGGACAGCAGCCACCCAAATGCGCCGTGCTGGGTGGTGCCACTGTATCTCTGTGACTTCCCTCCAAGGACCAGCAGCTCAGCCTTTCCTCTTGCTGGCATCTCTTCTCTGATGGGAAGGGTGGCACTGGGCTGACTGAGGGTGAAATGCTAACACAAAGATGTTGGCCCCTGTGTGACTCATGCCCCCCCCCCCATAAGGCCTTATGCTAAAATCCACAAGCCTATAGGAACACATAAAGACTCCCTCACCCTCTGCGGGGAGGCCACGGTTGACGTATTCCTGGGTTCCCATCTCTGGATCCACCCAGCAGTCTGTCAGCAGTCACTGGTGTTAATGACTGTGTTGAGAAATGATCAGAGACTTAAAACCACACAGACCTGCAAACCTGGAGTTCTGGACGTCAGAAGACTAAACACAACCTGTCTGTCTACAGAGCTGAAACCTTCCAGGCTGAAGTGGGGGTGAAACAGGGTGCAGGGCAACAGGCACGGGATACCTGGGCTCCCTCCACAGCCCCTCTCTGGCTGCCACCTCTCACTCTCCTCCAACAAGAACCTTCTGGTGGGCCTAGGGACTTGCTTAGCATGAGAGAGGCCTTGGGTGCAATCCCTATTGGTGAAAAAAAGAAAAAAAAAAAAAAAGCAAGAAGAAAGGGGTGGGGAGGAAGGAGTGGCCAATGGCCAATGAGAGGGCTTAGTAGCTTCAGCACTGTAGCCTCAGTGAGGTGAGGAGAGAGGAAGGAGCAGGTGGATGCCCCAGGTGAGGAATGAGGCATGCGTGTTGTGGTTTCTAGAATGTTCTAGCAGAAAGAGGAACGGGGAGCTGCGAGGCTCTAGAGACCTAGCCAACAAAGAGAACCTGCTCCACAGAGCCTTTCTCCAAATGCAGACCTGTGTACTGAGGATGGAGTCAGGGCTGTGGCATGTGCTAAGCCCTTACAGTACCACAGAGCTGAGCCCCAGCCCTTTCCTTCCCTGATGATCATGAAGGAGGCCATCTTGCTGGGGAGGAGGCAGCTCCTGCTTCATGAAGGAAGGTCTGGTTAGGTGGACCAGGCTCTCACTCTGAGTCCTCAGGTGCTCTGGCCATCCCTTTGCTGAGCTGAGGCTCCCAGGACACAGCCAGCTACCTGTCACCTGTTTTCCTGGTGCTGTCAGGTCGGGGAGCTCTGCTCCCCCTGGGGCTTGGGCACCTCCTGAGAGGACATGAGGGGTCTTTCATGGGAGCTGTGTGTGGCTTCATCAAGTTTCTTGTCATTATTTTTCTGACCATAACATCAAACCCAGGCATTTCTTCAAGTGTCCTGGTACGTATGGTCCTCAGGGAGCATCTTGATCTGTAGTGGGTGCTTTTCTTGGCAGCCTCCTGAGATTTCTCGAACCAGGCTTGGGCTTGATACGTACAAATGACAGATTAGTGTTTCCCATCACAGCATCCCAGTGACACAGCTGACCCAGAACCTCAGCTAGTGGGAAGATAGGTCTCAAGCTATGAGGGCAAGAGGGCAGACATTGTCAGGGTGCTATCATAGGGTCCCATATTGCAGAAACTGTGACATAAAAATGACAGACAGAAAGCTCTGGAGAGAGGACAGGATAGTCAGGGCTCTGAGACAAGGAAGACTGTGGAGCCTGCAGGACTGAACCAGGCCCTCTCAGGCAGCAGCCATAGCAGAATGAGACCACCAGGGTCCAGTCCTCCACACCACTCAGCCCAGAATGCAGTCAGTCACCTCCGCAGCATCTTTCTGACTCTGGGACTAAGTGTCACCCAAATGCCAGGGCCAGAGCTAGTAAAGGAGAAGATACATTCCCAGCTGGCCATGCCTCCAGCTGTGGTGAGACGAGAGCCCTCACCTCACCCAGCCTCTGCTCTCCCACAAGACAGGAATCACTACATGGTGTCACTTTCCAGCCCATGTGTAATAATTCAAGGCACCATGCATAAGGTGAGCATGGGCCATGAGTGTCAGGGGACCCAGAGTCTCAGTAGGCCGTCACTGTGACCACTCACTTGGCTTGTTCTGGCTTGGTTGGGTTTTTTTTTGTTTGTTTGTTTGTTTGTTTTCTCGAGACAGGATTTCTCTGTGTAGCTCTGGCTGTCCTGGAACTCACTCTGTAGACCAGGCTGGCCTCGAACTCAGAAATCCGCCTGCCTCTGCCTCCCAAGTGCTGGGATTAAAGGCTTGCACCACCACTGCCCAGCTGCTTGGTTGGTTTTTAATTCATGTGCTTTTTCTCTCATGGTTTAGGTAGTCTTCTATCAAGAATAAACATAAGCCGGGCGATGGTGGCACACTCCTTTAATCCGAGCACTCAAGAGACAGAGGCAGGTGGATCTCTGTGAGTTTGAGGTCAGTCTGATCTACAGAGGGAGTTCCAGGACAGTCAAGGCTATAGAGAGAAACTTTGTCTCAATAAATAAATGAATTAATAAACACAAATAAAAATAAGCACACATGCTGGGCAGTAGTGGCGCACGCTTTTAATCCCAGCACTTGGGAGGCAGAGGCAGGCGGATTTCTGAGTTCAAGGCCAGCCTGGTCTACAGAGTGAATTCTAGGACAACCATGGTTACAGAGAAATCCTGTCTCAAAAAACCAAAAAAAAAAAAACCAAAAATAAAAATAAGCACACATGTATGCATGCATTTATACATAGATACACAATACATATATATACAAGCTTATATACATGTACATTGTGACCATGGTTTGTAATGTAAGGAGACACAGTCCACTGTGAGCGGCAC
Organism: Uromys caudimaculatus; assembly: GCA_028551405.1. Taxonomy (NCBI): domain Eukaryota; kingdom Metazoa; phylum Chordata; class Mammalia; order Rodentia; family Muridae; genus Uromys; species Uromys caudimaculatus. Next base: position 18,377,956 of record CM052718.1, read on the forward strand.
CATGCCCTAGGGTTGGGCCCCGGACTGTATAAGAGTAGAGAAATTGAGCTGAGCACTAAGTACGCACGCATTCATTCTCACTCTGATCTTGACTGTGCATGTGATGTGATGTAACCAACTATCCTGGCTGCCACACAATTAGGAACTTTCTAGAATTATAAGCCAACTAAACCTTTGAGTTGTTTTTGGTCATGGTATTTTTATCACAGTGACAGAAATGAAACTAAACACACATACACACATACACATACATACATACATACATACATACATACATACATACATACATACACAAATACACAGACACACACACATTTCGAATATGGACACCTATAATACTTACTCTGGAAGACAATGTTGCAGAAGAGGAGGAGGAAGAGGAGAAAGAAAGTACAAATTAAGCTTTGGGCAAGATGTCCCTCAAATCCTGTTGATACTAAAAAAAAAAAAAAAAAAAAAAAAAAAAAACCCACATGGGCTGACTTGGAGGCCGATCCATTCGTACATTTAAAGCCTAGGCCTGGTTCCAGCTCCCTGAACCAGACAGCTGCTTCCAGAAGCCTCTAGACTTACCCGTGCAGTGCACACAATCCCCAGGAGATAATAAAATATCTTCACGGCCCCTTTAACTTTTTGCTAACTCGATATTAAAGCCTAGATTCTTGGGATTTGTGCATTTCTAAATGAGAAAACGTGTAAGAAGGCATAACTTTTCTATAGAGCAACACTTTTTAAAGAGAATCAACTCCCAAGGTGGCACTGCCTGGGAAAACCCAGAGGAGGGGTGTGTGCTCCTCAACCAGCCAGGAAGAGTTCAAACAACAAGCCATGGTCGGTATTTCAGAAGATCTAAGCTTGAGGAACCCTGTGTTCCACGACCAATACTCAAACCTAGGATATAACCCCGAGTCTGCTAAGGCTCCCTGGCCCTCCCGCTGGGCTGACACCCAGTGGAGAGGCAGGCTGGAGCAAAGACCTCCCTCCTGCTTTCCCGGCACTGGCCTCAAGCCATGGTGTCCAGCACAGGGTTTGGGTATCTGCTGCTTGTGACACAACCATAGGGGCAGAGCGAGCAAGGGCTTCCAAGAGAGTACTTCCGGGTCACAGCAGCTGGGGGTCATGTGTTTAGAGTTCATTGGCAATTTGACACACCCTAAATTGCTTGGTTAGTGTCAGGGAGGGATTCTCTAGGTGACACTGGCCTGTGGGTGTGTCTGTAGGGGACACTTTGGCGGGCAAGGGGTACTGCATGTTTATAAGTGTGTTGGTGTACGTGGATATCAGAAGAGGGTGTCAGATTCTCTGGAACTGGTGTTACTGATAGTTATGAGCTGCCATGAGGGTGCTGAGAACCAGACCCAGTCCTCTTCAAGAACAGCCTATGCTCTTAACCACTAACCATTAGGCCAGTCCTGTAGAAAATGGTTCTCAATCCTGGGGATTTGGAAAGACCTTTTCACAAGGGTCTGCTAAGACTCTTGGGAAAACACAGACATTTACATCATGGTTCATAACAGTAGCAAAATCACAGTTATGAAGTAGCAACAAAAATAATTTTATAATTGGAGGTCACAGCCCAATGAGGAGCTGTGTTAAAGAGTTGCAGCATCAGGAAGGTTGAGAACCCCTGCTGTAGGGGATTGTCCTGATTGCCTTAATTAATGTGGGAAGACCCAGGCTGAAAGTGGGCAGTACCATCACTCCCTGGTAGGAGCCTGTAACAAGAGAAAGCTGATAACTAAGCCTGCTGGCATTGTGTCTCTGTGTTTAACTGGCTGTGGCTAGCTGCTTCAGTCCCTGCCTTGACTCCCAACAATGAGGGCTGTAATGGAATTGTGACCTAGAATGGATCCTTGTGTTGTGTTTGCCAGGGTGTTTGCCAGAGCAACGGAAATGTTACTAGAATAGAAAGTCCCGGCACTCCTTGAGGCAGAGATTTTAGCAACTCAGCATCCAGCCACCTGCAGCAGAGTGGAGCTCTGAAGAACAGCACGGCCAGGGCTACTGAAAAGATCTGAGCCTGGGAAGGTTTCTGTTCCAGCAATACCACTCATACAGGTGGGGAGACCCTGGGTTCCCAGCATCCTTTTCTCATAGGCTCCGACACACCCTCAGAATTCTGTTATCAAGCCAAGTTTGCTCCCCAGCGGAAATCCACTTGACCCCTTGCTCTACCACCAAACCGAAGCACCATTTATCAGCATTCATCGGTGAATAACACTTCGTAGCAGCCACCCCATGCTGTCAAGGCTTTTTGGCTCCTTCCTGAATCCTGAGGAGGAGGCTGCTGTGTTCAGGATGGCAGACACAGAGTCTGGTAGAGATGAAGTCACGGATCCCTGCAGCCAGGCTGTAAACTGTGTAACCCCACGGTGCTACCCTTAATGCCTAACAGCTGCCTCTCTACCAACCAGCTAGAACCTACTCAGCAGGGCAGTGAGTCTACCTCTGCCAACTCTGCAGTATTCATCTACCTCCGTTGGCCTCGCCGCCGCCCCGCCCCCACCCGGTCAGAATGAAGGCGAGACCCCACAGCATGGAGGGTGGGTCTCCATGGCACAGTCATGCTTGACCAGGGCAGGTAGCACACAACTGATGCTACGTCCTCGAGATGCAAACTCTTGCTCAATCTGTATTTACTTCTAACCAGAAGCCCCTCTTTCGAGTATATGTTACTAAGAATTAATGATGCAGACGCCTGCAATGGATTGCTCATGTCTGCACTCTCTTACCCCAACAGCCATTTGCATAGACAAGATTAACACCATTAAGCCAAGCTGAGTTTATATTCCACTTCATAAGACTGGGATGTTTTCCAGCCCAAACTCACTCATTAGGCGTTTACTTTCCTAAAAAGTGAAACACGCAGCCAGTGCAAAGAGAAGAAAATGTTTTCTTCGAGTGCGTTTTTTTCCCCTGTGATGAATCATGTGTTTGCCAAGAAGGAAATAGCTAGGTACGTGGAGTTGACCTCAGCCAGCCACGGTGGCGGGGGCGGAATCAATCAAAGGAGCACTTTAGAACCAGCGCTGCAGGTGTTGGCCCATTACACGGTCTAAACACCCGTTAATTATCCTGAGGACGGGGGAGAGCAACGGGGTGAGCAGCTTCGGAGTGTTCAGTAAATACTAATTCCAGAGAAGTGAGATGGGAATTCACAGCAGGGTGTCTCTAAGGACCACAGGTTGGATGGCTGGTTGACTGGATCTTTCTGGGGAAACCGTGACCACTAGGCAGCAGAATCGAGGAGTGACTATAGAAGAAAGGCCTGGATCAGAGAGGTAGAGATTGAACGAGGTGAGGTTCTCAAGGCCAAGAGGCACCTTTTTCTCTGCTGAAGCCTGGTTTCTTGAAATCTTGGGAGGCTGCCAAGAAAAGCACCCACTACAGATCAAGATGCTCCCTGGGGACCATACGTACGAGGATACTTGAAGAAACGCCTGGGTTTGATGTTATGGTCAGAAAAATAATGACAAGAAACTTGATGAAGCCACACACAACCCCCATGAAAGACTCCTCATGTCCTCTCAGGAGGTGCCCAAGCCCCAGGGGGAGCAGAGCTCCCCGACCTGACAGCACCAGGAAAACAGGTGACAGGTAGCTGGCTGTGTCCTGGGAGCCTCAGCTCAGCAAAGGGATGGCCAGAGCACCTGAGGACTCACGAGTGAGAGCCTGGTCCACCTAACTGGACCTTCCTTCATGAAGCAGGAGCTGCCTCCTCCCCAGCAAGATGGCCTCCTTCATGATCATCAGGGAAGGAAAGGGCTGGGGCTCAGCTCTGTAGCACTGCAAGGGCTTAGCACATGCCACAGCTCCGACTCCATCCTCAGTACCCAGGTCTGTGTTTGGAGAAAGGCTCTGTGGAGCAGGTTCTCTTTGTTGGCTAGGTCTCTAGAGCCTCGCAGCTCCCCGTTCCTCTTTCTGCTAGAACATTCTAGAAACCACAACACGCATGCCTCATTCCTCACCTGGGGCATCCACCTGCTCCTTCCTCTCTCCTCACCTCACTGAGGCTACAGTGCTGAAGCAGACCTCCTCCATCCACATCAGTTGACCTCCAAACTGTGGCCTTCGAGGCCAAATAGGTCATTGCTGTACCCCCAGGATCTCCCTCTGTGGCTGACCATGGCCCCACATGCCAAACCACAGCCCAGACACAAGACACCCCCTGCACTTCCCCAAAAGAGCCTTGATGAGGGGTCTTCGCTGGGCACATTCCCCTACTCTGTCTAATCATAGCCATCTTTTATCCTTAACCGAAGACACGTTGTGTTTAGGTTTCAGTGTCAACCTTGGCACTCCTGGAAAGAGAGACCCTTAACTGAAGAACTGCCTTGATCAGATTGACCTGTGGCCATGTCTGTGGGAGGTCTGGATTGATGGTTGATGCAGGGGGGCTTGAGCCACTGTGGCAGGCGGGTCTGGGCTCTCTGAGCTAGCTGATTATAAGCCAGCAAGTGAGCCAATAAGCTGCCTTCCTCTGTGGTTCCCTTCTCAGTTCCTGCCCTGACTTCTCTCAGGGATGGCTTGTGACCTGGAAGTGTGCCTTTGGGTTTCCATTGCTGTGAAGAGACACCATGACCAACTCTTATAAATGTAAACATTTAGTTTGGACCGGCTTACAGCTTCAGAGGTTCAGTCCATTATCATCATGGTGGGAAGCATGGCAGCGTCCAGGCAGACCTGGTGCTGGAAGAGCCAAGAGTTCTCCATCTTGATTCAAAGGCAGCAGCAAGGAACTCTTCTGTAGGCAGCCAGGAGGAGGGTCTCTTCCACACTGGGTGGAGCATGAGCACTAGGAGCCCTCAAAGCCCACCTCCACAGTGACATGCTTCCTCCAACAAAACCACACCTGATAGCACGGCTTCCTATGGCCAGACATATTCAAGCCACCACAAAGTAAAAGCCAAATTAACTCTTTCTTCCCTAGTGTTGTTTTTGGTCAATGTTTTATGTACAATACTTTACAGGTCACTAGCTCCAGCTGGAACCCCAGCCCCTCAAATCTAGCTGTGTGTCCCCAAGAGGCTCAGTCCCCATGTCTACTCACCCCTCCCCCAACCAGGCCTTGCTATCCTGAGTAGGAGGCCTGAGCCAGGTTGGCTCCTGAGGTCCCCAGTACACAGCCATCTGTCTGCCACCTGTTTCCTGATGCCCTCAGAGCTAGGAGCAACTCTTCCCCTAGGGACTGGGCCTTGGGGGACAGTAGCTTCCCCTCCTGCTTTCCTTCTAGGATCCCCTGGGACATCTGACAAGTTAGTCGCATTATATTTTCTTCTTTCACATCGCTGAGTACATTTCAGAAGTTAGGGGCTGGGGATGTAGCTCAGTGGGTAGAGGACTCCCCTAGCATACAGACGCCAGGCCCAGAGTTGGACTCTCAGCACCCAGGTGAGCCAAGCAGAGTGGCCCATAGACACAGGGGAACTTAGCTGGACAGTGAGTGAAGGAAGCCAGGATGAAAAGCCTCATGTCATGCACCAGGATTCCAGTTCATGATTCTAGAAAAGGCAAAACTGTGGAAATTGTTAAAAATTAAAAAAAGAAAAGAAAAGAAAAAAAAAAAAATCCAAGCGTTCCCAGGCAAGGGTGGCTCCCAGCACTCGGGAGGCAGAGGCAGTCGGATCTCTGTGAGTTTGAGGCCAACCTGATCTGCAGAGTGAGTTCCAGGATGGCCAAGATTACACAGTGAAACTCTGTCTCAAAAAACCAAAACCAGGGCTGGAGAGATGACTCAACTGTTAAGAACACTGGCTACTTACTCTTCCAGAGGTCCTGAGTTCAATTCCCAGCACCCACATGGTGGCTCACAAGCATCTGTGATGGGATCTGATGCCCTCTTCTGGTGCATTTAAGACAGCTACAGTGTCTGCTAAGTTTTGGGGCCTTGGAGAAGGGAGGGCCAGGCAGGTAGTGCAATGGGGATCCTTCATTATACACTGTGAGAGTAGCCCTATTGTGAGAGCAGTCCTACTGTCAGCTATGGGCTTTGAGATGAAAACTTCTCAAGCTGGTTTAGAACTGAAATGAAGCTCCACCCTGCCTGGAAGAACGGAGGCAGGAAGGGCAAAGCCCAGTCTTCACTCGGTTTTGCTAGGAAACCAAAGTACATGCAAAGAGATAGATAGATGCAAAGATAGATTAGACAGATAGGTGATAGATAGATAGATATAGATAGACAATTGATGGAGTAGATAGATGCTAGACAATCAATAGGCAATAGATAGATAGACAGATACATACATACATACATACACACATACATACATACATTCATATACAATAGATAGAACAGACAAATGCTAGATGAAAGATGCTTCTATATGGGGCATCTTTCCTCAGCACCTATCCCCCACACAGACACACCCTGAGCTCCAGAGGTTAAGCTGGCTCCTGACCTCTCCAGTTGGACTCAGACTCCCTACAGAGAGGCCTGAGTGTTGTAGGCGTTCCCTTCCGTTTTCCAGTGTGCACAGTTAGTCACACTTCCCTTTTCTGACCAGGCCACCCCATGACACCACAAAGTCTCCACTGGGCTGAATCACGCCCTGTTCATTCTTAGACACTTCCTGTGCTGGGTATCCTAGCTCACTGAATATCCTACCCCCACCTCCTGGAATGGGGCAAATGTTTTGTCCCAGTTGGTCCCTCCCCTCTCTGCCACTCGGCAAGGCAAGGTGGGGTCGAATGCCCATATATCCCTAAACCTTCAATTTCACCAGCCATCCCCTCCTCCCTTCCGGTGTCCCCAGGAAATGTCCGGAGTCCACCCTGGACTTTCTAACAAAGGAGGAAACACAGTTAAGTGCTCCAACTGGCAGGCTGGGAAGCCCCATGCCCTCCCCCTGGTCATTCCCTAGTAGGCACCGGTGCATAAGCTCCCAAGGCCCAAAGTCAAGGCCAAGAACAGTCAGGAGGGCCAGTTGCCAAGGCAACAGGTCTGCAGAAATACTGGCGGCTCTCAGCGCTCAATTATTCTAGACCTCATTATACAGTATTCACATTAGCCCCTCCATTCCTTCTCCACTCCCCAGAGGACCACAAGGAAGCTACTCGGCCCTTCCCAGGCTAAGCCTTCCCTCCATTCCTGCCTCAGAGACCAATTAGGGTTTGTGGCTTTCTGGTTTATAGGGGTGACAGGTACTCCAACCTTGAGAACTGAGGCAGAGGGCCAAGCTAACTCAATGGGATAGCAATACCAGCAGAAGCAGCAGGCAGGGGGAGGTATTGCTTGGGGTTCCAGGTGCATTAAACTGGGCCAGGCCAGCCCTCCATCTTTTGGACATACAAGATCTCATAAAAGCAAAGTAGAGGCCGGGCAGTGGTGGTGCATGCCTTTAATCCCAGCACTTGGGAGGCAGAGGCAGGTGGATTTCTGAGTTCAAAGCCAACCTGGTCTACAGAGTGAGTTCCAGGACAGCCAGGGCTACACAGAAAAACCCTGTCTCAAAAAATCAAAAAACCAAAGGAAAAAAAAAAAAAAGCAAAGTAGAGAAGCACTTACAATTGGAAACTAAGGCCGGCTCATTACCTCACTGGTGTGGCCCTGGTGTTCCAATAGTGTAACTACACCTCAGAAAAGCAGAGAAGGCAGCTCAGTTGGCAAAGGGCTTGCATGAGTGCTTCCATCCCCAGCACCCATGATTTTTAAAAACAGTTAAAAGCCACGTGCTGCTTGCCTGTAATCTCAAGTCAGGGGAGGTGAAGACAGAGGAACCCAGGGCTTATTGATCGCAGTCAAAGAGCTCCAGGTTTAGTGAGTGACTTTGCCTCAAAAAACAAGAAGGAACCCAGTGCAGAAGTACACACTTTTAATACCAGTGCCAAGCCAGCCTGGTCATCCCAGGCCAGCCATGGTAGGTAGGTAGAAAGATAGATAATAAATAGATAGGTAGAGAGATACATACATACATACATACATAAATAGATACATACATATATACATGCATACATAGATGATAGATACATACATAGACACATAGACAGTAGATACATAGATAGACATAGATAGATACATAGATGGTAGATACATAGATAATAGTGAGAAACTGAGGAAGACACGAGCATTGACTTCTGGCCTGTACATGTGTGTGCACACACATGAAGCACACAGCAGCTATGATCATTCATGCTCTTACACATACTTTTCTATGAAAGAGTTTCTTTCTTAGGTTTTATCTCCACCATTGCCACCCCCATTCCCAGCCCTCTGACAGTCCACAGCTTAGGATCATGGGACTTCCCGTAGGCTTCTACATTATGGCATCCATTCCCAGGGCCCTGAAAAACTGAGCCTCTCCTCTACTTTCCAAGGCCTTGACGTACCCAAACCACATCAGATTCACATACATGATAAGCCACCAAAGGTTGGCACACACCTGCAGTTCCTGATACAGGTGAGGCTGAGGCAGAGGCAGGAGGATCACTTGAATCTAGGACTGAGTCCAGACAGCAAAACACCAGCTCAAAAACAAAAACCAAACCAAGTGATGGAAAGAACTCAAGTCTGCCCAAGTCCTAACTCGTGAGAAGAAAATGGATTTCTAGGCAGGATCACAATGACAGCAATGAGAAACCAAAGACAGCAGTGGGTGACCATGGGAGACAACAACTTAAGACTCATTTAGGAGACCTGATGGAGATGCAGCCGACCTTGACGGAAGACTTGAGAGGGGAGGAGCCCATTTGCTTAGAAATAAACCCTCGGATAAACCCTAGGGAAGGAGACCAGGCCCACTTGCCCTCAGGGAACTGGACAATCTAGTTTGGTAAAGGTCATTCTGGGGTTGAAGGCCTGGAGAGGCAAGTCTGGGCAGGGTGTGGGGGCCACAGTATCTTCAGGGTTCTATCAAAGCGTAGGTAGTACCACACTTCCAGACAAGTGCTGCACTACCCTACACGCCCTGTCTTTCAAAATACCTTGAAAGGCCAGAACGAGTCTGCCCATAATTTAGGGCCTGGAGGCTCTTTTAAGTAAATATATCATCCCAGTCCTGTGGGCCCACAGGATGGTTATCAGTCACCTCCTAGGCAGGGCTTGTCCCAGGAGGCCCAGGCAGGCTTTCAGGGAGTCAGTCTGGCTCCAGTGACTGGAGACCCTCAGCACACCCTAACTTGGCGGTCCCTAGCAGGTGATCCCCAGGAAGTCTGTCTCTGAAGCTTCTTTCTACCTGTCCTTTCTCAGCAAGCCCCTCCCATTCCTGGGGAGCGCCGGGAATCTCAGCCTGAGGGCAAGAGCCTCCAGGTCAAAACAATAGAAAATTCAGGAATGTTTCTACAAGGGGAAGGCTGAGACCTGCAGTACCTTAGGGCTCTGGCCAAGGCGCAGACGTGGCTTCCCTTGCAGTTTCGTTTTTTAAAAGTTTAAAAAGTAAAAGTCGTTTTAAAATTAATTTCCTGCGCAGGGGACATGATCTTCCCCCCGCCCCTCCCCCCCTGCATTGGTTCCAGGTTTCCCAGGCTCCTGGCCGGTGTGTCCTGTGCCCTTTCACTGACTCCCAGCTTAGGGACCGAGCCATGCTTGCTGGCATCACGCAGTCAGCAGCCCGTCCTCTCCACCAGCAAGTGTCCAATCACTATGACGAGAGTGTCACACGACTAGGATAGGCACAGGAACTGTAGCTGGCTTGGCCTGTGTCCAGGGCAGGGCGCACGTCCTGGGCACCGGGCCAGCACCGCAAAGGTCGTAGGGACAGGGACCGGCCTGTCCCAAAGGTCGCGCAGCCTGGGAGCGACAGGAGGACTCATTGGCGCCGCCAAGGCGGGCAGGGAACGGACACACTGGGGACACCGCTGGCACCCGGCTGGCGCCAAAGGGACGCGGAGGCACACTCACCCTCCTTGGTCTTCTTCTTCCTTGCCAGTGTGCCGCCCAACTTGCCCAAGAAAGACTCGTCCTTCTTCATCTTGGGGGCCCGCGGGGTGGGCGACCGTGGTGGCGCGGAGGACATAGGCGAGTGCGCGCCACCCACCGCCAGCCGGGGAGTGGCCAGGAGGGCGCGGCCGCGGCTTCCCCGCCCCTGCCTACTGACCCCGAGGTCCCAGTGCTGCAGCTGAGCTCCCCGCCCGCAATACAGCGGGACCCTGAGCGTAGTGCCAGGCACGACCGTCCCCCCTTTGTGCGGCCTCACCGTGCTGGAAGTCCAGAATCAATTAGTCCCACAAACATGTACCGTCAGATGTTGAGTCTCTGCCAGGATCCTGGCGCAGGACTAGGGCATCCCTTGGGTCGGTGCTTGGCGATGTTGTGGGTGCCTTTGTGGGACAGTAGCCTCATACACAGTGACCCTTCCCTCAAGGCAAGCCCAGCCAAAGGCTTCCATGAGAGCCACAGGCTGGAAGAATCAGGGAGGGACAGCATGGGCACCCGGAGGAAGAGTGCAGGCCCAGGGAAGGATGCTAGGCTAACAGACACGGCCAGGTTTGTGTTGCACAAAATTGACTGTTGGTGATTTGGTAACAGTAGGTAATGAACAAGGATGGAACCAGGCAGGGAAGTTTACTAGGAGCGAAGTGAACGTGTTTCTAGAGACGCCACGGGGTAGAGAACTGAGGCACAGGCAGAGGGAAAGCCGAATGGCCTGAGGCTCCAGGAGAAGGGTGGATACACGGCTCAACAGAGATAGGAGCTATCAGGGCTCGGCGAGGGTAAAGCTGCAGGCAGCACCTAATCGTGGGAGGTGAGGGGGAGGTGGTTTTCCTTCTCCCTTTGTGCTGGCTCAGAGCCTCACTCCCTCTGGTGAGTGCTTTCGGTTCAGTGCAGGAAATATTCACACTGCGCTGGCAGAAGGGGTGTAGTCAAGCCGGTCCTTCAGCTGAGATTTGCCTGGCCTTACCGTGGAATTTGTCATGGAGAATGGGGTGCCCAGTATCTAAATAGTTACAAGCCAAGGGTAGGATGGGGGCAGTGGGGATCCCAATAGGAGGAGAAGGATCAGAGAAGGCCAGGATTTAGGAAGAAATAGGGAAGGGAGAGTTGCTAGGGAGGGATGGTTTCCAAAGACCAAGATAAAAGAGTCACCTCCCCCCACTAGGCTAGGAAGAAAACTCACAGGCCTAGAGAACGGGCATCTCTCACCCTGGCCCAGTTCCTGCTCTTATCTCTAGGAAGCCACCCTCCTCTCGGCAGCATAGGCCATTTGGCTTGCCCTGGCCTGCTCCTCAGTGCTAAGGCTGCCTTCCCTCTTAACTGTGGGGGAGCTGGAGACCCCAGGATCCCGGAAATCTCCGAAATGCAAACTCCCTGCACCCCACGTGATGGTTAATCTGCTCATCGACCAGGCAAGAACTCGGATCACCTTGGAAACAAAACTCTGGGTGTGCCCAGAGGATTATCTATCTCCTTTGGATTAAGGAGGGATAGACCACACCCTGTCTCAATTGTGGGCAGCACCACACCAGGAGCTGGGCTCCAAACTGAATAAAAAGGTATGATGGCTGGTTGTTAACTTGACTACCTCTAGAGTTAACTAAAACCTACCTGGCAGCTGGGCATACCTGTGAGGGGGTTTTCTTAATTAAATCATTTGAGGGGGGAAGAAGACCCATCCTAAATCCAGATCTTTTGTGGTGGGAAGATCCACCTTTAATCTGAGTCACACCTTCTGCTGGCAGCTATATAATGGATAGAGAAGGGCACACACACACACACACACACACACACACACACACACACACACACACACACAGGAGAAAGTGACCTAAGTAGAACCATGCCTTCCCCAGTTTGATGGTCTGTGCCCTCAAATTGCAAGCCAAAATGAATCCTTCCTAAGCTGCATTTGTAACACGGAAAACAACTAATATAGATGACAAGGGCATGTCAGAGGGAAGGGGACAGTGAGAAGAAAACTTTCAGAGGATATTAGCAAACCCCTGCAGAGTGAGTATATGCCAGGGTTACGGACAGGAAGGTTCGAAGGGGTCTTGAAAGCGTCTCCATCTCAAGATAGAATTTGGATGTTGCTAACAAGCTGGGAGAACATTGAAAGATCATAAATGTAGTTACTGACACTGCTGTGAGATGAAAACACAGCTGATCAGGACAGAGATTGTGGGACCTGAGAGCTGGAAGCAAGCTGTCATGCATCCCCAGCTCCCATGGCTTCTTGGAAGCCACTAGAGGAGCTCCCACAGACATGAATACTGTTTTGCGAGGCCCCAGCACACTACAGATGGAGGATCACTGACCAGGATGGAGCAAAGGAGAAGGAACTGGGAACCAGAAAGAAAAATGGAAGAGAGCTGTCTTTGTCCTTGTAGGGTATATGACAGCCAAGGTCAGTGACTCAGGCATCAGATGCTGTCCTGGGCACAGGGAGGGGCCATTGACTCAAAAATTGATGTGAAAATTTTATCGGAGACTGAAGAGGATTGCCCTGGTGCTGTTTGCATTTTGATGTTAATTCCACTTCCTCAAGAGGGGCTGCCCCATCGAGGAGTGGATCACTTACTTGGGTGATTTCATGTGAACCTTCTCACCATTTAACTGGTCAAATAAAGGCTAGAGCCTGTGATCGGGCAATCAAAGGGGAAGGTGGGGCTGGAGGTTTTAGAGAAGGGGAAGAGAGGAAGGA
>CM052718.1:18391030-18567871 GCA_028551405.1 Uromys caudimaculatus
CCCCCCCCCCCCCCCGTGTCTCATGCTTGTAGATTAGGTGTCTTAGCATCATGCCTGTTTGCATGCTGTCATGCTCCTCTGAACTCTAAGCCCTAAATTATGTTTTCTTTTATTATAAGTTGACTTGGTCAGAGGCTGGAGAAATGGCTCAGTAGTTAAGAACATTAGCGGCTCTTCCAGAGGACCCAGGTTCAATTCCCAGCACCCACATGATAGCTCACAACTGTCAGTAACTCCAGTTCTAGGGGATCCAACACCCTCACACAGACACAAAACACCAATGCACATAATATATAAATAATAAATATGTTACCTTGGTCATAGTGTTTTGTTCTAGCAATAGAAAAGTAACTAAGACAAGCAGTATGCACTCTTAGCAGCTAAGCAATCTCTCCAGCCCTACTCCTGATTTTTAAAATGCATATCACAAAGGAGCTTCAGACTCTGAGCTCCTTTACAGGGGCCCCTGTGTTTCAAGAAGAGAAGCCACACACAGGGGATATTTGTTGTCAGGAAAACTGACACGTACTATACAGTACAGTGGGGTCCTGGCATTTGAGTTGCAGAAACCAGAATCCAATGTTAAATATGAATCTTTAATACTTGCTTCTTGGTGAAGTTTATAGCATCCTTCCCTGGTGAGGAAGCCTTTCCCAGTCTCAGGCTGAGAACTGCACGTGCTCACCCTATTTTTCACGCATTGCTTGCTGCAGGATGAGGTAGTTTTCTAGCCAGTGCAGTCTAGAAGATGATTTGAGACTCTTGCAATGCTTAAAAATGGATTTTCAGCCCATAAATGCCACTGACAGCAACTGAAAGCAGCCTTAGAGACTGAGGATGGTTTGCTCAGGAGCATGAAGACCTGAGGTCCACCCCTCCCCCGCGCTCGCATCCACATCTAAAGCTGAGTGTGGAGGTGCATGCTTGTAATCCCAGCACCACAAAGACACTCCAGTCCCGGAGTCTCACTGTCCAGCCTGTCTAGATGAATCAGCAAGCTCCAGTCCCAGTGGGAGATCCTCCTTTAAACAAACAAAAAAGACAGATGGGCAGCAGAGATAGCTCAACAGTTAAGAGCACTTGCTGTGGGAGGGGCTCCGTGGGCCACGGGCTAGCGCTGACACGGCCTGCTGTCCTCAGGACGTGTTTCTCATGATCCAGCGCCACAAGACCACCATCTTTACGGACGCCAAGGAGTCGAGCACCGTGTTCAAACTGAAGCGCATCAAGCGGCTGCTCCTCAGCGGCTGTACAAGGACGACCAGCTCCTTGATGATGGAAAAACTCTGGGCGAGTGTGTCACTAGTCAGACAGCAAGGCCACAGGCCACAGTCACAGTGGGCCTGGCCTTCCGAGCAGATAACGCCTTCGAAGCTCTGCGCATCGAGCCCTCCTCCAGCCCTCTGGAGCTTCCAGATGTGATGAAGCCACAGGATTCTGGAGGCAGTGCCAATGAACAAGATTTGGCTGTCTAAAAAAAAGAAAGAGCACTTGCTGTATCCAGGTGGTGGTGGCCCACTCCTTTAATCCTAAACGTTGGGAGGCAAATGGATCTCTATGAGTTCAAGGCCAGCCTGGCCTACAGAGTGAGTTCCAGGACAGACAGAGCTAAACAGAGAAACCCTGTCTCAAAAACAAAACAAAACACAAAACCAAACAACAATACCAAAAAAAGAGTACCTTGCAGAAGACCTTCATTGGTTCCCAGTATCCACAAGGCAGCTCACTGTGGGGCAGTGATCTGTGACAGGCAATCTGGCACCCAGTTGAGCACAGGCATAAAATCTGGGCAACCCAGCAGAACAATCCGCAAGGGACCAGAAAACATTATGCCAACACTCCCGGGAGGCTTTTGGCTCCAGTCACGGTCACGTACCACCCCTCCTCAGGTAGAGCCATGGCCACATAGCCCCAAGCCATCCCCATGTTAATGAGACACCTGGAGACTTAGCCACACCCCTTCCCAGTTACTATATCTGCCTTGCCTCTCCCAGAAAGGCAGAGGTACAATTCCATCCAGGCCACTCTCCACAATGAAAATAAACGTCTTAGAATTATGGACTGTCTCTTCATCGAGACCCACTGTGAGAAGCGAGGGATCTGGCCCTTGATTAAGGAGCCCCGTCTAATCTCTCACCGGGGGCTTCCCAGAGCTCCCAGACAGTACCCATTCACCCAAGCCTAAACAGCTAGCCCGGCACCCCAAGCTGCTGAAACCGGGTCTCGACAGGAACCCTAGCTGCGCTCCAGCTAGCCTGTCTGCAGCACCCTGTGGTGACTCTAGAGAACCCATGGAGACGGCTGTCGCACGTTCCCCGAGAATGGATCCCTCCCCCACCCACGGACACAGCCCGCAAAGGCTTCCCACAGCCCCCACCTGCTCATCGGACTGTGTGAGAAGATGCGCAGCCACTTCCCGAGTGTCTCCTGTCCCACCCAGAGCCACAGCACCCCAGGACAGACACGTGGGGCTTCCTCCACTGCCCCAGGTTTGTTCCCACAGCTCACAACCTCCTAAGACTCCATTTCTAGGTAATCTGGCTCAAATTTCTGGCCTCCCAAAGAGGATGCCTATAAACACATGTACACATACTCGTAAAGAAAAAAAATTAAATATTTTAAAAGATGGATGGGCCCTGAGGATGGTACCTGAGGTTGACTTCTGATCTCCACATTCACATACACACACACACACACACACACACACACATGCACGCACTCACACTTTGCTGGCTATGGTTTAATCTGCATTTTCTTTCTTTTTTTTTTTAAAGATTCATTTATTTATTATTATATGTAAGTACACTGTAGCTGTCTTCAGACACCCCAGAAGAAGGCATCAGATCTCATTACAGATGGTTGTGAGCTACCATGTGGTTGCTGGGATTTGAACTCAGGAACTTCAGAAGAGCAGTAAGTACTCTTAACTGCTGAGCCATCTCTCCAGCCCCTGCATTTTCTTTATAGAGAGAAAGGAAAAATGTTGGCCTAGCTGCCCCCTCTTGGCCCTCAAGCTCTCCCTCCTGGCTTGTCTATCTGTGTGGTGTGGCCCAAGTAAGACCTTCCAAAATGCCAGACTTCAGCGAACATAAACACTAATCTTGCCTAAAGAGAGGACCTAAAGGCATGCAGAAATGAGAACCTCGCTCCCATCTCAGCAGACACGATCCTCTGCCTCTTAGTATGCAGCACACATAGCCTGTGCGGCTCCAAGGATGCATCCCATTTAGAGGATAATTAGGAAAATCGGGTTAGGCACAGCTGCTCCTGTCACAGAATCCACTTGACTGGCTTTTGATCTGTAGTTTCCAGAGATGCTGGGTCCCTATAAGCCGAGTGAAGGACAGGAATACACACTTTTAAGAGCTCTTACTGCACAGTGGCCCCACACTGGGCTCCATACTGTGTGGTCTCTGCCAAACCTCACTTCTGGTCCAAACCAAACCTTCCTGTCACCTTCCTCATAAACCCAGAGTCACTGGGCAATACATATAGATGGCCCTCGGTCTGGAGTGCCCTCTCTGGGGCTAGAAGACAGCTCTGCCAGGAGAACAGGAGTCCTGGGATGTTTCAAATGCTAGCACCTCTCTCCTGGCCCCAAGCTTCAGCATAAGCAGAACAGAGAGAGATTAGAGGTAAGGGGAAGGATGAGCAGCCAGCCAACGTTTGCATCCCATGCTATCTCACTGAATGAGCATGGGCTGGAGCTGGGGCTCAGTGACAGTATATATTAGCTGCTTTTCTATTACTGTGAAAAACACCATGACCAAGGCAACATAGAAAAGAGTTTATTTGGGCTTACGGTTCCAGAGGGTTGGAGTCCACAATGGTGGAGCCTACCCTCAGTACTATACTTCTTCCAGCAAGGCCATACCTGTATCGTGATAGACAAGAAGCCTGGTGCACATGAATAGCTCTGCCTGCATGAACACCCTCACTAGCAGTTAAGAGCAGGTCAGCCCCATTCTCCGCTAAAGTGGTTACAGGGTGGGGGTTGGGGGTGAGGGTAGGGGTGGGATGGGAAAGTAGGTGAGCCCAGCCGGGCCCAGGAGAGACTCTCACAGGTGTATACACTCAAGGAAGAAGTCACCCAGGTGTGCCCTGCTATGTTGGCATTTCCACATGCACAAATTAACCTCCATAAATGCCTTGCTGAAAACAGCTCAGTGAGTGGCATCCCTGTGCCAGATAACCTGCAGACTGCGGCTGGACTTCTTCCCTCCGAGAGTGCCAGCTCCGTGCAGCTACAGTCTGCTTCCCCTCACGTTTGGGCTCTTTGCTTATGATGTGTGTCCGGCATCAGTCTCCCACCTTCCTCATGGCTGCAACAAAATACCTGACAGAAACAGCTTAAAGAAGGAAGGTTTAGCCAGGCGGTGGTGGCACATGCTTTAATCCCAGCACTCGGGAGGCAGAGGCAGTGGATTTCTGAGTTCAAGGCCAGCCTGGTCTACAGAGTGAGTTCCAGGACAGCCAGGGCTACACAGAGAAACCCTGTCTCGAAAAAACCAAAAAAAAAAAAAAAAGAAGGAAGATTAATTTATATATTCATTTACTTGATTAATTTATGCATTTTATGTGTATGAGTGCTCTATCTCAATGTATACCTGCAAGCCAAGAGGGCATCAGATCCCACTACAGATGGCTGTGAGCCACCATGTGGTTGTTGGGAACTCAGGACCTCTGGAAGTGCTCTTAACTGCTGAGCCATCTCTCCAGGTCCATGGGAGTGGGCTTAAGGCTTACCGATCCAGGGGATTTCCACCTATGAAGGCAGGCAGGGTGTTCTGTCCATGTTGGAAAGAGCACAAGGTCACATCACTGAAGCTGACTAGAAAACAGGGAGCCAAGCCAGACCTGGAGATTCACACAACCCCCCCCCCCCCGCCCCCAGTGAGCCGTCTCCACCAGCAAGACCCAACTTCTCAAAGGTTCCACAACTTCTCAGATAGGGCCATCAACTGGGGACCAAGCGTGCAAACACGTGTCTGTGGGAAGATTTCACATCCAAACCATCACACCCCACCCCACCTGCAAAGTTCATCTTGTTTCCTTCTCCTATGACTAAACAGTGCCAAAAATATATACATTTTATACGAACAGCTTTTAAAGGTTTGGGGAGAGGGGAGGAGCCACTGACACCCTGAGACTTAAACATCGCTCACCTCCAAACCCCCAAGCAATTTTGGCTGCTCGAGAAGTGTGTCGAGAAGGGACAGGCAGAGCTAATGGATTTGCTGATGGAGAAAGTCCTTGATTCCCCAGATTACACTGTGGAAGCAATCTTACTGCACTTCGGGGTGGCGTTCTGGAGCCTCCTGTAATCAGAACCTCTAAACTAGCTTTCAGAGCCATGTTATTTAATCAGTTTGCTAATTTAGTGATTTGGCAGGAGAGTCGTCTGTGACTTTCACGGGAAAGGCTAAGTGCATGAGAAGATAACCAAGACAGCCTGGAATCTTCAAACTGCCTCAACACTTCCCCCACCATGAGTGAGCCGCGGGGGAACGTCTCACGAGCAAGAACAAGTGGTAGAGACCAACAGTCTTTCACCCAAATGACTCTAGAAGCATCCACTGGAGGAGACAGCACGCATTTGCATTTAGCAGCAAAGCCCTCTGCGTCTTCCCCTTGCAAACCAGGCAATTGAAGCCACGAATACACTTCATGCTCTTAAATATTTTATAAATGAGCAATGAGTGACTAACTTGGCACCTGGTCTTCCGTGGCAATCCCTGAAGAGATTTCCCCTGACTTTTAAAGGCTAGACGAGCAAGCTCCTTTGCTCTCAGAACCCCCTCCACCAATAAAGAACGTGAAAAAGACAAATACTTTTTAGTGTGGGTAGGAACACAGGTGCCCTGCCTGATAAACACTCTCACCATAGTCTGAATTTGTTTTGCCCTTCATCTGCCACATCTGTATAACTTGTCTGCAAAATAAGAGGCTCTGCTCTCCCCTCCCACCTATCTTGAGAACAATGTTTTGGTGGATGATGAATGGTTGTGGGGAGAATTGAGGGGTGCTGAGTGTTGGGGTGTGAGCTTGCTCCGGACTGCTGGAGATCAGGCAACCAAAGCACCCTGGGAAACCATCACTGGGGGCTGGAAGCAAGTGTGGTCTAGGGTAGGGCCTACAAGGGCAGCCTAGGGCAGCCTGGTACAGCATTCATCTTCACAATGATAAATATGGGACCTGAGCATAGCCACACACATAGACGAGCATACACAGGGCTGTGTACACAGACTTCTCATGAAGACAGAAAAGGAGTTCATTTGAGCTTCCTGTGTCACCGAAGTTTTCCATGTGTTTGTCCCAAAGGTTAGAAATAGAACATGTGGGCAGGGCAGTGGTGGCACACGTTAAATCTCAGCACTTGAAAGGCTGAATTCGAGGCCAGCCTGGTCTACGGAGCAAGTTCCAGGACAGCCAGGACTACACAGAGAAACCCTGTCTCAATAAACAACAAAAGAAAGAGAAACATGTAACAGGCAGGATGGACCTGGGAAAAGATAACCCCCAAAGAGCCTCATTTCCTGATCTACCTCATGGAGGCGAGGAGGGTGCTCTCCAAAACTCAGTGCAGGGGCTGTGGTGTGGCTCAAAGGCTGAGCCCTTGTCTGGTGTGTTAGTTCAGGTTCTCTACAAGTGCCAGGACCAGTAGCATAGATACACATCAAAAGGGGGGCCACTAGATTGTCTAACATGGTATAGCCTGGGTAGTCCCATAGTGGCTGTCCTACACTGGACAGGCTGAGGACCCTGGAGCTGCTCTGTCCATAAGGCCAATTGCTCAGGAGTGGCAGTCTATTGCAGAATGCCTGGGGGCAGTGGATGGTAGAGCAGAGCTCCATCAGTGATGGTCTAGCCAGCCCTGAGGCTCAGAGAGTGTCCTGCAAGCTTTACATGTGACTCCAGCAGTGACCAACTCCAACAGAACCTGCTATGGGGGAGCTGAGGAGGGTGGGTCAGACATGTATACCAGCAATCAAAGGCAGGAGAATCACTGAAGGCTCCAGGCCAGCTGGGGCTACAGAAAGAGACCCTGCTGACAGACAAATAGGCAGGCAGGCAGGCTCATAGTGATAGGGAGAGGGAAAGGCAGAAGGTGGAGAGAGGGAGAGGGAGAGGGAGAGGGAGAGGGAGAGGGAGAGAGAGAGAGAGAGAGAGAGAGAGAGAGAGCGCTTGCTGTGTAGGTTGCTGTCACATCAAGAAAAGAAAGTTTCAACTAAAGAACCTAAGTGTTTGTGTCTGCTGTTTTCAGACACATTCGAGATGTATGTGTCTGTCTGTGTGTGTGTGGTGTGGTGTGTGTGTGTGTGTGTGTAGTTGCCAGATGGCCCAGCAGGTAAAAACTTTTCTAGAATCCTGAAAAGTTCCCTTTGACTTCTACAGGCTGACTGGCACATGTGCACCCCAATAATAACAATGTTTTAAAATATTTATTTATGTGTAACAGTGTTTTGTATGTCTGTCTGTCCATATACTACATGTATGCTTGATGTCCTCAGAGGTCAGAAGAGAGCATTCAATTCCTGGAAAGAAGAGAGATGGTTGTGAGCCATCATGTGGGTGCTGGAGATCAAACCTGGGTCCTCCGACAGAGCAGCCAGCGCTCTTAACCACTGAGCCATCTCTCTGGCTTCTAACAGGTTTTAAGTACAAATGTGTATCTTGCTGGAAGCCTGACCTCTGGGAGCTACTAGGGGTTTAGTCCAGGGCACCCTGCATGCTAAGCTCCCCCTGGGTCTGAGAGCTCTATCCTTAACCTTGAAATAGTTTATCTAGGTGACACAGCTGGTTTGAGCCCTTTTCATCTGCTGATGCAAAAAAGAACTCTAAGAAACACATTTATGAGGAGTAAACAGACCTGATTTCAAAACCAATTAGAATACTTCTTGATTGGGAAAATGAATACCCAGACAAGCACAGCCCGACCATGGCTAAAAGCACAGCCTGACTGAAGGGATGGGGCTTCATCCCCAGTGTCAGCATTTCCTTCACAGACACACACAGACACACACACGGACACACACACACACACACACACACAGACACAGAGACACACAACACAACATAGACACACAACACACACAGACACACAACACACACAGACACACAACACAGCACAGACACACAGAGACACACACACACAGACACACAACACACACAGACACACAGACACAGACACACAGACACACAGACACACACACACACACACACACACACACACACACACACGAACACAGCAGACCATTGGTAGAGGTTTATTGCCAAGCAGTTGTGAGTGGGCAACACTCTTGAATCATATAGCTCAACTCAGTGCCAGGAATTCTCCCTGTACTGTCAACATTTCAGATTCCCAAGGCAATCAGTAAAACGCAAGGTTTAGAAAGACTATTCAAACATCAGTGGTTTCTGAATATTTATTAGCTAGTGCTTACCATATGAAACTTAGTTTTCTTCAAGAACAGTGGACAGAACAGCTTCAGGAAGCAGACCATGCAAATCTCAGCAGTATTGCTCTCAGCTGTGTGGCTGAGGATGACCAAAGCATGCCACAGCCCAAACCACCTCATGACAGAAGGTTCTAGCTCTCTATGACCTAGAGGAAGAATGCCAAGGAAAGACTACTGCTCAGAGCTTTATGGCTCAATCAACGTAGGGATGCAGGTATGCCTGACAGATCATAAAAAGTGCCAAGAAGAGCTAACTCAAACATGGAGGGACAAACCAGATGTGTTACCCACATCTTATGCACAAGAAATTCTGACCCATGCTGTGGGACTTGGAATTGGTTTGGTTTTAGTTTGTTACTGTTTTTCCATCGTTTTGTTTTTAGATTTTAAAAAACTTTTATGTGTATGACTGCCCAAATGTCTGTGCAGCATATACCTGCAGTGCTCTCTGGGGCCAGAAGAGCGAGGGCATCAGCTCCCCAGGGACTGGAGTTCCAGCCGGTTTTAAGCTGCCATGTGGGTACTAAACAATCAAACTGAGGTTCACTGGGGTGGGGGAGCTAGTGGAAGGGGTGTGGCAAGACAGGATTTCTCCACATAGCCCTGGCTATCCTGGAACTCACCCAGTAAACCAGGCTGGCCTCAAACTTGAGATCTGTCTGCCTCTACCTCTCAAGTACTGGGATAAGGGTGTAGCTACCACACTCTTAGCCTGTGCTCTTAACTACTGAGTGGGGCTCAGTTTTTAAAAAAGGTTGTCACAGAAAGACAAATTGCTACTTTACTATGACAGGAAAGGAAGTAGCAAGTGAGGGTGTCTGGGGCTATGCTCCAGTGAGTGTGAGGTTCTGGAGGTGAGGGCTAGAGAGATGGTTGAGTGGCTAAGAGCACTCACCAGGTTCAGGTTCTTCCAGAGAACCTGAGTTCAGTACCCAGCCCCATGTCAGGTGGTTCACCTGTAAATGCAGCTCCAGGGAATCTGACTCTCATTCTGGCTCCCTGAAGGCACCTGCACACACATATACAGACACATTAAAAAGTTCTAAGGGAGGGGGTGGTATTTAAGACCCAAACGGAAGGCTGCTGAGTGAACTCTGAGAAGCACTCACTATGGTGTGAGCAACGAGAGCTAGGGAGGAAGACAGCAGTCATCATTCACAGGACTCAGACTCAAACATCCTCAGATCAAAAGCATTTACTTTAATCCGGTCTGGATGGCACAGTCTATAAATCTTAGCTGTCAGAAACAGACAGAGAAATATCTTTCTATACCTCAGATTTTATTAAATAACAATAAATTGCACAGCTACACCAGTAGTAATTTACCAGCTAATCCCAAGTTCCTCCAACAGCTGGCCATTGGCAGCGTCTCAGCTAATAATGCTGGCAGAGCATGTGGTACACGTTACTACATGGTAATGCACACGTGTGACAGAATGACAACAAAGGCTTAAAGATGCCCTCCTGCAGGGTGAGCTGCCACTCATGCAGAGTCCTGAAGCAGGCAGGTAAGATACTAACAACCCAGATGAGGCTGTGCTCAGAGCTGCCGTGGGGTCAGTGTCAAGCTGGGCTGCAGAAGTTCAGGACCATTGAGATGAGGTGAAGGACTAGGTCAAGACAAACGGATGGCTGATGAATGGGTGATGGGTGAGTAAACGAATGATGAATGGATGATAGATGGATCAAAAGATAGATGGATGGACAGATGACCAAGTAGATGAGGGATGGATGGACAGTTGGGTGGGTGGATGGATGGACAGATGGACAGATGGATGGATAGATGAACAGATGGCTGATGGATGGATGGGTGGATGGATGGAAGGATGGGTGGGTGGATGGATGGGTGGGTGGGTGGGTGGATGCGTGGGTGGATGGGTGGATGGGTGGGTGGATGGATGGGTGGGTGGATGGATGGGTGGGTGGATGGGTGGGTGGATGGATGGATGGGTGGATGGATGGATGGATGGGTGGATGGATGGATGGGTGGGTGGACAGGTGATGGAAAGATGGATACATGGCAGTTGTAGCTGGAGAATCAGCAGATCTTGCCACACTTAACTGAAGCCCCTGGGACAGTTGGGAGCTCCCTGCCTATCAGTCCCTTCACACAGGCAGTGAGATGACAGTGAGGTGGGGAAATCACTAGAGCAGTGTTCAGGGTCTTCATTAAGGAAGGCTGGGGATAAACACCGCTCAGTTGATAGGCTTTGTCTAGCAAGCGTGGGTTTGATGCCCAGCACATAAACCAGGTGTGGTGGTGCATACCTGTAATCCTAGCACTCTGGAGGGGGAGGCTGAAGGGTCAGAACTTCAAGGCCATCCTCCGCTATATAGTGAGTTGCAGACTAGCCTGAGACCCTGTCTTAAACACACACACACACACACACACACACACACACACACACACACACACACACCACAGAATAACAACAAAAACCCTAAGTAAATTGGAATAAATTGTGCTCTTTGGGTAATACCAATGTTCTCAGATTATAAATTACACACACCAACTCTTTTCAGAGTTGGGGCTTGGATGCAGAATTTGTTTATGCCAGGCAAATTCTGTATCCCTAGGCCACACCCCAACTGCCTCATTGAGAATGACTGCAGAGAGGGGTACTGGGGTAAGCAAAGATATGCACAGGGCCTTTGTGCTGCAGGAGGGAGGCCCCTCTGCTCTGGAGTTAGAGAGGAAGCCACATGCACATCCTACACTCGGCCAGTGTCTGGTCTGCGTGGAATGGAAATGTTAATAAACAAAAGACACCCAAGTTCAGTGGCTCCGGTACCCAAGCACCTGATCTTCCCCTTCCACATGGCTTCCATTTCCTGCCCCAGAAGAGCTGTAAGGGAGCTTTTACAGACAGACAGGAAACACTGAGGGCCCTGGTTGGGGACTGGAAATTCACAGGAAGGGTCGAATCCGAGGTGACACAGCTCTGGTGTGGCTGCCTACAGCAGTGGGTTACTGTTTCTCCTTTAATATTAGGGGGCAATCGGTCTACCCACCAGGTAGGTGTCATGTCAGACCCTGCCCCATTTGGTGTCACTTCTTCTGAGTTAGGCAACAAATCTATTTTCAAGCCCATGTCCAAAATCAAGGCCACAGTGTCACTACATTGTGTTCTAATATGTTCAGCAGTCGCTCTGCTGGCTTGGTATTTCAGGGAATCGGGTTCAGAGCAGTAATTTCTGGCTATGATAATGAGCCACAGAGATTGCTTTCAGGGCCCTGACTCAATATAGGGAGGTCACATTCCAGTCCACGGTGATGGATGGGTCCAGGCCTGCTATTATCTTCACTAGATGAGGCAGACTACTTTAATTGACCAGTCCATCTCCGCCTCGGCAAACACAGGAAGGCTACCTCCATTAGGGACTGATAGATCGAAGCAGGGCAGAGGAAAGAGGCTGTAATTTTCTCAGTGGGTCAAATTCATCGAATGTACTTTCTTTTCAAGAACGATTGCTATTTATTTCCTAGCATTATGATGGAGCATCTCCTTCTGCCCACTCGTTCTTCTTAAAAGTGATCTAATGATTTGGCGGGGAATCCTGCAATTTACGTGTCAGAGAAAGTGCCACGTTTGAAGCCACACTCTGGCACTGAGACAAGTTACCAGTAATTACCACGAGCCCCACTCCTCTCTGAGCCCCACTCCTCTCTGGGGCAGAGCATCACTCAATCGCACCATCGCTTCCACCCGGGGAAGCCGTGTTTGGGACGGCCTCCCATGGTTCCTCAAACCAAAATCTGCCCTGGAGATGTAACAACATGCCAACCTTTAACTCAAATTTGAACATCAACTTTTAATCTTTGGGGTTCATCAGAATGGGAGAAGCTCTCCCCACTCTCCTATCTCCTACCCCCATTCCAGCCCCACCCAGATGCCTGGTTCTGCCTCCGGTCAATACCTTAGGCCTCATCAATCAGTGGCTGGGGCTTCTGGGCTCCCACTGGGTACCATGCCTCCTGCCCAACCCACAATTGCTTCTTGCTGTAAATGTACCCCCTCCCCCCCCATTTCAGAGGCCCAGGAGGTAAGGGGAATCTACACTAGCTGATAAAAGGCTTTTTGCTCCATTGTGGTGCTGGGAATCAGATGCATGGCCTCCTACAAGTCAGGAAATGAGGGGCTGTTTCTTTCGAATTTTTGGAAACAGGGTTTCACGATGCAGACCTTTAACTCATAGAGATCCCCCTGCTTCTCTGTACCTATGCCTACTGTGTGCTGAGATTAAAGGTGTATACCACTACACTTGACTGGAGGAGGCTTGCTAACAAGACCCCCACATGCCTTGGAGCTAGGCATGGGGGGAGTCAGGTCCGGCCTGGACTTCATGGTGATTCTTTCTCAAATACAAAACAACAAAACACAAAACAATGCTTTGTGGTGACTGGTTCAATTTTTTCAGATGTTGCTGGTTTCAGAGAGCTGCCCGGAGGCAAGTCGCTGGCATTTGTGACTTACCCAATAGAGGAGACCCTCGCTCAAATCCTCCTGTGTTCAGAACGTACACACAGGACAGAAGGACAGCCCCATCCCACCCTCTCCCCACCCCAGCTCAGGGTCCTAAGTCTCTGTCCTCCCACACCCGCCTTTAGGGGAGGCTGAACCCTCGCCCGCTTGCCAGGGCTTTGGTGTCTAGGCGCCCCACTGGCAACTAGCACTGGGGTTGCAGGGACCTGGAGATCTGGCAGCCATTTCCTTGAAAACAGGAGCATTGATCAGTGAGCATCAAGGGAAGCAAATGACTGCATTTGGTGCCAACAGAAATGTGAGCTTTCAAGAGAAATTGCGTTGGGGCATTTATAACTGTCGCACAGAGACTGGCAGTCTCCCAGTCTCCAAGGAGTTTTATGACACAATCAACATTGGTATTAATGTCATCTTTTTATTCTGGGTAATTGTGACATGTCAGCATTGAAAGACTTGGACCACTCAGGAACCCTTGTGCCCCAATGACCACTGCAATGGCACAGAACCATGCCTGGAAGACCAGAGCCTCAAAAGGGCTTTCTATGGAGATCAGAAACAAGGCAAGCTCAGGACAGAAAGCTAAGAGTAAAGGCTGGCAGCTCCTGAGTGGCCTTGGCCCAGACATGGGGGATGGGCAACACCACCACAGATGGGCAACTTCCCTCAGTATCAAGATAAGGTTCAGGACAAACAGCTTTGCTCAGGACGCACAGATGACTGAGCCAGCACACTCCAAGCAAGGAATTTGGTGTCTTTGTAGAACAGGCAAGCTGGCTACCAGACTGATCCCTTACAGAGTGGAGCAAAGGTTAATTAAACACATCTCAAACTCTGTCCCTGCCTAGATCTTTCTGCATGCTGAGGAGAAATGAAGCATTAAGCTGCAAAGAATCTGGGCCAAGGCCGACTCAGGAGCTGCCTGCCCTCCTTAGCCTTCTACCCAAGCTCCCTAAAGCCTTTTGAGGCTCATGGGCAGCTGGCTGTAGTCTGTCCACCATACCCCTCCAGAAAGAGACAGAATTCACCTCTCTACTCTGGCCTTCTGGCTTCCACCTTGCCCCACCTCCTTCACCCAAGAGCAGCCTGCAGGGAAGCCTGAAAATCAAACAGGTCGGGCCACACTGGAGACAGCCAGGCTGCTTTCATTAAGGAGCCAGAGGCAGCTCCAGGGGCAGCCCAGTTTTGATTAAAACCAGACTTTCACAAGTGCCTTCCCTGGGTTCTAAAGGTCATGAGGTCTCCAAATCCATGTCAGTTTCTCCCATTTCGCATTCTGAACACATCAGGTCCTAAGTGGGTTCCAACCATCAATGAGAAACTGCAAACTGACATTTCCAACCATTGAAAGGAATAAGTTTATTCTCAGCAAACATCAGTTCCCATTGAACGGTAGGGGAGGAAAGTCCTCAGGCCTGGTAATCCGACAGGGGTGTGTGTGTGTGTGTCTGTCTGTCTGTCTGTCTGAGTGTAGGCCTGGTAATTTGACAGGGGTGTGTTTGTGTGTGTGTGTGTCTGAGTGTGTGTGTGTGTCTGAGTGTGTGTGTGTGTGTGTGTGTGTGTGTGTCTGAGTGTGTGTCTGGGTGTAGGCTGGTCCCCAAGCTCCAAAATCATTTAGTAAACAAAAGGCCACAGTGAGGTCAGGAGCCTGAATGAGGCCATGGGGTTGGAGTGAGGCAGCAGACTCCATGGAACTGAAGTCCCAGGCACATCCTGTTTTCAAAGACTTCAGAGGAGGCTTAACTCTAAAACGCATATATTATTTTTGTTTGTTTGTTCTGTTTTTTCGAAATAGGGTTTCTGTGTGTAGCCCTGGCTGTCCTGGAACTGGCTCTGTAGACCAGGCTGGCCTCTGCCTACTGAGCATCACCACCTCTGCCCAGCTTGTGTGAATTTTTTTTAGGCTAAGAATATCCCTAAAGGGCTGCAGTAGTTAAGCACACTGGCTGCTTTGGCAGAGGACCTGGGTTCACTTCACAGCATCCACAGGGTGGCCCACAACAATTTTAACTCCAATTCTGGGGGATCCAACACCTTCTTTCTGACCTCCACAGGCACCAGGTACCCACGTGGAACACATATATACATGAAGGCAAAAATGTCCATATACATAAAATAAGTAAATCTTATAAGTAAACAGAAAGCTATCCCCCAAGTCCCACTTACAGAGACCTCAACCAGAGTAGACAGACTCCTGTGT
Organism: Uromys caudimaculatus; assembly: GCA_028551405.1. NCBI lineage: Eukaryota > Metazoa > Chordata > Mammalia > Rodentia > Muridae > Uromys > Uromys caudimaculatus. The sequence goes on from CM052718.1 coordinate 18,406,171, forward strand.
CCTACTGTTGGAACTCAGGACACAGCTAGGCAACATACTCTCAGGCTCCACCCCCAGCTTTCAGCCTGTGGCAGAGTGACAGTATCCAGGAGCTGCTAGTGATATGCTTGCCCAGCAGGCACAAAGCTCTGGGTTCCATCTCCAGCGTTGTATAAATCCAACATGGTGGTACATGCCTGAAATGCCAGCACTTGGGAGGGGAAGGCAGGAGGACTGGACCAAGATCATCCTTGGCTACATAGGAAAACTCACAAACGCCGTCTACCCTAAACACATCCAGACTTAACATTACCCTGAAACAATTTAGTACAACTATTTTAGTATGTTTTTTGAGATGGAGTCTTATATAGCTCAAGTTGTACTTGAACTCATGGTGATCCTCCTGCCTCAAGTTCCTGAGTGCTGGGATCACAGATATGAATCACCCCTCTGGGCCAAGCCTCTACATTGTAATTTATAGGTAACTCATGGCCTGAGGCAGCTGTGTGCACATGCTGTGGTATCACCCTGATGTGGTGGTCCCAGCACCTAAGGAGCTGAGGATCCCTGAAAGTTCAAGGCCAGCCCGGGTAAGACCTTGTCTCCTACCCGCAGAACAATCCTGTAACATTTTATACAACAGCCCTGAGTATCTGCAGATACTGGCATCCAAGCAGGGGAAAGGTGTGGCTTCCAACAGATCCCCCTTTAAAGACTGAGAGATCACAACCACATGAAGCCTGAGCAAGAATGGAGCAGGTGGGAGACAGAGCTGAGTATGCTCATCAGCCTTGAAATCCAGTTACTGGTCCATCTGTGGCCCTGATGCTATCAGAAATGTCCTGAAAAGAGCAGGGGCAGAAGTCCAGCCTGCCAGCTCTGAAGAGGGAGCACGGGCATCTTTAGAAGTCAGTCTTGCCCAGCAGCACCTGAGCCCATGGACCCAATGGACATCTCAGCTTCCTGCAAGACGATAGCTGTGCAGCCTGAGTCACAAGTATGACAGGCAGGAGCAGTCATGGCTATCAGCAGACAGTGCACTTCCTGTCTGCCACAGAATCCTAGCATCATACCAGCACTGGCAGGCCATGCTGCACTGAGGTGGCCTCCTGCGATGACAGGGCCAGTGTCCTTTGGAGCCACCCCACAGCTCAGCCCTACTTTGGGTAAGTGGGGTCCCAACAGTAGACTCTAGGAGTCTACAAGGAAAAGGCTCTTGGGAGAGGTCACCTGAAAGCCCATAGGCCTAGAACTGCACAGGTCAGACTGCCACATGTCCTCAGGAAAAGCAAGTGTCCTTAAAGACGCATGGCCTGAAAAACAGACCACATTCAGGGCACAGCTGAGTGTTTAAAATTTATTGACGTGATTTCCCATAAGGATTACGGCCCAGAAGCACTCAACTGTGTCGCCTCCACACAGGCATGTAGCCTGGGAGGCTCCCGTTGCCCATCCACGCTGCCCCTGGGACTCAAGTTACAGGAACCGAATCCCAGCTCCAAACTGGACGCCATCACAAATCCTAAAAAGAAAGAGAGAGGTCAACAGGGTGCTCCTTACATGATCAAGAGGCTGTGTAGCCCTCACAGTTCCCTAGGCTAATAAGAATTAGCCCTTGGAGAAAGGAGACAAGACAGAAATGCCCTCTGTTGCTCCATCCCACCCAAAGGTACATTGTCCTGGTGTCAGGATAGGATGTAGAACCAGGAGGCCCACGTGTTGGGGCTAGCCCAGAACTCAATATTGTCCTAGGCCTCACAATGACTCAGCAACCCGGTCTCAGAGAGTTCAGCCACCAGCCTGCCCTGTTCCTGACCCAGGATGACACAAAGGGTCACCACAGGTGTGCTCTCTGGAGAGCTTAGCTCTAGGGTGTCCTGTGTGGGCCTTCTCAGGACTGGCTACAGGCACCAAACACCAAGTTCTGAGTGCTGTGCCACACTGGAATGTCAAGACACAGGTAGATGGCAGAGGTCACACTGCCCTGCTGAGGAGCCTTCCTGACTGGAGGGAAGCCGCATCCCTGGATGCTGAGGACCCAAGCCCAAGCTGCAGAGTGGGCCTGTGCCCTCAGCCTGCACCTAGGCGGCCAGTTTCACATTCTGAAATACGACGTCCACAAAAGGGACCATGGCTGCTTTAGAGAAACCCCAGAGAAGAAAGCTTCAAGATAAATACAAGTTCTTCAGAGAACACAAGGCAGTCAGGACAGCCCTGCTATCACAACTGTAAACAACTCAAAGATGCTTGTACTATGACACACACATCACAGAGCAATGCCCAGGACAAGTATTAAGGTGGCATCCAGAGTTACAGGACCAAGACCCACCAGTCCTCTGCAGACCCTGTTGGCCTCCAAAGCCTCTACCTCTAGGACAGGTGCAGGCTGCCTTCCTGTCCCATGGTGCCAGTGCTCACCCTTATACCAACCCCAGCAGGGTCATCAGAAAAGTCCACTGATGCCTGCTCTTAACCCCCAAGGCTCTTCATCCTGGGTGGTGTGCTAGGTGTGGAGAACAGAGCCCTTGACAGGCACGAGAGGAGGATACCCACGAGGCTGAAGGGAGGGGAGAGGGAGAATAGAAAGAGGTGCACTTGTGAGCAGCCATTCCCCTGAGGTTTCAGCAACCCCACATTCTCTGTCCACCCATACTATACCCCTCCCCCAGGACAGTGGTACCCACAGTCAGGACGCCCTCCCTACCCGTGTCCTCTCACAAAGTCCAGCAAGGTCCCATCTTGGGGCCAGCTGCAATGGTGGTGTCCTTCCTGCAGCTCAAGGAGCAGCTGGCTCAGGGCTGATTCATCGCTAGGTCTCCAGAGACCTAGTCTGAGGAGTCACGCTGTGACAGAACACTCAGGTCCCAGAGAAGACTGCGCCAGAAATCATTCAGGACAGAAGTCAGAACACTTCAAACTGTCACCCTTTTGTAAAGGCCACAATTGCCAATTACAGAGCACCTGGCTTAACCCTGGGGGTGGGGCTACAGACAACTGTCCACCTGCCAACTGCCTAATTTTAGAAACAAGATAAAATTGAGGTCATTTCCCTTCAAATGTTATCAAATCCCACTCTTGCCAACAAAGCTGCAAGCAAACCACACTAGGGAAGGTATTTCTGTGTTCATGGCTGACCCTGGACAGCCTTCACTACCCACAGCAAACACCTGCCTGCCACCATCACAATGGCAAACAGCTGCCAGGCAAACCTGGGCCAGGGTCTTCCCCCACTGCAGCACAGCAGACCTTTTCTTTCTGAAGGCTATGTTCTCAATTAACCTTTGAAACATGCTTCTCAGATTTAACTAAGAGAGAGGTGCAGCTGAAGGGTCCTGAGCTGTAAAGAACACCTCGAAAGAACACATTAGCAAGAAGCTCAAAAGCGAAGAAACTGCTTGGTGCACACTGCCATCCTGTGGCTGCTGTCAGTATTACAGCCAGCATGGGCCACAAGAGATAGCTGCAGTTGCTGTCAGCACTGGAGCCCACCACATTCCCAAAGTATGTGACCTCGCCCCAACAGTCTGTCTGACTGGGCACCAACCTGCACTCACAAATGCTTACTTCAGAGCTTCCTGAGGGTATGGGCCTTGGAGGCAGCTGGCTACAGCTCCGTTTCAGCTCCACCTACATGGTAGGCTGCACAGAGCTAACCCAGGCTGAAGGCTAAGGCAGCTGCTGAGAAGACACCTACTGTGCACCAGGGACCTACTGTGCACCGGGGACCTGAGAACATAAGCCCTCCTCTCCTCATTGCACTGTGAAATCAGCAACTGTGCATGTCAGACTATAGGCAGCAGGCATGGTGGACAGAGGACACTAAGAGACAAGAGGAGCAGGCCAGTACAACACAGCAGTCATGGGAGGGACAGACACCACAGTCAGACCACACAAGAGCAGAACGGGAGGGCCAGTTAGACATGCAACACTTCTCCTGAAAGCTCTGAGCACTGCCTTTGTCAAAGCCGCCTATTCTCTGGATAGGAAAACAGACCCAGAGTAGCTCTGTAACCTATTCCAGGCCCTATCACAAGGCAAGGTGGCATCTGGCCATGTGGCCCTTGGGAATTGATCTATCTTGGATAAGTCACGTGAGTGGGGCCCCGTGAGAGGATCTGAGCTTGTGTAGAATACCCAGGTGCTGGCACTGCTTCCCTGTGAGGCTGTGTGCCAGCAGGTGGCCCCATGGAAGCCAGGCACAGTGCCCTAACAACAGCTTCCCACAGGCATGTCTTCACTTCTGACTTTCAGAGCTTTGTCACTAAAGCTTCATGCTTGTAACAACCCCTCTGGGTCTCCAGACAATACCTACAAGGTAATGTAAGAGATGGGATCTCTCTATTACCCTGAATGGCCCTTGGCCTAATCCAGCCATGGAACACAGCCATTACTCTATGTCCATGGGTGGAGTCCTCCAGCCCACAGCAAAGCTGTGGCCAACCCCAGGCCAGTATTGGCACAGAGAAGCTCCTCTACTGCTTTACACTGCCAGTGAGCAGGGTCAATACTTCCCCTGGTTAGTTCCTGAGTCAGAGCAGCAGTGCTGCAGGGAAGGGTGGGCATCTCCCCTTCCCCTCCAATGAAGAGAAGCTCAGCAGAGGACCACATGCTTTCATGCTTTAGGAGACTATCCAGTCTCTCACTGAAGTGGCCATCCCGGAAGAAACTGCAACAGAAACTCCACAGAGCTGCAGAGCCAACAGTGGCCCCACGCACCTGTCACCCCACTGCACACCCATAGCTGCAGAGCCGACAGTGGCCCCACACACCTGTCACCCCGCTGCACACCCATAGCTGCAGAGCTGACAGTGGCCCCACATACCTGTCGCCCCGCTGCACACCCATAGCTGCAGAGCCGACAGTGGCCCCACACACCTGTCGCCCCGCTGCACACCATAGCTGCAGAGCTGACAGTGGCCCCACATACCTGTCGCCCCGCTGCACACCCATAGGAATGCAGTAATTCAGCTCCAGCCGAGCGATGTTGCCAAGCCGGAGGACGATGCCTGCTCCATAGGACCAGCGGATGCATTCAGCTAGCTTCCGGATGTGGGCTTTGGGGCCCTCACCTGAAACAGCAAAGCTGGTGAGCAGAGATGTGTGGCTCCCATGTATGGCTCCCTCCCTGGTAGGGCCCCTTACAGCTGGATCTAGCTAGTGGAGACAGATATGGGGCTGGTATCTGCATCCCACTCTCCCAGAGCCAGCTGAAGGTGTTGACTCTCGGGTCTGGCTACCCCGCCCCCTTTGCCTAGAAAGGGTCTTCTAAGCGGAGCAGCTGGGAGGCAGAGGCACTCGAAGCTTGTTTGTAGAGTCAGAAGCAGCCACCCCCCCCTTACATACAGCGTCATAAGGGATGGCACCACCCTGTATCAGGAGGGTATGTGGCGGGGACAGACTCACCATAGTTGAGGTTGCACAGGTTGCCCGCATTGAGGAATAAGTGAGTTCTGAAAAGCTCTCCGAAGCCACCCTGGCCTGGCCGGAAGGGCAGTGGGGTGTAGAGGTGCAGGCCCCCAGCCCAGTATGCCTCCCCGCCCAGGTAATCTCCTAAGGAAGGAAAACAGAATCTGCTGACTTAGCCCTTAGGGTTCCTGCTTTCAGTTCTGCTCCACAAACTACTAGGGCAAGCCCAGCCTCCCTCCTTTTCAGGATCCTTCTACAAGGACACAGCTGAGGAGCCAGGGTACCACAAAGGAATGAAACTGCTGCTTGCCCTGTCTGCAGGCCAGGAGGGAAAGAGCGACCTGCTCCTCCTCCACTGGGCCTCCCTGATTTCACCATCAAGACAGTGTCTGAGCCTAGCCTTCTGGGGCTGCCAGAGCCCAGGCTTTCACCCCAAACCCCTGGTCTCAATGGTGAAGACCAGGCCTGGAGAAAAGTTCCTTTCAGAGTCAGTCACTGGCTCGAGTTACTGCCCAGGAGAGGAAAACTGCTGGGGTGACTTTCTTATCTGAGCCCCGAAGCCTGCAGCTTTGAACACTCAGGGAAGGAAGTATCTGGCCTCTGTGGGCCCTGAAGCCTGAGCCTCAGTAGTTCTCCTCATCCGGGTGTCTCGTCCTTGGCCTTGCTCCTCCTCCCTTTCTTTTGCTACTTTAGGGTGCTTCTGAGCTGTCCTTGTTCCTTGCCTCTGGGGCTCTTGCTGGTTACGGCAGGAAAGCTTCAGTTCTCTTAAATCCATGTTGGTCAACAGTGGGGAGGGGATGTAAGAAAACAGAGAAGCAAGGGTTTCTGGGAGACTGTTAAAGCACAGCATGTGTGAATGTGGCAGTACTAGGCTGTGAGGCCTTGCGGAACCCAGGGGATGCCAGCTGAACAGCCATCAGTCTACCAATGTATTCCAGGTTGTCTGTTTTTTTTTTTTTTTTTTTTTTTTGGTTTTTGGTTTTTTGAAACAGGGTTTCTCTGTGTAGCCTGGCTGTCCCGGAACTCACTCTGTAGACCAGGCTGGCCTTGAACTCAGAAATCCGCCTGCCTCTGCCTCCCAAGTGCTGGGATTAAAGGCGTGCACCACCACTGCCCGGCAAAATGGCAGGTTGTCTGGTTTTATTTTGGTTTTTGGTTTTTACCAATGTATTCCAAATGCATGCAGTTGTCATGTGTCACTTTGGAAATGTGTCCCAGAGCTGGAGAGATGACTCCTGTTAAAGTCTAGGCTCATGACCAAAAAATGAAAAATGTCTATGAGAGCCAGGCCATGGTGGCACACACCTTTAATGCCAGCACTCAGGAAGCAGAGGCAGGCAGATCTGTCTCAAAACACCAAAAAAAACCAAAAACAAAAACTGTAAAAAAGTATGTTTGTCAGCATGTATGTCTCTGTGCACCACGGGTGTAGTGCCTGCAGGAACCAGAGGAGGACAGTCAGACCCCAGAACTGGAGTTACAGATGGTTGTGAACCACCAGGTGGGTGCTAGACACCCGGGGCATCTGGAACAGTCAGTGCTCTTAACCACTGAACTGTCTCTCCAGCTCATTTGTCATTTTGCATCTAAAACAAAACAGGGCCACATTTAATCTACCATTTCTGAAAGTAACTCAGTAGCAAATCTATAGCTGCTTCATTACTTTTTTATTTTAACTCACTGAGTGCTAAAGTTAAACTTGGCATGCCTGAATTTGAAATCAATGTGCATGCGTGCAAAGCAAATATTGTCAGGTCCCGAAGAGGATAGGAACCCCACAGGAAGACCAACAGAGTCAACTAACCTGGACCCTTAGGGCTCTCAGAGTCTGTACCACCAACCAAAAAGAACTGTACATGGGCTGAAACTAGACCTCCCCACACACATGTGCAGCTTGGTCCTCATGTGGGTCCTGAACAACTGGAGTGGGGGCTGTCCCAAAAGCTGTTTTCTGTCTATGAGATATGTTCTTCTAGCTGGGCTGCTTTGTCTGGCCTCAGTGGGAAAGGATGCACCTAGCCTCAAAGAGACTTAAAGTGCCGGGGGGGGGGGGGGGGATACCCAGTGGGGCACCCAGCCACTCAGAGGAGATGGAGGGGGGAGATAGGGGAAGGATTTCGGGAAGGGGTGACTGGGAGGGGGCAGTGAGCAGGATGTAAAGTGAATAAGTTAAAAAAAAAAAGAAGAAGATTTTATCTTGGCAAAAAAAATTACAAATACTAAAAAGTGAAGGAAAATATTATTCATCAATAAAATTTGAATTGTACAAAAAAAAGTAGATGTTTTCAGGATAGCTTCTGAACTTGGATTACAGCAATAGTAAACAGAGCTATTGTGTTTAAAACAAACAATAAAACAAATCTCAAGGAAAAAGTCACCTTATCCACAGTCAGAGCTACATTGCTTCTACCTGGTGAGACAAATTATCCTGAAAACCTGCAGTCTCTGGGAGCAAAGGCACAGCAGATGCGGCCTGCCGAGTCTTCAGAGAAGGGGATAGATCCATCATAGAGCACAGGGCTACTTAGATTGCTGGGGTTTGAGCAAAGGTTGCCAGGAAGAGCAGGAGCTGGCATGGCCGCTGGAAACGGTCCTATCCTTACACACGGTGAGTGGAAGTCCTGATGCTCGCACTGTTGCGAACTGCTATTCCCACTGCCTCGGCCCCTCACAAATGGCAGCCCACGGAGGAAAGTACTGCATGTTTCCAAGTTTAAGCTCACTGACCTTCACTCTGGGGTCCAATGCTGTGCATGCTAAATCCTCGGACACTCGTGGGGCCTCCCAGGTAAAACCTGCAGCAAAGTGACAGGTGTCATGTTGCTAGGTGAAGATCCACAAGACCCACAACAAGTGAGGCAACAAAGTATCACAATTGGTTTGTACAGCATTGTCTGCATACAGCAGAACACTAGGAGAGGGTAGGAAAGACACCAGCGAGCATGTAACACCTACCAAAATCAACCCGAAACCCAACAGAAACCCAACAGCAGCCATGAGACACAACAAAGACGCTTAGGGGAAGGTGAACTAGAGGAGGAGGACCATCCCTTATCAAGGCTAGGCAGCTAAGAGACCTACCATGAGGTTTGCTCCCGACCACATATCCCAGCCACACAGTCTCCCAGGCTACTGGGTTAAAAGGCAGGGTCCACATCACACATCAGTATGCATAGCACAAGAGGGGCCAGGTGATACCGGACACAAACAGACCACAGAGTGTTGCTTTGGTTTTCTACGATGAATTCTACTGCATTCTAACTGCTACAGATAGAACCCAGGGCTTCCCCGAAGGTTAGCCAAGTTCCTTATTACCTTAAGCTCCTGCAGCGCTTTTTAGTTGAGGGAGGATGTTCTAATTTTTTTAGGTATATCTGTATCTACCTATATTTATCACTATCTAAACAGATATATTTTAGAAAAGGTCTCACTACGTAGCCCTGACTGGCCTCAAACTCAGAGATACAGCTGCCTCTGCTTTCCCAAGGGGTGGGATATAAGGATGCAAGGCTCCTCCCAGCTGGGCTGAAGTTTCAATGGCCATCCATGTGAAAAGCTGGTCTGCACCTTGGGAGAGCGGTCCAATAGGCTGAGACAACACACAGGGAGCCAGGCCCTGCCCCACAGAAGTCTTTCCAACATGCTCAGACACACTTAGAGAGCTCAGAAGTCCACAAATACTTTTACTGTCTGACTGCTATGCAAAGCTTTCCCGAATGGTCTGCTGATATTAATTAATAATGCATGCAAACGGTAAGCTCTGCTCTTGGGTGCATCTTAAAGATTTATTTATTTTTATGCGTCTGAGAGTTTTGCCTCTATGTCTGTCTGTGTACACATATGGCTGGTGCCGGAGGAGACCAGAAGAGGGCCTCGATCCCCTGGCACTGGAGTTACATATGCTCTGACCCCCGTGTGGGGGCTAGACCCAGGAACTCACATGAACCAGACGCATAACGTACTTGCAACCCCAGCACTGCTATAGTGAGGTGGGAGTGGACAGAGTCACCTGGAAGGTCGGGCCGCCAGGTACAGCGCAGCAGCAAAATCAAGAGACCCTGACTCAAAACAAGGTGGAAGGTGAGAACCAACCTCCACATATATACCATGGCATATGTGAACCTGCACACATGTATGCACTCACAAACACACACACACACACACACACACACACACGCACGCACGCACGCATGCACGCACAAAACATTACTTATAAAGACTTTCTCATAACTTGGTGAACAATCACTCTTTGAACTTTATAACACTTAACAAATGAGAAAACAAGTTGCATACAAAACACAGCATATAAGAACCAGCTCACTCTCTGTAGACAAACACACTCCTACCTGACCAAAAGGAGGCAGACCAGGGTGAGGTAGGTTTATCCTCCGGGAGGACTAAGCATCCTACTTTCTTAAACGTGCCTTTATTTTTACTTCTGCAAGTACTAACCAAATTCTTTCATAATAATGTTTAAAAAAGAAAAAAAGAGGAAAATTTTTTTTCTTTATTTTTCAAGACAGGGTTTCTCTGTGTAGCCCTGGCTCTGCCAAGGGCTGGGATTGAAGGCATGCATTACCATGCCTGGCTGAGAACAATTTTAATACAATAAAGTTTCACAACCAAAAGCAATGAAGTAGGGCTGGAGAGAGGGCTCAGCAGTTAAGAGCACTGACTGCTCTTTCAGAGGTCCTGAGTTCAAATCCCAGCAAGCACATGGTGGCTCACAACCATCTGTAATGGGATCTGATGCCCTCTTCTGGTGTGTCTAACGACAGCTGCAATGTGTTCAAATAAAATAAATAAATTTAAAAAAAAAAAAAAAAAAAAAGCAACAAAATATGAGTACTGGATACTTCAAAATCTGTTTCCATGTGAAAATCCTGAGTAATAATGTGAATATTGCTCCCCTCTGTAAAAATAAAAATAATCCAACATGCCAGGCAGTGGTGGCGCACACCTTTAATCCCAGCACTTGGGAGGCAAAGGCAGGTGGATTTCTGAGTTCGAGGCCAGCCTGGTCTACAGAGTGAGTTCCAGGACAGCCAGGGCTACACAGAGAAACTCTGTCTTGAAAAACAAACAAACAAACAAAAACAAAAACAAAAACAACCCAACGTCCCAGAGGAGGTGGGGGAGGCTTCTGCCGCACTGACCTGTCAGCAATGCTGGAGGGCTTGTCACCAATGGGCACCAGCATTCCACCCCAGAGAGATGTGGAGAACACCTGTGCGAAGGCAAACACAGTGTCTTCTTTCCGTCTCCGTGAGAGCAGGAAGCTGGCTCTACTCTGCATGCCTCTGAATGCCCTTGGCACGCGCAGTAGAGCCACAGCCATGGAGGACCAGGTGGTGAGGCTGAAGAACTCAGTCAGAGGCCACTTTAAACTCCATCAAAGCCACATGGAAGTGCAGCAGGAACTTAGCTTGTGTTCCTGCCAGGACAGGACCCTCTGGCATGAGAAGTCAGGCCTACAGGACTGATAGAGGAAGACAGCCAGAACCCCGGATATGAGATCCTACATCTGCTCAGACCCCAAAATGTGAGGGGACTGAGATATGCAGCCCCTCAGGCTGAAGGTCTCTACGAGCTACACCACTCCTGCAGTCATACGGTGTAGAGACGTGTGTCTAGGTCCCCATCAGGGCAGCAGCATCCAGTTAGGAGACTCAATGACACCCTCATCAAAGCATGTAGGTCACCCTCAGTCCTCCTGAACCCACTGCCAAGCTGGAGGCCCTCTCACTCAGCAACCCCAGGCCCTCATGTGTCAGACTGACCAGTCCTTGTAAGCTCCATAGTTGCTCAGATGGTCTTTTTCTAGATGCTTCAGTGAGAAGGGCTACAGATGTAGAGAAGAGGGTGGGCAGAGCCACACAGCACACAGGACAGTCCCCACATGGCAATAATGGGGTGAAATCTCCCAACTTCACCATTGTCTGATGGCACACTCATGCCCCCATCTGTCCGTATGGCATTCTGGAAGCCACACACTTGGCTAAAGTCACCTTTCTAGTAGACTTTGGAAGGCTTAAGGGAAGGCCTCCAGTCTGATGAAGGCTGGCCAGGCTGAGCTGGCTTTTCAGCAGGACACCACCCTTCGGACATCTCCAACTTAACAGCAGGTTTCCTAGGAAGCGCCGCCACTGGGAAGTCAAGAAGTGCGTGTTCTACTCTGACATTTCTGGGCCCAGTGATGAGTGCTGGCGACATGGGACTCATGCTCTGACTGTCCATGGAGATGTTGTTTCCACTCTTGCTCTTCCTCTGGGACGAGGCCTGTCTGCTTCTTGGAGACCAAGGGCCTCAGCAGAGGCCTCTTCCTGCACACACTACTACCTCTGGCCTTGAAGGCAGCTCGCCGTGCTTCTGAGAAGAGCCAGGCCTTTGCTTTACTTCCCTCTCGCCCCACCCCTGCTCCCACTCAGAGGCATCTATATACTCTACGTTCCTACCAGCAGAGAAGGTCCCAGCTCCTTCCTCCCAGAGCCAAACATCCTGAGCCCTCCAACTCTTCCTGTCTACTCCTCCTACCATTCACCTACCCATCTATCTATCTATCTATCTATCTATCTATCTATCTATCTATCTATCTATCCATTCTGTTACCCACCCTTTTGTATACCCAACCATCCATCCATCCACCCACCCACCCACCCACCCATCTTATTCCTCCCCCTCTCCCCTTACCACTCCCAGATGCTTCAAAGGAGCCATTCTGCTGGGTTTTATTCCCAGTTCTCTCCTCTCCATCACTTAAAATAAGCATTTTATTGTGAAGTGGCCTCAGGCTGACAGAGGTACAGCCCAGCTCCCAGAGTTCTTCCTCAGCCGGCCTCACCTCAAAGCTGAGGGATCACCCTGCTCCTCACTACCTGCTGAACTCAGACACTAAGTGCACTGATGCCTCTCCTCCTCCAGGAGTCAGGTGGGTACCACCTACACTAAGTCATGGGTGGGTAAGGGAATGGTTAGATACTATGTGGGTGGAAGCAGGATGCATAGACAGGTGGGTGGATGCATGCGTAGACAGATGAGTGGGTAGGTGGCAAATGGGTCGGTAACTGGATGAACAGATGGGTGCTTCGACACAAGAAGTACAGTAGAGCCCTCCACCCCTCAACATCCAGGATGGAAGATAAGAGAAGATGGCTGGAGACATGCCTGTGCAAACTCCTAAAAGCCTGGAGCAGGAGGCCACATGGACAGGTAACAAAAGGACGTTACAGCAGCAGGAGGCAGATGAAGAACACGTGCCTGTGAAGGAAGAGCCCCATCCCTGACAGAGCCTGTGAGCGTGGGCAGGCAGAGGGGTGCAACTATGAAGACCAGGCGCTCCGGACACCACTCTAGAGTACAAACTCATAAGGAAGAGGTGGGTAAGGTGCTAGGGGAGCTCGGCTAGGGAATGGGAGGAAAGGGGCCCAGGGAAATCAGAGCACAGCTGCACACCACAGACAGGGGCAGCAGAGTCTGCCAGCAGGAGAGGAAAGGAAGATGGCGTTCTGTGGTACCTGAGAGTGAGGACCCAGCGCAGCCTAGCGGGCCACACACATGCAGACTGAAGGGTCTTAAGACCTAAGGATTAAAGCACCACAGCACTGGGCTAATACCAGTGCTCCGGGTCAGGGTTTCACAGGCACAGAGTAGGCCGCAAACTCACCGAATCCAAGGCAAGCGGCTTATTCAGCTGAAGCTCAAAGTCTTCCTTGATGAAGCTCACATCCCCTCCAGTGTAGCCTGCCAGCTCCTGAGGGAAGAAGCCACAGGTCATAGGGACACGGGATACTAAGAACTGCCTCGCCCACGAAATGAGTTTTGCTGTCTGTGCCTTTCTGAAGGCCCTGGCATGCTCAGCATCCAAAGAGTAAGCCGCTTTCATGACAGGAATATTTTACATACAAATCTCACCACTAGATGCTCCCCTAAAAATGAAGATTGGGCTCTGTCCTGGGTGGCTTTGTGTCAACTTGACACAAGTTAGTCATCAGAGAGGAAAGAGCCTCCCTTGAGGAAATGCCTCCATGAGATGCAGCTGTGAGGCATTTTCTTAGTTAGTGATCAAGGGGGAAGGATCCAGCTCATGGTGGGTGGGGCCATCCCTGGGTCCTGAGTTCTGTAAGAAAGCAGCCAGCCATAAGGAATAAGCTACTAAGTAGTACCCCTCTATGGCCTCTGCATCAGCTCCTGCCTCCAGGCTCCTGTGTCCAGATTTCTGCCCTGTTTGAGTTCCTGACTTCTTTGGTAATGAACAGCAATATGGAAGTGTAAGTTGAATAAACCCCTTCCTCCCCAACTTGCTTTTTGGTGTTTCATCACAGCAATAGAAACCCTGACTAAGACAGGTTCCCTGGGTCCTGCTCACCACAAGCACTACAAGCAGCTGAATGAGACTGGGTGGACCGCTGCTGCCAGCGTCACTCAGGTCCCCCATGCCTGCAGGCCAGCTGACCACATCACCTTTAAGGCACTAACCCTACTCCCCACAGGCACCAGCGCCAGCACTGCCCTCAACTGGCCCTGCAAGCCTCTGCATGACAGTCCTGCCTACTGCTGGCCCCCCAACTCTACTCTTAGCTCTTGTGTGACACCACCAAAGAAGCTGCCAAAGCAACCACTGTGGCCTTGGGGGGAGACACAAGATAAACTGCAAGGAACAAGGGCTGATTCTGAGGCCTAAGAGTGGAGTGAACAACCCTTGCAGACAATTCTAGAGTGGTTTTCCCTATCTGTGGGGCTGGGATGGAACCCAGGGCCTCCCTCAGGCGGGCTCAGTAGGCAAGTGCACTACTGAGTCACACACTACAGGATGAGTTTGCCAACTACAGGCAAAGCTCTGTTACCCGTGCACACTGGCTCCCCAGTGAGTGGCTGTGTGAGATGCTACCTGGTTGACTTTGAGCAAGGTCCCTCTTCTTGGCAAGATGGATGAGTTCCGAGAGTCAATGACCATGGCATGCTGGAAGAGATGAACGTAAGGCACTCTCATTTCACTTCAGGCAGTGCCAAGGACAAGAACCCTTGCTGTGCACTGAGGTCTGGGGCTGCCTGATCATGCCCACAGCCCTGCACCTGCTCCTGTCCTCCCAGGACAGCTTACTGCTCTGAGATGGCACACCCAGAGGCACGCAGGGAGTTTCCGACTGACACCGACCAGCCTCATTCCCTCAGAGAGCCCAGCAGCCGCCCTAGGCCACTGCATTTCTTTTCATTTCTGTTTTCACTGACGTTACAGAAACTCTTAAGAGGCAGTGGATGTGAAGCTAGAGGCCATTGTCCCAACCACCCAGTCTCACTGGCACCTCCGTCAGCCCCACATCAGCAGAGAGGTCACAGGGCTGTCAACACATTCTCCAGGAAGAGAGCAAGTCCTACCGAGAGAGACGACTTCAATGAGTGTCCACTTTCCTTCCGAACAGCAAACGATGCAGTCCTTGAGAGGCAGCCCAGCTCCCGCCACACACCCTCCCACTTGACAGTGTGACTGGTCTTCCATAGGGGAAACTGTGAAGACAGGGAAGGAAGCCTTGTTCTGCTCCATCCACACTGGAACACGCTGCTGCAAACCACCCTTTGGAATGAGGCATCTCTGAGCAACAAACTTGATAATTCATTTCCTTCCTCGGCAGCAAGGACAGATCAGGCCTGTGCTGGCAAGTGATCTCCCCCAGCCTCAGGCTCAGCCCAAAGACAAACTGTTTTAAATGAGAGGAACTAGGGGAGGAGGAGGAGGAACAGAAGAGACCTCATGAAGGCAGAGGGGGAGGGCTGTAAACTGAGCCAGAGCAGTGCTGCTCTGAGCTGCCAGTGAAGGAACAGGGCCATACCCAAAAGCTGGGGGTGACTCTGTCAACAGCGGGTATCAGTCTCATCACAGTAAGACAGACACACACATGACATGGCCCCCATGACTGGCTCAAGGCAGGCCCAGCAAGCTGTCACTTGGATTGTATCAGACCCAGAAGTATGAGAAGACCAAGCCACATGAGGCCAAAGGTTTTCTTTCCACAGCCAGAGGGAACAAAGGCCAGGTCCAAAAACCCACCTCCTGCCTCTCTGCAGGTCTGCCCTAGACTCTAGTTCAGAATAGACCCATTCTCTCTGAATGTCATGATGTTAGGGAGTTTGGGGACTAGCTGTGACTTCACTAGCAAGGATACCTGGTGCCAAGCTCCCCAGAGAGCATCCCAGGGAGCTCTGCAGTCTGCAGGCCTGGAGGAAAACACAAGGCCTCTGAGGGTGAGCAGACATCAACTGAAGCCCAGTCCATACACTTGGTGTACAAGAGTGTGGCCAAAAAGTGTCCACCTCAGCACACAGGGGCAGCGTACAAGCCTGAGAAGCCTACAGAAAGTCAGGGAGCAGCATTCACCCTGCATGCAGGCCCCAAGACTCATGTTTTCCCCAGATGCCTACAGGAAGTAAAGCTTCCCAATCAATTTCTTTCTGTGAACATAGGGCAGCTCTTAGAAAGCAAGCCACTTACTAGGGCAACACACTGCTGTCTCCACAACAACTGTCAGGATTCCCGGGGCAGATGGCGCACCCTTACAGTGCCTAGTTACACTTAGGTGACACAGTAGCTCTGCCCAGTCTTGTCCTTCACACAGTGCCTCAGAGGCTGCAAGGTGCATGTCCCTCCCGAGTACACCCACATCAGCCCCACCCCATTCTATACTCCAGCCCTTTCATACCTACTATTCCAGGTGGAAAGCACCACGCTTTGCCTCTTTCAGGTGTGCTCTTTAGAAAGATTAGGAAAAAAATCAAGGGGATACCGAGGAGAAAGACAGGAGAAAGTACTGGGTGCCAGTAGGTCAGAAGCACAGATGCCACGTGACCAGTGTGGACACTAGCCAGCTCTGTCCCCTGGTTACCGGCATTAACTTAGGGAGGAGGAGCTAGAGAAAAGCCACCAAGTGGTGAAGTGTGCACTCACCCATCCATTTCCCTCTCTAGTCAATAAACTCGTGTCTGTGTGCCCCCATCCCACCCCAGGGCCTGGTGTACTCACACTGTACTCGGCAGACACTCCTCTGTCTGTCTCCCGAAGCGAGCTCCACGGGAACTGCCCAGTAACTTTATATAAGTTTACGGAGAAACTAGGAGGCAATGGGACAGAGCTTTAACAGTGAGCCACGGGGCTTGTGTACAGCTAAACAACAGGCCCCATTAGACTACACGGGGGTTCATCCTCAGGACAGTGGCCTTGGTGGAGGCGACTGGCTGCCAGATGTCATTTCACACTCCAGTCATCTACTTTAACTTTGACCCCAGGCCAATGAGCTCAAGGACCTGCTTGGCTTCCTACTTTTTCTCGAAGTTTCCAGGCTGTGGCTTGAAGAAGGACAGGCCGTAGGAAGTTTCTTTGGTTCCATAAGAAAACTGGAAAGTCACTTTTTCTGCACGCCCCAGAAGATTGGGGAGTTTGAGGCCGAGTACCTAAGGGAGGGGAAAGGAGGAAGCTGGTACTAGACAAGACTCAGGCACAGGTCTTTGTTTCTCACAAGGCATCCTTACCAAGCTTACAGCACCCCACAAAGGCTGACCAGGTGGAAGATGGCCACACTGAGCGCCTGGGAAGCTGGAAGGCAGAAGTCTCCAGCCCCAACCCCAAACCTCCCAACCAGGAACCTAAACAAGACCATTAGCACGCTCATTTGTCCCAGTACAAGGGTTATTATCGATACAAATGACCTCCAGCTCAGGCTGATCAGTTCTAGGGAGGCCGAAGCAAAACTGAACATCACGCCAAGTCTATAGCCAGCAGGTTCCATAGCAACTCCCTGCTTCGCCGACAGGCGCATCTCAAAAGCTTACACTCAGAGCTCTAGACACCGATGGAGTCACGTCCTACCATACTGCCTTCGTTGTTTCCAACCATGGTGTTGTAACTGCCCGTCAGTCTCCTTAGCTCCGTCACTTCAAAGGTGACATCTAACCCATTTGGCAGGGCATCTTCACCTAAAGAAGTAAGTATTAAAAGGGTCAGCGCAGCCGGGCAGTGGTGGCGCATGCCTTTAATCCCAGCACTTGGGAGGCAGAGGCAGGCGGATTTCTGAGTTCGAGGCCAGCCTGGTCTACAGAGTGAGTTCCAGGACAGCCAGGGCTACATAGAGAAACCCTGTCTCGAAAAACCAAAAAAAAAAAAAAAAAAAAAAGGGTAGGACAGCTCGGTGATAAAGGCACTGCCACCACACCTGCCAGGCTGGGTTAGATTCCCACGACCCACTGACTCCTGGAAATTGCTCTCCGAGTGCCACATATTTATCACACACATACACATACTTGCACACATACATGCATACACACAAACCAAAACAAGAACAGACCTCTAACCTAACACTGACTCGGCTCTCTGTGCTGAAAACAGCCCCAGCTGGGAATAGGCCCTCGGCTTGGGAGGTCCTTGAAAAGTTCTGAGTCCCATCCAGCCAACATCAAAGCCCGGAATTCATTTAACAGTAAGGATTTTGTAACAATACAGCTAAATGTTCCCCATCCAGCAGGGTGTGAGCAGTATCCACACTGGAGGTGTCTACCTCACAACCCACCAGGGCCTGGAGTGCTGTCTGAAGAGTGAGGCAAAGCCCTACAGAGCTGTGGTCTCAGAGGAGGGGGTGGCTCTTGCCTTCCAGCCAGGATACCTGCTGGGTTCCTGCTACATACCTGTGGAGACGTCCATGTGGTCTCAACAGACTGGGGGTAGGAAGCACAGGGTCGGGGGTAGGGTAGGAAGAGCCTTGGTGCTGGTCTGGTTTTTGTTTGTTTCTGAGACAGGGTCTCTCAGTGCAGTCCTGGCTGGCCTAGAACTCACCATGTAGACAGAGAAGCCCAGCCTCTGCTTCCTGAGGGCTGGGATTGAGGTGTGTACCACACTAACCCTCTATTTTCAACCCTTACTACTCTGACATGCCCCCACTTTAACACCTCACATGCACAAGGTTCATTTGTCATGACTGTCAAGCACACACACATAATTACCATTCCCTCAAGCCCATGATTCACAGCAGGGTCAATGACATATAGTGTGACATGCACAATGACGGGTTTACAATGCCCTAAGCTAGCCTCTGCTGTCGGAGTATTCTATGGTGCAGACAGGGTGAGAGCTGAAGTCACAGACAGAGGAAGGGAGCTGACCAGTGCGAGGCCATGCCCAGCAGGAACTGGAGAGCATTTGAACCAAGTGCCAACAAAGGCGCTGAACTGACTGGGGAGGCTGGGCAGGCCTGAGCGCTTGAACTGGATCATTCACTGCGGGGCCAGAGACAAGTTCCCTAAAAGGCTCAGAGCCTCCAGCTCATAAGGTAATGTACTTGAACACTCGCCAGTGTCCGCAGGTGCTCCCACCTCTTATCTGACTAGTACTGAGCTTTCCCACAAATTAGATCACTGGCCCCGCCCGCCCTTCTGCTGCAATGTAACCCACAGGTGTAGCTTTTGTGACAGGCCAACTAACTCTGAGACCTGCCTGAGAAACCTTTGGGCGTGCTCTGCATCTAACCACACGGTTGCTCTGTGACCCTGGAGACTACAGGGTGGCATCAGAGGGACACTCCTCCATGACACCTACCATGACACGTGTCGATCAAAACATCCACTTGTCTAAAAATTCCTAGGCGAAGCAGTTTTTCCCGGGCTTCATGAGATCGCCGCATTACCTGGGAGAGGGACAGATGACAGAGAGTAAGCTCTCCTAAGACACAGGAGCACTGAGAGCCATGTGACATATAAATGCTTGCACTGAGAGGTGTGTAGCAGGAAATGCCTGTGAAGTCCCACGAGGAAGAGGTGAACCTGACTGAGACAGCCAGCCCCCAACAGGAACAGAAAAGGCCAAGGATGAACAGAAAGAAAAAGTAAGAGACAGGAAAGATACTGTTGACAAAGTGACACAAAGAGCTCCTGGGAATGAGCAAAAGCTGAGAACCTGAAGGAAAATAGGCACATCTCTGTAATCCCAGCACTCAGAGGCTAAGGCTGGAAGAGCTAAAGATGAAGGCCAGCCTAGGCTACACAGTGGGATGATATCTAAACAAAGGGGAAAAAAAGA
The DNA here is from genome assembly GCA_028551405.1 of Uromys caudimaculatus. Taxonomy (NCBI): domain Eukaryota; kingdom Metazoa; phylum Chordata; class Mammalia; order Rodentia; family Muridae; genus Uromys; species Uromys caudimaculatus. The sequence continues at coordinate 18,425,612 of CM052718.1, forward strand.
AAAAACAAAACAAAACAGGAGAGAGATGAATGGCAATAAATAAATAAACAAATTAATTAATTAATTAATTAAAAAAAAAAAAAACAAGAAGTATTTGAGGCTGGTGAGATGGTTCAATGAGTTGTGGTGTTTGCCACCAAGCTGAGTTTGATCCCAGGGGTATATATACAAATTGGAATAATGAAACCATACTCTATGGCCAATGGATGGCAAGACCTTAGAGAACGTGGCTCTCAGCTCTGGAGAGTGGACCTTTCCTATCTGATCTCCTTGGAGACCAATATGCTGACCCTTGAAGTGAAAGACCATGTGCCCTCTGACATAGTAACCTCACTTGTACCGTGCATGCTGTGACACAACAGTTAAGATACTGAGTATACAGCCATCCATGAGAACCAAGCACTCAGTTTAGTTAATGTCCATCCACAGAGAGACACGGCAATGACACAAAGTGTTTGCAGTGAGGCTTCTCACACATGTACCAACAGATATGACTGCCCTCACAATGACAAAAGAGAATGTCAGTGCTCCCAGCCACCCGGGTTCACCCTAGTGGAAGACACACTGGAAGAACCAGAAGGAGCCCAAGCTGGCCTCTGGGAATGGTCAAGCCATGGCAAAGAAGCGTGCACATCCACACTGACATGCTCTCCACCGGTGACAGTGACACCTCTTTATGTAATTGTCCTAAGACAGCACCTAAGATCTAAAGACACAAACTTTTGATTGCATTTTTGCCAACACTACTCAAGGTTAGCAAGAGGAGGCTGAGAGGAGCCAATGGCCAGAGCCACAAGGACACCACTGATGACCTCTGCTAGGCAGGTCAGTGTGGTCCAAAGGAAGGGCAGGAGGAAGCCACAGGACAAGCAATCTCCTACTATAACACAGGATTCTATGCGACCAACAGAGCAAGGGCTGGGCTGTGGACAGGGTATCCATAGGGGGTCCCAAGGGACCCAGCAGAACCCAGGGAAGCGCTGATGCTGAGAGTCAGGAAGAGTGCAAGACAGGCAGGCAGAGCAGACAAGAGGACAGACTTGTCCTTCCTCAGGATGAACAGAGGTAAGGACAGCTGAAAGTTTACGTAAGCTGTGGGAGGCACTCTCCAGGGTTGTGGGTTTCAGATTCTTCAGAAGTTACAGGTGAAGAGTGCCACCTAGAGAACAAACTCACCTCAATGAGGTTTTTAGCCTTAAAGACATCTCCAATTTCACAAATGATGATTTCATCCTTAGTCCGTCCAAGTCCATCAAAGTGAACATGCTGAACCACCACCTAAATGTGACAAGGGAACAGAGGTCACCACATCATGCACAGGAAGCACCCTGGGACTGTAGCTAGAGGCAGTGTCTGAGACGAAGAGCACGGTCTTCTCAAGTGCAGTAACCATCTTACTCCTGACTTCATTCTTTTTGAACTTTGACATGTATGGATGTTTGCTTACATGTATGTCTGTCTGCGTAGCACACGAGTGCCTGGTGGCCACATAGGCTGGAAGGCTGTGTCAGATTCCCTGAAACTGGAGTTACAGTTGGTTATGACCTGCCATGTGGGTGCTGGATATCCAAGTCCTCTAGAAGAGCAGCACTCTTAACCTCTGAACCATCTCTCCAACCCTGTATTCTTTGTTTGTTTGTTTGTTTTATTGTCAGGCCTTTGCCAAGTATGTACTGCTGGGCAGTAAATGAATGGGCTCTGGCCTCTCCAGCCAAACCACCCAGGATTGCCCTAACAGTGAGGCCCAGCCTTCTTAACCTGGGCCACACCCAGCCTTTGATGTGGGATGAAGATCCCTGAGAGGTCACAGGGCAGGTAAAGCATGACCTTGACTCTTCTGGGAGAAAGGAATAAAAACTCCAGAGCTGGGGCTGCAGCTCTGCGGTAGAGCATTTGTCTGCGATGTAACCCTCTGCTGATAGCACACCTTTAATTTCAGCTATCTATCCATCCATCCATCCATCTACCTACCTATACATTCAAACATATGTATATAGACTTAAGCATAATTTGAGTCTATCTTTGAAAAACATTTTAAATTTTATTTAATGTATGAGTATTTACCTGCATGTATGTATTTGTACATGTGTGCAAGGCTGTCAGATCTTCTAGAATCTAGAGCTAGAGTTACAGGTAGTTTTGAGTCATCATTTAGGTAGTGGGAACCAAACCAAGGCCCTCTGAGCCATCTCTCCAACCATGAAAACCTTTTGTTCTATTTTTTAAGTAGAAACAAATGTGTTTGCCTAAACCAGCCACATCAGCTGTTACCCAGGAGAACCTAAGGAATAAGAAGCTGTCCTGAAGTCAAGGTCCTCTATTTGCAACTGGTGACATGTTAGCTGCTTCACTTCTCCATAGGGGCTTACCAAGAGAACATTCCAGAAACTACATCAAGATGTGCCACAGAATACTCACGTCTTTGTTTTCCAGGATTTCCTGTTTCGCTTCAGGTTCAGCTTCCACAAACTCAGCTTCCTCCCCCAGTGCTCCAAAGTCAGTTCCGCTCGATGGGAGGGGCTCCAGACTCTGCAAGGGACAGAGGAACTTATGAAAAGGAGCCAAGCCTCCACCTTTAGGCTTCAGGTGGTGTCATCCAGCACAGCTGCTCCCTTCGGTCAGGGTGGAGTTGGGGACAGGATGGGAGACACAAGGCCGGTGTAGGTCAGTGGGCAGGTACAGGTCCTGGGAACTGTGCTTAATAAGCAAGGTTCACTGGGTAATTATAGTAAGTGAAACAAAGCTTTAAAACACCCTAGCACATGCCTGTCAATGGGCCAGAAAGCAGGCACTTTGCACAACCCAAATGCTGGCAGTGTCTACACCACCAAGCTATACTCCTAACCTTGTCTGCCCCGTTTCATTAGTTTTCTGAGACTGGGTTTCTCCTCACATGCCCTGTGTAGCCAAGGCTCTCTTTGAAACTCCTCCTGAGCCTACCCCTGCTTCCAAGTGGTAATATGAACCGTCACCACCTCCGAGCAATACAAAGCCGACCATGGTGGCATATGGCTATAATCCCAGCCCCAGGAGGCTGAGGGAGAAGACATTCTACCACTAAATAATCACCAGAGCAACTTTTTTTTTTTTTTTTTTTTTGGTTTTTCAAGACAGGGTTTCTCTATGTAGCCCTGGCTGTCCTGGAACTCACTCTGTAGACCAGGCTGGCCTCGAACTCAGAAATCCACCTGCCTCTGCCTCCCAAGTGCTGGGATTAAAGGCATGCGCCACCACTGCCTGGCTGTCCTGCCTGACTCTTGAGTGCTGCAGTTATAGACAAGAGCCACCATGCCAAGCTAAATATCACCTCTGAACCATTCTGACTCTGTGTGGTATGTGTGCAGGGTCAGAATCAGGGTCTCACATATTCAGGGTTGGTCTCATACTACATAGCCAAGAACAAGAACCCCGTTCCTCCTGCTTCCAACTCCCAACTTTCTGGGATTACAGCTACCATACCTGGGTCCAAAAGAATATCTCTTAAATGTTAGAAATTTGTGACTTCAGATGGTTTCTTTCTTTCTTTTTTTTTTTCCCTTCTCTTTTTGTACTCAATTCCTATTCATGGGATACTGATTAAATGCAATTTTCTTTTGTTCTTTTACTTAGTGAGGGGAAAAGAAATGCCTAGCACTCAAGCCCGCATTGGTTCCACGCCAATATGGGCACTTACCAAGGATGACATCATCTCATGTCACTGTCCACTGGTGTTTTGCTGTTAGTATTTTTAAGACTAAATCACTGTTAACTTCTCATAAGTATGAAGACACGAGGCAAAGAAGGGGTGCACATGGGGATCCGTTCTTTTATTTTTATTTTTTTTCGAGACAGGGTTTCTCTGTGTAGCCCTGGCTATCCTGGGACTCACTCTGTAGACCAGGCTGGCCCCGAACTCAGAAATCCGCCTGCCTCTGCCTCCCAAGTGCTGGGATTAAAGGCGTGCGCCACCACTGCCTGGCTAGCGTGGATCCATTCTTAATGCAACAGTTGGCAAATACGCCTTGTATGAGCAAAGTTTGCATTCCATTATTCTAAAAAATTCCAATGGTTCCTAAAATGTCAAAGCATGAAACAAAGTTCATTAGAGACCACCAACCCCACAATCCGGGGGGCAGATGTCAGAACACGACGCCATTGTGGCTCACATTTCTGCCATAGCTTGGTATCCTCTAGAACCTGTTTACTCATGGAGATTCACTTACCACGTATTGTTTGTTTTGTTTTTAGACAGTGCCTTGCTATATAGTCCTGGCTTGCCTAAAACTCACTGAGTAGACAGGGCTAGACTTGAACTCACAACAGAGTCAACTGTATCTGCCTCCTGAGTGCTGAGATCAAGGGTGTGTAGCACCAGGCCTGGCAAATGGATCTGTAACCCCAGCTACTCAAAGGTACAAAGGACTCCAAACTCAAGGTCAGCCCGGACTACAGACTGAGCTCAAGGCTGGCCTTGACAGCCGAGAGAAGGAAACTATTTAGAGGTCTACGGATAGAGCTCTGTGAGTGCTTGCCCAGAGGGCACCTGTGCTGCTGGGGGGAGCTTGCCTAATAGGTTTCTGCAGTATTCAGGAAGGCACTGGAAAAGTCATTGAGCCTGAGTTCTAAGACATGGGACTATTTTGCTAGGTAAAGTTGGGTGTGGCCATGAACAATTGGATAGGGAATGAACCCAGGCCAACAGGATAGTTCAGAGTTTGTCTCCAGTGCAGTGGTGTGGGAAACAGCTCTGTGAGAGGCGCTTGCTAAGTGCTGCTCCAAGTAAAGGGAAATGTGTCACAGGGCAAGTGATTCTGTCCACACTGTGTGGAGATGGCTCCAGGGCTCCATGCGTCTTGATTTTAGGGCATTCTGAGGCTCTGTAACTCTCATTCTCTGGCTTTTGGAGAACAATTTAAAATAACGAAAGTTTGAAGGTAAGTATCCAACTACTTATTCAGTAACAGACATTGGCTGTTGGTCGGAACTAAGGTACTATGCTGCCCCGTGCCCCCCAAAATTGGAGTTGGTTATGAAGGAGTTCTGTGTTCCTAAGCAGAAACTAACTTGTTCATCAGACCTTAGGAGACATGAGGAAAAGAACTGCAAAATTCTCAAGAGAGCCACAATCAAGGATTCAAAGACAGTAACTGAGCACTAAGACACTGACACATGCTTGTAATTCCAGCCCTCAGAAGCTTAGAGAAGACTACTAATATGAGGCCAGCCTGGGCTACAAAGCTAAAGGCAGAGACAGGGAAGGGAGCTCATTGAACCAGATGCTGCCCAATTCCAGTTGGCAAATAAACGCCAATTCAAAAGTGATGACGGCTCAGCAGGCACAGGAGCTTGTCCCTCGGGCCTAATCACTAGAGTTTGATTCCCCAGATTCCACATAGTGGAAGGAGAAAACTGACTCCAACTGTTGTCTTCTGACCTCCACATGGCCACACATGCACACACACACTTTTTTTTTTTTTTTTTTTTTTAAAGCAATAGTAATGGATTGGAGCGATGGGCTCAGCAGGTAAGAGCACCTGCTGCTCTTGCTGAGGACCAGAGTGCTGGTTCCTGACACCTACAAGGAGGCTTACAACCCTCTAGAACTACAATTTCAGGGGATCAATTGCCCCCTTCTGGCCTCCACAGGCTCTGCACACAAAGTGCACATACACACATGCGAACACTCATGCATATAATAGTAATTAGAAATTGTAAAACAAGACTGCAAAATAACGTGTTGTGTCTTGTCTTCTGACACACCCTTCTTCCAGCCGGGGTCCTATCGAGGCCGGTGCTGTAAGGTCACCCGGGAAAATTCAGCTGAATGACCTTGGGCAAGTCACCACCGCCCTCCCGACCGAGACAGCCTCGGGCCCAAAGCAGCTCCCACACCCTCGCTGCCGCCCTTGCCTCAGGCGCAGGCGCGCGTGCCCCGCCCAGCCGCCGCAGGGTCTCTCACCCGGGCGTGCACTGTCCCCATGGCTCCCTCTCCGGCTTCTGCCCCGCAGAGGTGCCCGCGCCCACCCCAGCTCAGCTACAAACACAGACGCGCGGCTACAGGTCACGGAAGCTACGCGCCGAGCGCCGCCATGTTGTACCGCCTAGGGCCCGCCCTCTGACTCAAGGGCCTTCGCTCATTGGCCCGTATGAGGCAGTGACCCGGATGTTCATAAGAACGCCGGGAAGCCCGGTGCAAGCGTAGAGCGTGCAGTGACGCCCAGAAAGCTACGGGTACGGGCAGAGCTGGTCTGTGGAAAGGCAACCGAGTTGCGTCCCTCGTCCATGGTGGCTTACCCCGGCTTAGTTCTTGGAGCCTCAGTTCCACTTCTAAGGTGTGACTAGAAGGGCGTAAGGAAGAGAGTGTGTGCTCCTGGAACCGAACATGGAGTTTGGCTAGGTTCAATACCTTAACACCTTCCAACCGGTCCAGTAAAAAGTGTCTGTGTGGGGGTGGATGAATGGGTGGGGGTGTCTTTAGAGAGAGTTCAGTAAGTAAAGGTACTTGCCGCCAAGCCTGACAGCCTGATTCAATCCCCCAGACCCACATGGTGTTCGGAGCGAACAGACTCTCAGAAGTTGTGCTCTGATCTCCACAAATACACACACACACACACACTTAAAGAATAAATATCGCACACTCCTCAGAAACGTGTGTGTGTAACATTATATTTCAATTAGAGTATAAATACATCATCCCTTCCCCCACTTTTATTTTCTTTTTAAGTTTTTCGAGACGGGTTTCTCTGTGTAGCCCTGAGTGTCCTGGAACAGGCTGGCCTCGAACTCACAAAGATCCACCTACCTCTTCCTCCCAAGTGCCGGGATTAAAGGCGTGGACCACCACTGCTCACCCAGATTGATATTTTTAAAAAGATGGAGTTCTTTCTTTGCGTGCATGCCCCCTTCTCTCTTATTCGCCCTCCCGTATGCCCCCTTTCCTCGTGGCGACTTCCCTGGGCCAGTGAACTCACCCACCCAAGAGCAGCTTCCCAATAAACCTGCCTTTAATATAGTCTTTCAAAAAAAAAAAAAAGAAGATGAATGGAGCTCTCTTGAGTGTTCAGGGTTCAGGTGAGGGTAGCTGTGCGTTTGTGTTTTGGTGGCAAAAACAACTACTGTGCCTCAAAAGAACAATGTAATAAAAGCCACTCATCGCTCTGAACTGCAGTTTACTGGAGATGGAGTGGGGTTCTTGTCCTCTGACCTGCAGTCAACCTGACACCACTGCCGAAGCCTAGCTTCCTTTTCCATCCTCTCCCTCCAGGAGAGTGCTGCACCTTTTTCTCTTTAAGCAGCATCCTCTGGTATCCACACCTTCAAAGTCCATATTCTTCTGGCAGGGGAAGAGGCAGAAAGGTTCAAGCAGCCTAGCAGCCAGCCTTGTCCCTGCCTTTGCCCCCCTACCTTAGCCTAGTCATCTGGATTCCCAGTTCTGGATCAGCACTGCAAAGATGGGGCCCATGTTCTCGGGAACCCCAGCCTGGCACCATGCAGGGACATAAGTAATTGCTATGTTCCTATCCTAACCCAAACTAGGGACCCCAAGGGCAGTACTTAGCTACTTTCCTTCCCAAAGACAGACTTCAAAATAGAGAGGGCTGGGTGACAGCAGCCTGGTCTACAGAGAGAGTTCCAGGACAGCCAGGGCTACACAGAGAGACCCTATCTCAAGCAAACAAACAAAAACCCTGAGGACCCAGAGTCCATCCATTCTCCCATCACTGATATACAACGTCTGTTAATGCCACTGGCGGAGAATAGGACCACTGTCACATTGTTGAGCCAAATTTGAAGCAAGCTTTATTAAATACTGGCCAGGACAATGGACACTAGCTAGGTCCATACCCAGAATCCCCAGACTACAGCACCAAATTGCTTACAGAGGCAAAGCCCACAAGGCTATGCACTTTCTGCTTTCCTCCATTGGAGGCAAGCATACATCCTGACATACTTCCTGCCTACATACCTCTTGCCTATATGTGATCAACACATCCTATGTGCGCAGTTGGGGCAACCAGGCTTGTTTGCAGAAGCAAAAACATGTGGCTTGTTATCTTACATGGACAACAGCCTCTAGCAGTCCAGGAAGTTATCTGTCCTGTGGCAAATGGGTTAGAGGCTTTTTTTTTTTTTTTTTTTTTTTTTTTTTTTTGGTTTTTCGAGACAGGGTTTCTCTGTGTAGCCCTGGCTATCCTGGAACTAACTCTGTAGACCAGGCTGGCCTCGAACTCAGAAATCCACCTGTCTCTGCCTCCCAAGTGCTGGAATTAAAGGCGTGCACCACCACTGCCCAGCTGAGGCTTTTTTTTATATAGGTCTCCTAGGCACAGTAATTTAAACTTAAAACGTAGCTTTAACCCTCACATGTTCTCCCTGTGTTAGATTATTAAAAAGCAGCTATAGAGGAAGAGAGGACAAAAAGAGCCAGCCTTGGTCTGACCTTAGGTAGGGTCATGTTTATTAACAATGAGGGAGCATTTTGTCACCCAAGTCCACAAGGGGAAGCTGGGAAGTGTAGTCCTTCAGAAAACTGTCCCTGCCCTACCCCCTTGTTGGCATTACACTGGGGAAAATTGAAGCCTTGAACACTCAGTCCACAATCCAAGTTTTTGTTCAGGTTATCCCTGTGTTGGATGCCCTTCCTAGATGTGCCACCTGAGTGTTCCTGTGGTCTTCGAGGCTGTCCACACTGGCCTCACCTGTGGCCAGAGAAACACGCACACCCAGCCCCTTGTCAGAGTTATTTGCTCCAGATTTTCCTTCAATGTGTTCTAGAGACCATACCATTGTCCTTTCCCAGTGGTTCCTAAAATTTCATATTCTGGGCTGGTAAAATTTCATATTCCGGGCTGTTCATATCCCAGTGGTATGTGAACATGGCACTGGGAAGGCTGAGGCAGGAGAATGGAAAAATCCAGGTGAGCCTGGGCTATATATAGTTCAGACCAGCCTGGGCTATATAGCACCAAACTAGTCATGTATTTCGCAGTGTGGAGGACATCCAGCCTGCATGCCTACAGGAAGGACACAAACTTATAGAGGAAGCTGTCCCACAGGCCCTCTTAGTTGTAGGAGAGGCAGAAGAGACAGAGAATACATTTTTTAGAAATCATTTATTTTCTGTCCACCACATTTATTATGGACCCTTTTCCCTTAAACAGTTGTAGTTATTTTTGGTGTACCCATTCAATCCTTCCGTTGGCTGGCTAATTTGCATATTCATTTGCATAAACACACCCACACCTGCTTTTAAACAAGAGAACCAGCTTTGCTAAGGGTTTACCAGTCACAACATGGCTCCTGCTAGTCACTGCCTGACACCGGATGTTCCTGAGAATGGAGAGACTCTAAACCAGTGGGAGTTTTGTCTGATAGGGTGACAGGAATAGTCTTCTCTACTGATGAGAAACTTCCAGAAAGGGACAACTCAGCAGGCAGACGTTTCTGGTTTTTTGTTTGTTTCTTGTTTTGTCTTTTTGAGGCAGGGTCTCATTTAGCCGAGGCTGACCTCCAACTAAGTAGTGGAGGATGACCTTGAACTTCTAACCTTCTTGCCTCTACTGCTTGAGTGTTGGCATTACAAGCATATGTCACTCACTGCCTGTCACTCCACAGTTTATATGGTACTGAGATTGGACTCTGGCCTTCATGCATGCTAGAGAAGCACTGTAACAACTGAGCTGCACCCCAGCTCCTGGTTTCTTTGCTTGGGACAGTCTTATCTTCTGGGTAGCCTAGACACTTGGCCTCCGGAACCACATTCTCTCCCCCAGAGGCCTTTCTTATCCAATCAGGATCAACCCTGCTGAGATTATGTGATTCCTCCTGAAGTGCTTGCATGAACCTGGACTCTAGAGACTCAGGCATGGGAGACACACACCTTCACTGTCAACGCTCAAGAGTAGGAGCAGCACCTGGTTTCTTTTGTTTGCTTGTTTGTCCACTTGCTTGTTTGTCCGCTTGCCTGTTTATGTTCTAATCTAATGTCTGACTTAGAGGAAACACACTCCATACCCACAGCTGTATAGGAACACCTGAGAAAAGTGGGCACTTATCCCCATGAAGGCCGGTGTAGTAGATGGGGAAGGAGGTGGTAATGGCTGATGTCTATACAAAGGTTTGGAGACAGTGGAGAAAGCAAGCCAAGTTCAAGTTGAGGCTGAGGAGGCAGAGGTCTGATGCGTTCCCTACCTGTGTTGTTCTGTCCCCACATATACGAGATTTTATTCAAGGCTAATTCTAGTCAGTTCACTGATCATACATGTAGCTCACCTTGCAGTCCCTGGAGTGTTTATATATATAAATGCTCCATAAACTATCTTAATAAGAGCCAAAGGTGTCCTTGAAAGTAATAAATTAGCTGGCAGGCCCTTTTTAGAGACAGCCACAGCCCACCCCATCACACTTCCTAAACAGTTTTTCTTCCGAGATTGCACGAGGTTGCCAAGTTTGGATTCCTGTTCCAAACCCTGATGCCCTGGAATCCCCATCGATTCGCAGGCTGAGAGACGGGTGGTTTGAATGTCCTCCCTGCGCTAGTTCTCAAGCACCAGACTTCACCCAGACCAAAAGTAGCTTTCTAAACACCAAATTATTGTCTTTGGTTTCTATGAACTACCAATTTAGCCCAGATCCTGTGATCCTGGGGTCACAGGCAATGAGGTCACCACATAGCACCAGGGGGCAGCTGCACAGGCTCAGCTCCTGCAGAGAAACTTCCTAGCTGCCTCCCAAAGTAACAGAACCCTCCCTAGAGGGAAACAGAGTATAGCACCCCTCACCCACCCATCATCTAGACACTGTTGCTCCAGATAAAGGTCAAGCTGGGTTTGGGGTGGAAGGCAGGGTGCCCTCAGCTTTGGCCTCTCCTGGACCGTCCACAGGGAGAATGTCCAAGTTCATTGGAAGCACGGAGACCAGCAATTTACAAAGCAGCAGAGCTGCCTTGGGGTTTGTGGAGAGATGGGTGATGGCCACACTTGAGTGTTCCATGGTCATCCTTGGATGCTCGGGATCTGAAAGGAAAAAAAACGGAAGTAAGATTGCAGGACCTTCCTAAGGCTCTCATATCTTCAGGATTGTAAGAACGTGATTTGTGTTGGCATCCAGACTCTCTGCTCAGGTCTCCTTCTCACAGAGACTGACAGGCACCTCCTGAGACATAGCGAATCCTGGCTTGCTGGAGCACAATATTTCATCGGAGAAGTGAGTCTGTGTCAAAGGGGTCACATCTGCTCCCTACCCTCTCCCTGCCTCCTGCCTGGGAGTCAGAGAGCCTGGATGTAGGCTCTTGCTGTGAATTTCCCTCAGCTTCAAAAGGTCTAAAGAGAGAGTCCCTCCCCTGTCATGTGGGCTCAGAATCTCTTCAAAGCCCCCATCAAAACTCCCACCATGCTTCTATCTCTGGTGCTGGGACCTGAACTCCCTGGTAGCCCCCACTATGCTGTTGTCCCTCTGTCTGTCTGTCCATGGCATTAATAACTCCTCTAATAAACTTAATAAACTCCTTACTCCCCGGTAATTTATCTCCACACTTCACCCAAAACCTAACAGATACCTGTAGAGAGAATATTTTGTGGATTATACAGATGCATCATCTATCAATTAAAAAACCCATGGCCTATAGGAAAAGGTAGAATAGAAGGTGGAACATCCAGAAGGCAGAAAGAATTATGGGATAGAGCCAGAGTTGGCGATTCATCCGGAAAGATGTGAAGAGATGGACTCATGGTACCTGAGCACAGGTCACCAGCCATGTGGCAGAACATAGGCTAAAATCAATGGGTTATCTTAAATTATATCTAGTCTGAGAAGAGCCTAGCTATATGCCCAAGGTATTTGTAAATATATTTTGAGCCTGAGTCTTATTTCTGGGAGCGTGAGGCTAGAAGGAAGAACCAGCAGTAACTTCTACAGACACCAGAGAGGATGGGGCCAGGCCCTGAGTCCACCATCACATGGCTTGTCGCTGAAGAGGCACAACCCAGAGCCTTCCTCCTGCCTTCAGTGCTGAGGTGACAATCTCATCCCCTAAGGCCTTCTCTACCACCTGAACACCCCGGTGAATATCCACAGCTTCACCCACCAACAAGCCCTCACCTGGACCATGGGTCTCCTCCACAGCAACATACTCCTTGTCACCGAGTCAGCATTGCTAGAATGCTTGCATGTAGCCTGAGCACAAACCCTTGTAGTGGTTCTGGCAGGAGAGGCATGCTGAAGAGACTGCTGTGCCCTCCCTTTGGCTCTCAGCCCTTTGAAACAATGGAGGCTAAGGAGTTGGGATTTCCCTAGGAATCTCATGCTGGGGAGAGAAAGCAGGAACCTTGCAGGAGAGACTGAAGCCCAGACAATGGTGGGCAGGACCACACCCTGATTGGGACTGTTTATATATTCCTCTATTTAAACTTAAGCCTTCTGTTGGTATCCTAAAGATTAACAGGCAGGGGGTGGGCGTTGCTTGAACCTTTTTATTTTCAAATAAACCTGCTTTCTCCACTACTGGTTTCTTTAATTGGCACTTTGGGGACAGGTAGTTGAGCCTGGCTTGTTAGGGCTGTCATGACCCAAGCTTTGACCCTAAGAGCTCTGGGAACAACAGGGATGTCCCCCTGGCCCACATACCCTGGGCCAACGTATTTACCTGGTAGAGGGGAGCAGGCTCATGGTCATTCGGGCACAGACCTGGGATGTCACCCATTGCAGCCACTGGATGTCATCATGGATATCAGGGAGCCACATCACCAGCCTGTGGGAAGGAAGCCAAGGACACTATTGGCTGGTTCAGGTAGGCTCCTCCCAGGGACCTAGCAACAGAGCCTTAGCAACAGCTTAGGTCCTCACCTGCCTCCATTACTACCTGAGCTGCCACCAGGTGTGGATGGCCTGGAAGCTTATAAGAGGACTGCTCGTTACCCCAGCCCCCCTTCTCTCTCTCCCTTCTCATTCTCTCTCACTTTCCTTCTCTGTTCCCACATGTTCCTGGCCGGGCTCCCTTTCTCTTTCTGTCCTTCTCTGTCCCCCCTTCTCAGTCCTTGTGACTCTGTCTGGCTCCCCTCCCACAATAGACACCTCCCTTATACCAGGTCTGTCGCATGGTGGGATTTCTCAGGGAGACACCTTGGCATGGGCCCTCTGGGTGCCCCCTTAGCCCTGCGTTATATTTCATAACAGACACCATACATGTGTACTCCACGTAGAAACAAACATGCACATATATGTGTGTGTGCACAAATACCACATGCACATGTGGGTTCACCGTATCGGCCTAAAGATAAACCAGGAAAAAAAGTCAATAAAAAGCAGCCCTGGGGCCAGAGAGATGGCTCAGTGGTTAAGAGCATTGACTGCTCTCCCAGAGGTCCTGAGTTCAATTCCCAGCAATCACATGGTGGCTCACGACCATCTGTAATGGGATCTGATGCCCTCTTGTGGTGTGTCTGAAGGCAGAGACAGTGTACTCATACACATAAAATAAATCTTTTTTTTTTTTTTAAAAAAAAAGCAGTCCCAACAGTGACCTTTATCCAAGTGAGCTGCCTGTAGCACCTCTAACCCCAATCTGATACCTTCCCTAAGGCATATGTGGGTTATGACAACAGCAAACCTTCTAAAACCTCTAAAGCACACAGGCCATTTAAGGTTCCAGAAAGCTCCTGAGAATGAATGGGAAAGGCAGCAACTTGGGGTCAGTCTACCCAATTTCTCAAGGGTTAATAGCAAGTGCTGGCTGAGGCGTAGGCTCTCCACAGAGGCCAGCTGTGTATGGCCACTATGAATCCAGCTGTAGCACCACAGGGGCCAAAACCATCTGTAGACTCTGGCAAGAGCTTCTCCAGAGCAGGAGTCTGACTCCAGAGGGGTGTTAGACTGGAGGTTTGGGAACACAGGTAAGATGATATGGGTCAAGAGACCACGCCCCCTTCTCTTCTGACCAGGATCCCATGCTTGCAAAAGCCAGCTCCCAATTCCAGATTCCAAAGTAATCACTGAACCTAAGACTCACCTACAGGGCCCTAAACTTACCAAATAACTCCCCTCCCCACGCCCCTAGCAGCCTCTACTGGAGCTCAGCCTGGCAACTTCTCGACTTTGGTGACCCCTTCCTGTGACGTTGGTGACCCCACCCAGAGCTGCCCCAATAAAGCTGCCTTTTTACAATAACTTCAACTTAATTCGATTTATTATGTCGGAGGAGAAGCTGTTCAGGAGTGATACTGGATCAGTAAAGTTACCCCAGGATTTTGATGGAGAAACTAAAGGTTGGGCCTTGTGCAATGCGCTAAGATACAAATGCAGGGGACCAGACAAGACTAGCTTGCTGCCAACCTATCCAGAGGTATGTGAGCAGACCCACACAAGCAGTAGGCTTGCCAAGGGAGCAAAGTGAGGAGAAGCAGGGAGGCAGGTCTGAGTTACTTACTTCTTTTCACACAAAGTCTCTTGACAGGCTGGTCTAGACCTCCTGGGCTTTTTTTTTTTTTTTCTTTTTTGGTTTTTCCAGACAGGGTTTCTCTGTGTAGCCCTGGCTGTCCAGGAACTCACTCTGTAGACCAGGCTGGCCTCGAACTCAGAAATCCACCTGCCTCTGCCTCCCAAGTGCTGGGATTAAAGGCATGCACCACCACTGCCTGGCCCTCCTGGGCTTTTTGTGCCTCAGCTTCGTAAGCAGCTGGGCTGGCTAAGTGTGAACTGAGTCCGCAGCCTCAGCCAAAAGGGGAGGGAGCCAGACATGGCAAAGCAATGGTAATACAGTCAAACTTAGCCTTGTATCCAAGCCTCCAGGAAGGACAAGGAGGAAGCACCCCCCACGGGAGACCTGCTTCCTGCAGAAGCAGGCTGGATCAGCATTGCTCCCTGCCTGGGGGCTACGCTGATGCCCCTAATATAAGAACATAAGTAGGGTGGGGGAGGGGTGAATCATGCCTTACACACTGCGGCATGGGAGAAGTCCGACTTGAGTTTAAGGTCAGTCTGGTCTACACAGTAAGTTCTAGGTCAGCTTGGGCTACAGAGTTAAAATTCTGTCTCAGAAGTATAGACACAGAAGGCAGAGAGATGGTTCACAGGGTACTGATGTTTTCTGCCCTGTCTGACACCTTGAGTTTGATCATTAGGACCCAGACAATGGAAGGAGAGGACCAAAATCTGAGAGTTGTCCTCTGACCTCCACACATAGGCTGTGGCCTTGCTATAGCTGGAAAAGGCAGGACCAGGACGGCAGGACACTTCCCTAAGCACAGTGGTGCTTATCTATCATCTTAGAACTCTGAGGCTGAAGCAGGAGGATCTAGAATTCAGGGCCAGCCTGTCTGTTCAAATAGTGAGACCCTGTGTTAAAACACAGACAGACAGACAGACAGACAGACACACACACACGCACACACACACACAAGCACATGCACACAGGCACACACACAGACACAAGATCAATCAATCACATGGATACAAAAATCAATCAATCAATCAATGCATACAGACATAAATAAAAGTAAAAATATCCCTCAACATACAGACACACTGACTTCCACAGACACACTCCCAATACCCCTCACCCAGTCCCCGCAAACCAAGCTGAGAATGCTCAAGTAAAGGAACCGGAAGAAAGGACCAATCAGAGCATAGAAGTTCACTCATGCTGCTAATAGTAAAACCTGGAAGGGGGTGGGGGCGGGGGAGACTGGAGAGATGGCTCAGCTGTTAAGAGCACTGACTGCTCTTCCAGAGGTCCTGAGTTCAATTCCCAGCAACCACATGGTGGCTCACGACCATCTGTAATGGGATCTGATGCCCTCTTCTGGTGTGTCTGAAGACAGCTACAGTGTACTCATATACATAAAATAAATAAATAATATTAAAAAAAAAACAAAACGGGGAGGGTGGAACTGGAGGGTAAATCTGAGAAGACTTCAGATTGGAGGCAAAAAGCCAAAGGACTGAATTATGTAAAGAAGAGAAGTCTCCCTGCCAGGTGCAGTGGTACACTCCTTTAATCCCAGCTGGAACCAGGCAGATCTCTGTGAGTCTGCGGCCAGCCTAGTCTACAGCCTGGTCTACAGAGTTCCAGGCAAAGCATCTCACAAGAGTCTCAGGAAGAGGACAGAAACAGCCACGGGAAAGAAGAAGCTACAGACATTATTACCGAAGGTCGTGTCCCCAAACCAGGCCAAACCAGGAGAGGGCCTTTGGCTGAGAAAGTAGCAGCCGTGGAAAGAAAGACTGGCTGAGGAGGAGCGAAAGACTAAGAACCTACAGGCCACAGAGAGAACAGGTGGAAGTCATGAATAATCACATGGAGCCTTAGCTAGTCTCTCAGGACAGACTGTCGTTCCCCCCCCCCCCCCCAGGTCTTTGAGCAGCTGCCCAGCAGTCAGCGCAGAAAACAGGTGAGGCTCCGAGGAGGCTGGCACCCCTGTTTCCATGGGGATTTAGGAAGGCTCGGCTTCAGAAAAACAAGAGGAATGCCAAGAAAAGAGACAGGAGCCAAAGAAATGGAAGGGCAGGGCTGGGTCATGTCCCTGAGGCACCTTCCCAGACGAGACAGGATAAGGACACCAGGAGAGGTCCAGGGCAAATGGCACATCCGGAACCTCTAGATAACACACCCCTCTTTCTTTCCTCTCCTCCCTCCCCCCTCCTCTCCCCCCTCCTTCCTAATGGTAACATAGGGATTGATCATGCTAACCACTCAGCCACTGAGCTATACCCCCAGACACATTTTGATGAGGAGACAAGGCCTCTATACATAGCCCAAGCTGGCCTTGCCTAACTCTGTGGCCCAGAAGAGTTTTGAATTCCTGACTCTTCTGCCTCAGCCTCCATCCAGAGTGCTAGGACCGCAGGTGTGTGCCACCACATCCAGAATAAAAGTCTGAAGCATTCTGGGCATTGGGGTGATGCTAAAAATATCTCTGAGATGTTTACCTGTTTGAACTTGCTTAACTGGCAAGCCTGTGCAAATACCCAAAATTCCAAAGTAGCAACAACAAAACCAAACCCTCAGAAGTTTCCACCAAGGGAAGTCAACCTGAAAACAAATCCCCCCTGCTAACTGGCTAACTGGACATGTGAGCACACTACTCCACAGCCAGGGCCTCATAGGCAGTCTTATCTTCTGTTTGAAAGCTGAAGCCCAGAGGGGTACCTTCATTAGTCCAGGGCCACTCAGCCGTAGAAGGGGTGCAGCCAGATGTTGAACCTGCTGTTCTGATGACTAAACTGTGGATTGCTGTCTGTCTGCAGGGGAGGTCAAGTGAAATACAAGGCTAGAGCCTGTGAGTGGGCAATGGAAAAGGAAGGTGGGGCTAAGAGTTTCAGAGAGAGAGAACAGGGGACAGACAGACAAGGACAGAGAAAGATGGAGGAAGAGGACGAACCAGATCCGTGTGGCTTGAAATAGCCACGGGTAGCTATGAATGTCATAGAAGAGCAATAGATTAATATAAGGCAATTCATCCAATCTAGGTGGGTGGCTTGTATCAATAACCACTGAGTTCTGAGTTCTTTGTGTGGGCGTTTTGTGGGTTGAGAATTTACCATCAAAAATCTGACTGATAATTTACAAGCCTCTGGAGTTCTGATTTTACTGGGTTACAGGGGATTTATGTCAGGGGTGGATGGCTGGGAACCTGGGAGTTCGGGGGGGTGGGGGGGGGAGGCCTGGAAGACCTCAGATTGCAGCTCCCAGTGGGGGAGGGGAGACCTTGGCCAGAGAGTAGCCGGTGATGGCGTGGATTGTTTTTAATAATTACATGCTACACTAAACTGAGCCGCTGCCCTGCTGTGCTGTTTGAGAGGAAGCCTGTTCCCAAGTTCTAGGACCACCTCACTGATGACTTTGACTCAATCATGCAACCATGGCCAGAGGAGAATGGGCCTCTCAGCTCAGTACTGTGATTCTAAACACAGGCCCAAGGGACAGCAAGGACCTGTTTCTAGGCCTGGCCTTCTAATTCACCAGCTCGGTAGCTGCAGAATGGTGGTTTGTACCTCCCACTTTCCCCAGGAGATCGTGACTGGCTGGGACCAGATGCTAGTGAAAAGCCATAGCTAGCTCTATGAGTCTCCAGATGCCTTCAGGGTGCACACCATGTTGCGGATAGTCATGGCTCAAGGAAGGAGAGCCTCTCGCAGAGGCTCCATCTTGTGGCATATGGCCAGCCTGGGCTGACACCACTGTCAGCTCACTGACTGTCACACCACTCCTTGATGCTCACCTGTGGACTGCAGCGATGGCCGACTCCACCGGCAGGGTGCAAGGTAGCATGATGTAGGACAGGACCCTGACGGGCAGGAGGTTGCAGACTTTGCTCAGGTAGCCCCCCCTGTCTTTAATCACTTCAGTCAGAGCTGAAAAAAGGCAGTTTGGAATTACACATCTGAATGGCTCCTGAGAATACCAGGACTGAAGCCCCTCTGTCTGATGGGGCTCAGATGGGCTTTGAAATACAGGAAACCTGGAGCCAAAGGGCAAGCAGCTGCTCGGATGGGGCACGCTGGGGCTTGTGAGCTGTTTCTCTCACAGCGAGGGTGATGCAGACGTCGAACTCAAGCCAGGTGTGGTGGTTCTAATGACAGCACTTGGAAACCTGAAGCAGGAAGATTTCAAGTTTCTGGCTGGCATGAGCTACATGGTGAGACTCTCTCTCTCTCTCTCTCTCCCCTGCTCTCCCTCCCCACGACTGGCACATGTTTAGGTCTATGACTCTTTGGTGTTTCTAGACAAGTCTGAGGGAGTACACAGCTTCCCTGACACCCTTGGCACCCCCCACCCCTTAGCTGGCTCCTCTTCCCCTGATGACCCCCCGATACCTCCCAGGGAACAGCTACGGCCTGGAGGGCAGACACTGGGTTCCATTCATGGCCGAGCCTGTCCTGGGCCAAGCAGGAAGCTGGTTTGTGGACTAGTCTGTCTGACTTGGTGGATCAGACCACTGTAACACCGCAACCCAGCCACTTCTATAGACAACAAACACGGCCTCCTCACAGATGGTTAAGGGGCCAGCAGTCACTAGTGTCCGGGGGAGGCCCAGGTTACAGGTTGCACCTCTGTGGGCTGAAGAACTGGAGGATATCTATTCATCCTCTTTTTTCTTTTTCCTTTTTTTAATTTTCTTTTTTCCTTTAAAGATTTAAAGATTTATTTATTTATTTTATGTATATGAATGCACTGTCGCTGTCTTCAGACACACCAGAAGAAGGCATGAAATCACATTGTAGATGGTTGCGAGCCACCATGTGGTTGCTGGGATTTGAACTCAGGACCTCTGGAAGAGCAGTCAGTGCTCTTAACCACTGAGCCATCCCTCCAGCCCCTTTCCTTTTTTTTCAAGACAGAGTTTCTGTATATAGCTCTAGCTGTCCCAGAACTCACTCTGTAGAGCAGGCTGGCCTTGAACTCAGAGATCTGCCTGCCTCTGCCTCCCAGGAGCTGGGACTAAAGGTGTGAGACACCACTGCCAGGCTGGGTTGGCCCTCTTTATGGCACCAATCTCATTTGGAAGGCCTTGCCCTCAGGAGTTATTCCAATGCTTGCCTCCCAACACCACCCCCTTGGAGGCTTGGATTTCAGTATGAGAATTATTATTACTATTATTATTACTATTATTATTATTTTGGTTTTTTACGAGACAGGGTTTCTCTGTGTAGCCCTGGCTGTCCTGGAATGTACTCTGTAGACCAGGCTGGCCTCAAACTCAGAAATCTGCCTGCCTCTGCCTCCCTAGTGCTGGGATTAAAGGCGTGCGCCACCACTGCCGGGTGAGAATTATTTTTGTTCTTGAGATAGGAGTTCCCATAGCCCAGGCTGACTCAGAGTTCACTGTATAGCTAACCCCCCATTCGGCTGTCAGCGCAGGAATTTTGAGGGACACAGACATTTAGAACATTTAGAATCTACTCGACAGCCAATGAGATAAAATACATCACAAACAGCAGGCGGCCCAGTCCCTTGCACTGACTGGCTGCCCCAGAATAGCAGTACCTGTGCTGAGCTTGGGGGACAGCATCTCCCAGATGTTCTCATCGCAGGGCACAGCTGTAAGGCATAGGCTGACTGGCACCTTGTCTCCCACAAGTTTGTCATTTTCCAAGCAGGCTTCTGGCGCCATCTCATCCGAGGACAGACTCAGGCTGTGCTGTGGCCCATTACAGATGCCTGCAGAGAACACGGAGACGCCCGTGAAGGGGAAGATAGATAAGAGACAGTCGACATCTACCAGCCCCACTCTGCCCCGACAGCAGGGAAGGTAAGCCAACACAGCGACTTCACCCTTGCCCTAACCCCATTCAGGGTGTGGGTTAGGGGTTTCATCTTGGACACCAGAGCTGGCTCTGCCAAGTAATGGCCTTATGACTTTGAACAAGTGTCTGTGCTTGTGATTCTTCAGCAGAACAGAGAGGAGTGTGGTGTATGCAGTCGGGCAGATGGGAGTGGGATTTGTGGTTCCTGCCCGGCTTGCTAGCTCACTCTCTAGCTGTGTGGGATTCTCTCTGCAACTGTTCATAAACTTTAAAGTAAAATACTACAGTGAACAAATAATTCTTCTCCCACAGGATGAGCACAAATTCCAGGCCCTGAACAACAGCAGTCAGTGGCCATTCAACAGCTACCAGAATCATCAGTCCTACTTGTATGGTGGTTTGAATAGGAATGGCCCCCATAGATTCGTATGGTGTGACCTCGTTGAGTAGGTGTGGCCTTGTTGGAGTAGGTGTGGCCTTTTAACGGGAAGTACATCACTGTGGAGGCGGGCTTTGAGGTCATATATACTCAAGTAATGCAATGCCCAGTGTAACGGTCTCTCCTTGCTGCCTGTAGATCCAGATGTAGAACTCTCAGCTCCTGGTCTCCAACACCATGTCTACCTGGGCAGTGGCCATGCTTCCTGCCATGGTATAATGGACTAAACCTCTGAACTATAAGCCAGTTTAGAAAAACAGAATGTTTTCTGAAGAAAATGAAATGTTTTTCCTTCATGAGACTTGAGATGGTCATTGTGTCTCTTCACAGCCATAAAACCCCAACTAAGACAACTGTCAGCTGAGGAATCATAAGCATAGATGCTTGTTATTCTTCCTCTTTCCTTCTTTTCCTTCTCTTCTTTTCTTTTCCTGATGGGCCTAAGGACTGAACCCAGGGACTTCTATATACTAGGCATGCATGCAGGCACTACCACTGGGCTATAGCCCTAGCTACACACACACACACACACACACACACACACACACACACACACACACACACACACACACACACATCACTAAGTAGCCCAGGCTGGCAACCAAGCTAGGCCTTGAACTGCAATCCTCCTGCCTCAGCCTCCCCAGTAGCTAAGATGACAGGCCCATGCCACCAGGCCCGTTTATGGCACAGGCACGTTTTAAGAAGGGCTGGCTTTCTGTGTGATTATAGGAGTGCCTGTGTAAACTAAGACATCATGACATCAAAATGCTATCCCACTGTGTGACTACATAGGCACAGCCCAACCTGGTCTCCCAGGTGAACTTGGATGACTCTGGGGCAGGTGCCTGCTGGGAAGAAGGCTCTTCCAGTGGCCAGGACCCACATTTGTCTATGGCGCAGATTTTGACACCCTCATCTGGAAATTGCCCCGAACCCTGTCAAATAGCCCATTATGCTAAGGGCTCACAAAAGAGCTCAAAGAAAAAGAAGCAAGCTGCCTGCGGAGGAGGGACACCACAGTGCCGTCAGGCTTCCCAGGTTCAAATCCCAGCTCCACATTACGATGGCAGGCCCCTACCCTGCTGGCCTCTCCTCCCTAGCCATCTATAACATGGGCAAAAGTTTCCGATCCCACAGGGCTGAGAATCGGGTAAAGGGAGGCTCTGGGAAGGCCATGTGCCTGGATGACAGAACTGAAAGACTGCAGTAACCCCCAGCCAGGACCTACCATTCTCCTCCAGGAATCGGAAGGCGTCCAGGTACCCTTGAAAGCACAGCTCTCTGATCACCTGCGAGCAAATCAGGCAGGTGAACCACTGGGGCTGTGACTGCTGTGCCCTCTGAGGACCCAGGACATCCAAGGCTTGGAGGCCTCGTGAGATGGTCCGCCTAACTCTGTGTTTCCCCGGGTCTCAGCTCCAGTGTCTTCTCTACAGTCACTTAGCCAGTAGGAGCAGTGTTCTACGTGCCTTCCGCCTGGGGCTAAGCCTTGTCACTGCAGCCAACATGGTACTACCCTAACTGTCCCTGGATGATCACTACTGAGCATCATGATTGTTGAGCAACTTGGGTACCTGAAGCCAGGTTCTCTCAATAGACCCGTGGAGACATGGTCGCTGCACCAAAAGACCCATCGGGAAAGGAAACCCCTTGATTGTGGCGATTCCTTGCCACGGTGCAAATCAGAATCACGTCAGGAACCAAAATGAAAAGAGTTCTGAATTGAGGGCATGGATCATCAGTGTAGTTCTGGCCAAGAACCCACCAGTGAGGACATGGAGGCGTGGCTCAGCTGTAAGGCCCTACCCATAATCCACCAGTGATGGTTGGGGGCGTGACTCAGTGCTCCGCCTTTGCCTGGCGTATGTGAGGCCCTGACTTCCATTCTCAAATACCATAAAAAAAAAAAAAGAAAATCCAAACGTCTGGGGCCTTGCTCCTGTTTCATTTCAGAATATTTAATGTGCATGTGCGTGTGTGTCCATGTGTGCGCATGGAAATCAGAGGACAATTTACAGGAAATTGTTACTTTCTCTTGCTCTGTGGGTTCCCAAGAATGCACTCGGTTCTCATGCTTAGCAGCCAGCACCTTTACACACTGAGCCATCTTAAGGGCCCATGGTTTTTTGTTTGTATTTTAAGCAGAGTCTCTTTCTGTATCCCTGGTTTAAACTCACAGAGATCTATTTGCTTCTGTCTCCTAAGAGCTGGGATTAAAGGAATGCACCACCACATCTTGTTTGTGGGTGCGTTTTGAAGATTTATTTTTTACATTTTATTATTTTATATAGGTTTTTTTTGTTGTTGTTGTTGTTTTTTTTGAGACAGGGTTTCTCTGTGTAGCCCTGGCTGTCCTGGAACTAGCTTTGTAGACCAGGCTGGCCTCGAACTCACAGAGATCTGCCTGCCTCTGCCTCCTGGGATTAAAGACGTGCACCACCACTGCCCAGCAGATATAGGTCTGTTCATGTGTACAGGTGCTCACAGAAGCCACAGGCATTGGTGTTAGAGTGACAGGCAGTTGTGTACCCAGTGTGGGTGTTAGGAATCGAATTCAGGTCCTCTAGGAAAACAGAGAACGTTCTTCACCTCTAAGTCATCTTTCTACTTCATTTATTCATTTAGGTTTTTCGAGACAGGGTTTCTCTGTATATCTACTTCATTTTTTAAAAACTTTTTTTTTTTTTTTCTCAGAGACAGGCTTTCCCTGTGTAGCCCTGGCTGTCCTGGAACTCACTCTGTAGACCAGGCTGGCCTTGAACTCAGAAATCCTCCTGTCTCTGCCTCCCAAGTGCTGGAATTAAAGGCGTGTGCCACCACTGCCCAGCTTTTAAAAACTTTATTTATTATTTATTTATTTATTTATTTATTTATTTATTTATTTATTTATGTGTTCTTATATATGAGTATTCTGCCTACTTGTATGCTTGCATGCCAGAAGTGGGCATCAGATCCTATTACTGTTGTGAGCTGCCATGTGGTTGCTGGGAATTGAAGTCAGGACCTTTGGAAGAGTAGCCAGTAGCCAGATGCTGAGCCATCTCTCTGACCCTCAACTTGATTTTTTTGGGTTTTTTGTTTGTTTGTTTGTTTAAGGAAGGGTCTTTCTAGGAAGTCGAGACATAACTCCAGTTCTCCATCCTCTTCCCTCAGTCTCCTGGGTGCTGGAATACAGGTACATACCACCTACCTACCCTTCTATGGGTAGTGTCAACTGTTGACACAATCTAGACTCATCTAGGAGATGGGCCTCTAAGCATGCCTGTGGGAGTTTATCATGATTGTGTTAATTAGGGCAGGAAGACCCACCCACTGTGAGTGGCTCCACTCCCTGGCTGGGATCCTGGATTTTACACGTGGAGAAAGGGAGCTGGGCTGCAGCACACATTCATGACATACTGCTTCTTGATTGTGGACTCCATATGACCAACTGCTACAAGCTCCAGATGACTGACTTCCCTGCTATCGTGGACTGTACCTTGAACTGTGAGCCTGAATTTTTTTTTTTTTCAGAAAACTTCCCTTTGTCAGGATTTGTTTTTAAAAAAAATCATAATAACAGGAAAAGAAACTTAGACACCATCCACTACCCCTGACTTCTTAACCCCAAATCCCTGGAAGGGGAGTCTGAACTCAGGGTCTGTCCATGTGATCCCTGGTAGAGCCTATGGCCCGGGGGATGATCACCCAGCTCCAGACAGCAACCTTTCTGAGTCACCATCATGGCATAATCTAGTTCTGTCTGCTCATGGAGGGACTAACTGGTGTCCCCAGCTATCTGGGGGACAGAGAGTGGCATCCCAGCACCCGACTCACCTTCACATCAGGTGGGAAGAGCGCTCTGGTCAGGAGCTGGAGGTTCCCAGTGCAGAGTCGGAGACTGAGGTTGGTGATATTCACATGGAAGAAGTTGGTGGACTTGACTTTGGGGCAGATGTCATGCTCACCATAGAAAGGGGACACTGTGATTGTGGTTTTGGCATCCAGCATAGGGACGTTGTCACTCACTCCTCCGTCCACATACCGCTGTAAGGAAGGGGAGAGTGAAGCTACTGTTCTTAGTGTTTTACAGGACACTGTAGCCAATATGGTGGTCTGGGTACTACTCTGCCAGGAGTTTCTTCCTGACTTTCAAGTTGCTGTGTACTGCTGCAAAGAATGACCCCCATGCAAAAATGCCAGGCAAAGAGACACATGGAGATAAGAGTCTACCCCATGGTGTGCTTCTCACGTCCCAGTGCAGGGCGGCCACTCATAGGTGAGTCCCTATTGTGTGCATAAAGGGGCCATATAAACTAAGGATATTATATGTACTGAGGATAGTGTGTGATATAAACCCTGTACCAAGGAGACACATGGCTATAGGTTCAAAACCAGACACCCTTTGGAGATCTAGGACAAGGTATTTAATTGAGCCTGTTTTCCTGTAATACTTTTCTTTTGGGGAGAGGTAGTTACAGGCTGGCCTTGAACTCATGAGGCAGCCTCAGTCCCTGATTGCTGGGATTACCTGTGGAAACCACTGTGTCATGACAGAATCTTATGTAGCTAAGGCTGGTCTTGACCTCTTGACCCTCCTGCCTAGAGGAAAATCGAGGAGTGCATTCTAGGGGAATTGCCACAATGCTCCTGGGTCCCTTCCACTTAGTTCTGGAAAGATCACGTGCCTACATTATGTCACAAGAAGACTGGGGACCAGTATCAAGATCAAAGATGTGCTTTATCACTCGGGTCCCTAGCAGCCTAGTTCTGGGCTATACCCACAAAGAACACACACATGGTACATACACTCAGGCAGACACTCATACATATCAAGAAACTTAAAAAAACAACAACATCAAAAGAAAATGTAGATTGTTTCACTGTTGGGTATGATGATACTTGTCTTTTAGTCTTAGTACTTAGGCGGCAGAGGCAAACTCTCTGTGAGTTTAAGGCCAGCCTGGTCTACCTAGAGAATTCTAGCCAAAGTTACATAGTAAGGCCCTGTCTAAAAGATTAAAAAAGAAATAGATAGCTAGCCCATATTCCCATGAAAATCAACTACCTAACAAGAGTAATTTAATTCCTAAGCATCTTACACTTTAATTAGGCCAACAGGAGGCTCCCTAGAGTGCTCAAGAGCAGATTAAGGGAGGCAGGCCTGT
The DNA here is from genome assembly GCA_028551405.1 of Uromys caudimaculatus. NCBI lineage: Eukaryota > Metazoa > Chordata > Mammalia > Rodentia > Muridae > Uromys > Uromys caudimaculatus. Next base: position 18,451,421 of record CM052718.1, read on the forward strand.
TTACCTGATAGACAGCAGACAGGAGGTGGAGGAAACTCGTGGGCATGTAAGTCTGTGGATCAGTCTGCCAGGAATGCTAGTATGGCTTCTGTCCTCAGACTGAAGATCCCAGCTCTGTGGTTAGACACAGTCATGGGAGCCAGAGCCCAGCTCACTACAGATGACTGCCTCAAACGCTCAGCTGCCCAACAATCCCCCAACACTTACCTCACCTCGGAAGGAAGGAGGGATTAGGCCAGACAAGAGAGGAATGAAGCAGGAGCACACCAGGGCCTGTGAGGAAAAAAGGAGTAGGCCGTCACAGGGCACAGCGCCTCCCAAGTGAGCAGCACAAGTGAAATGCTCTCTGCACACAGTGGGGTTGGTTTGGTTGGGTTTTTTGTTGTTGTTGTTGTTGGTTGGTTGGTTCGGTTTTTCCAATCAGGGTTTCTCCTTGTAGCCCTGGCTGTCCTGGAACTCGCTCTATAGACCAGGCTGGCATCGAACTCACAGAGATCTGCCTGCCTCTGCCTCCTGGATGACAGTAGGGTGTTTTGTTTTGTTTTGTTTTGTTTTGTTTTGTTAATACCTGGGTGAATGAAGGACACTCATACTTGTATTTGAGGCTCTTAGGTCTTAGCAGCAATGCCAGGTCCTTAGCTTTACTATTCCCGCAGTTCAATCTTCTGTCCTTGACCCCCAGGTTGACCACATTGTTGACTTGGTGGCATAAGGGGCTGGAATCATACATCTCACCCAGGTGCTGCAGCAAGCACGGACCTGGGCCCTCCCTCAGAGCTCTCCTGAAGCCAGTCAGAGGCCACATAGAACAGTGGTTCCCTAGACCACACTGTGAGAATCACTGTTCCTGACAGCACACTGTCCCCTGAAAACAGATAGGTGTCTGCAGTTCAGAAGCTACTAGAAATTCAAATAAAGGACCAGAGTGCACATAGGGCTGCTGGACTTAAGGGAGGCTTAAGGGAGTCACATTCATTCAAATGCAGTCATTCATTTAAGAACTATAAAAAGCATATATATATATATACACACACACACACACACACACACACACACACACACACACACACACAATATATATATTATAAAAAAAGGTCAAATGTGGCATTTTGATATGGCAAAAAAAGATCGTCTTTGTGCTAGAAGATAGAAGCAAATGGTGATAGAAGCAAATAAGAATTGTCCTACCCTGGAGAAGCTTCATTCAAAAAGCCAACCTTACTGCATAACTTGCATATGTTGAGGTGTGGGGCACACCCAGAACCAGTTCTCTGAGTCTTAAAGGAGGGGAAAGAAACTTGTGGTAGGGTGCAGACCCACAGTCAAGCACTTGCCTGGTATGACCATGGCCCTATCTCTCATTCCAGCACTGGGAAAATGAAGAGAATTAAAGAGTCCTGGCATAGTAAGGCTTCCAGGTGAACAGACAAAGTCCCTGAATGTACAGCATTCCCATGGCCTCAGTCCAGTGAGACAATGACAGCCCTGTGCTGCTTTTTCATGTGACCACACCCAGAGAAGCAAAATGCTTACATCCACCACTTCATCTTTGGAATGGAACTCAGATACCAGCACGTTCTCTCCATCCGACACCCTGGTGAGTGAGATGTAAACCTTGCCAGAAATTAGCTGGTGGACATTGTCTGGGAGGGTCTCCTGGAGCCCATCTCTGACGTATTTGTTAATGTTGAAGAACGGGTGGAGGGTGCTGATGTTGCGGCTCCTGGCTTTCCGCACGAGGTCCATGAGAATCTCCATTATATCGTCTGGGGACAGAGGACAAACGCATAGGACAGGGTACCACATTGGAGAACAGAAACCACACAGAACTCTTAAACTGTGGCTGGTCCCAATTAAGATACCATAAAGCCTGTGTTTTGTCATGATTGGGTACATTCAAGGCAGCTATAGGTGACACTCTATTATTCCAAAGGTTTACTGGGTGACTTTATCTCATTAACAGTAATTACAGTCATTACAAAGTGGTAATATTCTGGGCATGACTCAAAAAATATTTTCACCCTTGTCTGATTTTATTCAATGGAGTAACTAAAAAATATAAAATAGCCTGTATGGTATGTGGTATATATTTCTTGGATGGTGCTACGGTAGGCCTTCCACTGGCCCAGGCACATGTGAACTCCACTTGCATGTCCATAAAGCCACAAGACACCAACACAACAGCACTCCAGCCTTGGCACAAATGGACTCAACATTAGAGTGTACAGAAGAAATAATGCAGGTCTGGACCTAAATGTGGATCTGATGTCTACCCCTTACAGAAGAAAGCACTCTGCCATTTGTCTATACCACAGATTGACTTTACATTAAAAAAAAAAAACCAAACGATTATTTATATGCATATGTGTATAGGAGCTTATGTGTATCACATGTGTGCAAAAACCCACAGAGGCCAGAAGAGAGTATCATATTCCCAGGACCTAGAATTATAGGTGGTCAGTAAATCGCCAAGCAGGTGCTCTGCAAGAGCAGTAAGCCATCTTAATCACTGAACCATCTCTCCAGCCGCTAGATTGCCTTTTTCAAGGAGAGTAACAATGTATTCACTTTTGGAGACAGAAAGGATTGAGGAAAATCACATCTATAAAATGCTCAACCCAGAAAAGGCTGCTTAGTCTCCATGTAAGCCTCTATCTAAGCCCAGACTTCCCAGATCGCACAGTAGGTACATGTCATATTCACCGTCCATCTGCCCTCACTCTCCAGACCAGGCCCCTTTGGCCAATCTACTCTGCCCTGGCACTTACAACAACACGAATCCTGGTTCCAAAAGAACAGGCATATCCCAGCCTGTCCTGATCCAACTCTATCTCTGACTCCCAGCAAATCCTACGCCATTGCTGAGCCTGACTTGAGGGTGAACTCACACACCTACCTCCTCTGCCAAATCCAGCCAAACACTCAGAGGTCACAAACACCTGTGCCCGGTCCAAGCCCTGGGCAATGCACCTTAGCAGCTCCCACCAGAGAAAATCAGTAGTTCTGCCGTCTCTGTGACCTGACAGGACAGCCCCAGGCTGTCCCTGTCTTTAGTGCAGTTACAAACACTCCTCTTGATCAGTGGCTCTCAGCCTTCCTAATGCTGCAACCCTTTAATACGGTCCCTCATGTTGTGGTGACCCCCTCCAAACATAAAATTATTTTGGTCGATACTTCATAACGTAATTTTGCTGTTATGGATCATAATGTAAATACCTGTTTTCTAATGGTCTTGGGCGACTCCGTGAAAAAGTTGTGACTCCTCTGAAAGGGTCGTTAGAGCCCCAGAGAGGCTGTGACCCACAGGTTGAGAACCACTGCTCTATATGAAAGTGGGTGTACTTAAGATTCCTGGGGTCAATGCATTTAAACCTTGTCCCCATAATCTTCCAACCCTTTTGGGGCCCAGAGCCCTCCACGTAAGAACTGCCTTTAGTGCCGAAGCCCAGGGTGTGCAATGGCCATTGGGCTGATCTAGTCTTCCCAGAGGCCCCTGCCCTTTACTCCTGGCTCCCTCCCTCACTGGGGAAGACAGCCAGGCAGGCGCACAGCCAGATTTGCTTGTCTTCTAATCCCCGAGTCTCATCAGCTCAGGGTGTGCTCACCGATCCTATCCAATGGCAGAGCTCCGCTCCTCAGCAGGGGCTTTCCCCTGCCTGCCAAAGTCTCTCCCTGCTGGCTGTGGCCAGCAGAGCAAAGAGTATAGTGTTAAAGAGGCTCAGATCAATGAGGGTTGATGCGGGACATTATCATGCAGCCTGGGGACTTTTGGGTGTCAGCAGTTCCCCCGTGGGCACTTAGCCAAGCCCTGCCCACAACCTCAAAAGCATCCAGCTATGACACCGGGGAGGGCACCACAGCCTAGTAATTTGGGAGGAGAGGAGAGAAGCCTCCTCTCGATCATGGGTGCATGTTTAATTAGGCCAAGATTCAAATGCCCAGAATGTCACTGCCAGTGACATCGATCTGGGAAGGGCCGCTTGCCCAGGCTAATGAAGGCAGGAGAGGGTGGAATTGGACCTGTCTGGGAACCCATTCCAGTTTCTAGGGAGTGTTCCAAATTCTTCTCTAACCCACGCACCCCGCCCCCAGCAGCCACCTCTAAAGGCGACCAGAGGCTTGGACTGCCACCAAGGGTGTTCTAGTCTGGTTGCCTTCTGCCCCTCCTGGCGACACCCACCATGGGACACTAGCCAGAGCCACACCGTACCTTCTGTGGCTCAGGGACCAGAGGACCCCGCGAACCTGCGTCGTTCCCTGCGTCTCAGGGATGACCCAGCTGGCAGGACCCGGGGGGGGGGGGCATTTCAAACCCGAGCGCCTGAGCGGGCAGGGAAGAAGATACTCAAGAGTCTCCCGTGCAGAGTGCGTCTGCTCCCGCCCGCCCAGGGAAATCCCACGCCAGGTGACAGGCCTTGGGTCTCCAGCTGGGTGCCCAACGGCAGCGGGAAAAGTGAGAGCTCTCCCGACAGGTTTCTTTGGGCACCCTGGAAAGTGTTACCGGTTCCCCAGGTGGAGTGCCCCTCCCCGCACGCGGGGCCTGGGTAGTGGCCGTGGACGCACCGAGAGGGAGACTGCACAAGAAGGTGACCGCGTGCAGTGCACCAGCCGAGCAGCCGAAGAAAGTGCGCGCATCGCGGAGGAGATGCGGGGCGCGCTCGCTCAGACATAGCGTAGCCCCGATGTGGTAGAAGCCCAGGAAGCCGCAGCCTGCGAACGACAGGCTCCAGCGGCGCTCTGGGTCGTACATGGCGCTCGGCGCTCCGGGCGGCGCTGCAGCCTTGCTCTGCTCGGAGCGTTGCGGCTCAAAGCCGCAGCCGCCTAGTCAGTCCTCGGGTGACGTCACTGAGGCCCCGCCCCGCTCGGACCATGCAAATAAGCCAGTTGAAGGCTCAATGGGCGTACTGGACTCATGCCCCGCCCTCGTGGGCTTTCTCAAATCCTAGGCTTGGATGCTTGCTGGACAGAAGTGGCTCCTTTCATACCCTTTTCTTTCAGGTCCTGGATGACACGCCGGTGGCACTCTCTCCTTTTCTTTATTACACGAGAGATGCCACCATCCACCTATTGTCTGTCCTTTATTTTCTTGTTTTCTGTTTTTGCAGTTATTTATTTTGCTTTTTGTACGTTTTCAATTCATGGAGAGATTTTCTTCCTTCCTTCCTTCTTTTTTTAAAGATACTTAGGCTTTTCCCCCCCATGTATATGAGTATTTTGTCTGCATGTATGTCTGTGCATCACGGGTGTGCAGTGTCCCAGGAGGCCATCAGAGGGCGTTAAATCCCCTAGAACCGGAGTTACAGACAATTGTGAGCCATCCCGTGGATGCTTGGACTCCAACTCTGGTGCTCTGTAAGAGTAGCTTTGCTCTCAACCGCTGAACTACCTTTTCAGCTCCGTGTTTAATTTTACAGTATGAGGAACTGAACTCTGGCCCTCCTGCATGCTAGGCAAAGGCTCTACCACTGAGCTGTACTCAGTCCCTTTTTCTTTTGACAAGCTGTCTCCTTCAGTTACTCAGCCTGGACTTCAGCCTCTGGCCCCTTTGCCTCAGCCTCCTAAGTGACTAGGATTACAAACAGGAAGACAACTCCAGGCAGGGAGGGCCTGAAGTTTCCATATCAAAGTGTCACTTATAAATAAAATGTGATTGGCAGGTGCCAATGAAGGCAGGAGTGGAGAAAGCTGGGAGCTAGATGGGTTCTGGTCCTGTTTGTTCTGATACAAAGTGTCTTTGACCAAGTGGCTTCAACTCTCCATTTATTTTATGTACAGCAATACAATTTGTACATTACTCTATAATAGAATATTTTAGTTAAAATTTATTTTTAATATTTTTATGTGTATGGGTGTTTTGGCTGCATGCATATCTGTGTACCACATTCATGTTTGGTGCCCATGAAATCTAGGAGAGAGTATTGGACTCGTGAGCACCTTCTTCCCGGCCCACTCTAGTGCTCTGGTTTGAAATGGGTCCTATCAGCTGGGTCATCCCTGGAATTGGAGTTTCAGACAGTTGTTAATCACTATATGGTGCTGGGAATCTAACCCAGGTTCTCTGGAGAAGCAACATATGACCCATTAAGCCATCTCTCCAGGCCTATAGTTGAATGGTTTGCTACAGTTTTAGGCAGAAGAAAAAAGAAAAAAAGAAAAGTTACAAAACCCCTCACCCCACAGAACAAATTTCTTTTAAAAATACTTTTTTGAGATGGGTGTTGGGGCACACACCTTTAATCCCAGCACTTGGGAGGTAGAGGCAGGTGAATCTTCAAACTGGAGGTTAGCCTGGTCTACAAAGTAAGTTCCAGGATCATCAGGGCTACACAACACATGTGTTCAGTAACAAGTGATGAGCGATTCCTTCTGCGTTAATGACGGGTAGGATTAAAAAGCTACCCCATTCAGTCTTGTCTCAAAGGAAGAACGAAGGCTGGATTCTTTTGCATTGCAATACCCAGAGAATAGTATCCCCATATCCATTACGGAGGGTGAAACCTATGGCAGAGTTGAATCTAGGGAGAAAATTAGTTTTGCATCCTTTCTCATGGCTCATGTGTCCATGTGTCCGTATTGCTCTCTTGGTCTCCTGTCTGAGTTTTAGAAACATTATAAGGGCTCAGTGGCCATCTTGCCCATCCTCACGTGCTGAGAGAGACCAGGAAGCATTCTTCCTCACATCTGATAAGCATCATTTAACCAACTAGAACTTTATAGTCTGTTTCCTAGTGCTCTGGAGGGAAAACCAGATGTATGAGGTCCATCGTGAGGTTACGTGGGAAGAGCAGACAGCACAGTGCTAGGAGCGCTTCTCTCTCCCTCATCCCAGGCCCATGTCTGCCACCCAAGCTCCTCATCTGGCCCTCGGGATAACCATAACCCAGTACTCTGTTGGCAGTGCGCTGGGCTGGTGACATCGTGTGTGCTGAACGCCTCGTTCTGGCCTCAGGGAGTTTCCCCATTTGTCACCATCTGTTCCCACAAAAGCCTGTGACAGCCCTGCCCATGGTAAGAGTGAAGGGCTCTGTAACAGGCCCAAGCAATGCAAACATGGCGCTGATAGGGTTTATCCCCCCCCCCTTGATAAACTGTTAGATTTTTCGTAAAGCTAGCCACCAAGGTCTGTTCCCTTATTTGGCCACTTCCTTATGCCAGAAACTCCAAGGTCCAGCTATCAAAACACCAAGATCAATCAATCAAAATTCATTATTTGGCTACGCTGGCTAACATGTCCAATCAGGACTTTTCAAGTCATCCTAACCCAGACTTCCCCCTTTTCTCCTTAACAAAACAAAACAAAACAAAACAAAAACAAAAACAAAAACAAAAACAAAAACAAAAACAAAACAAAACAAAAAAAACACTCCTGCAGAAATTTCTGCTGCTGTCTTTATACAGATCTACAGGCAGCCCTGACCCCCACCCCATTCAGCCTGCTTGCCCCTCCGGGGTAATAAATCTCCTTTGTGCTGAGAATTTGGTGTCTGGATGTGTTTTGTGCCCCTTCAAACAGGACCTGTGGCTGTATCCTAATGTTCTCTCTCTCTCTCTCTCTCTCTCTCTCTCTCTCTCTCTCTCTCTCACACACACACACACACACACGCACACACACACTGCTCTGCAGGTCTGCAGGATGGGATGTCAGATCTCTATGATAGCAGGTAGGTTGTCCAAGCTTGAATAATGAAGCATTCTTTCCCAAGAGAAAAAGAATCCATTTCCCCACAACTCCGGTGTTTAACTCAAAATACACTGTGGGGCTGACTGACAAAAACTGGGCGTGAGAGCTGGGCCATTCTTTTCTCTGCAGCAGTTTATAATGCCTTTGAGTCTGTGTGGTACTGATAGAAACTCTGAATCTGTCATTGTAATACCTAGACGCCTAAGGAAACAGAAGACGTAGTAGATTTGAATAGACTTTTATTTTGATAGAGAAATAAGGTTTGATATTTAGTTATATCAAATAATTTAGGTTTGAAACTATTTGGGGGCCACAGAGATGGTTCAGCTGTTAAGAGCCCTTACTAGTCCTGCAGGGGTCAGGGGTTCAATTCCCAACCCCCACATGACAGCTCATAGCCATTTCTAATTCCAGTTCTAGGGACCCCAAAGCCCTCTTCTGGCCTCCTAGGGCCCTTTTATGCATGTGGTATGTATATACTCATTCAGACTCACACACGCACAGAAACAAAAAATAAGCATATCTCTTTAAAATAAGAGTTTGCATTGCTTGCTGGAGAGACTTAAAACAACCACACATTATTTTCATTTAATCTTTCAAGTGATTTCAGTGGTCAACTTTGCCTGTTGACTTGTATACAATCTAAACCACATAAGAGCCATTCCTCTGGCCATGGCTGTAAGAAGTTTTCATTTACCTAAGGAGGGAAGACCCAGACCAAATGTAGGTGCCACATTGGGACACCCATGGTGTCCCTCTGAAGTCCCACACTACAAGGAGAACTAGGTACCCGAATTTCCCTACCCCGCACCCCCCCCCCCCCCATTCCTGGTTGTTTGCAATGCTTCCTGATCTTGCTGCATGCCTTCCCACCATGACAGCTTCTACCCTCAGACTGAAGCTGGAATAAATCTTTCCTTGGGCCAGCAAGATGGCTCTACAGAAAAGGATGCTTTCTGCCAAGGCTGATGACCGAAGTTCTATTCTAGGACTGACCCATTCAGAGGAAAAAAGAAATGACTCTGGCAAGTTGTCCTTTGTCTGTCTGTCTGTCTCTCTCTCTCTCTCTCTCTCTCTCACACACACACACACACATACACCAAAATAATGTAATATAAAAAAACAAATAATCCCTTCTTTCCACAAGTTGCTTCTATCAGATATTGTCACAGCCACAGGACAAAACACTGACAGAGACCAAGCTAGTTCCCGGTTTCCACAGTGGCTCTTGCTGCAGGAAGTCTCCAGACATGCTAGGATAACTGAGGAGCCCTAACTCCTAGATCAGGGTCTTGCAAATGTCAGGAGTAGATTGTTAGTCTATAGCATGTCTCCAATAAATCTTAACAAAGGTTAATATCACTGGGAAGGAGATTTTCAACTCCCTGGCCCCAGAGACTGAGAAGAGCTCAGAAGGAAACAGAGTCACTGTGACTCTTTTAGTATTCATGGATTCTGCATTTATTTATTTATTTATTTATTTATTTATTTATTTATTTATTTATTTATTTATTTTTGGTTTTTCGGGACACGGTTTCTCTGTGTAGCCCTGGCTGTCCTGGAACTCACTCTGTAGACCAGGCTGGCCTCGAACTCAGAAATCCACCTGCCTTTGCCTCCCAAGTGCTGGGATTAAAGGCGTGTGCCACCACTGCCCGGCCGGATTCTGCATTTTTTATATTGCCTGTTTGCTAAAGTTTAATTATAACTCACAAACCATCATTTGTGAGTTATTTGTGGACACATGCACAAAGACGAATAAAAATGTGGGCCCCTCAGTTCATCCATCGCTGGCTGAATGTAAACAGCAAGCCCTCTTGTCTGACTCTCTTGCTATAAACAGTGTCCTCCTGATCTGGTGATGCCCATGTTTTCACACTGGGGTCTTTCTTTTCAGTGTTTTGACTGCTTCAGATGGCCTGCTCCATATCTGAAGCTCTGCCTAGGGTTCCCTGGAGCAGGGAGCCTGGGATGTGTCTTACACAGAGAGAATGCATCTAAATGAGCAGGAAGGTCAGTAGTTCAAGGTCATTATCAACCCCGTGGGGGCTACAAGACACCCGTCAACAAACAAACAAAAACAGAACAGCAGATTTCAAGAGGAGGGGCTGCAAATAGAACAAAAAAGATAGAAGCACAAAGGAGGTGTGTCTGTGAGATATGTGGTGCACGCTTTCAACCCAGCACTCAGGAGACAGAGGCAGTTCTCTGAGTTTGAGGCTAGCCTGGTCTACAGAGCAAGTACCAGAACAGCCAGGACTACACAGTGAGACCCTATCTCAAAACATAAACAACAACACACAAACAAACAACACCCCCCCCCAAAACAAGCAACAACAAACCTGAAGGTTTGTTTGCGACAAGAGGTTTGCAGAAATGTCGGAAGTGTGGCTGTGCATTGATTTGGAATTGGCTAGTTTTCTTCAGGGGAGATCAGAACTGACTGTGTGCTGAGGTCCAGTTCTTGTTCTGTGTATGTGAGGCCCCAAATTCACTCTCCAGCCTTGCAAAAAGGAAAGGAGGTGCTGCATGCTGAACTGACCTACCCGGAAGTAGGGAGGTAGATGCTGAGTTCTGTCTTTACAGGACCGGATATACATTGAGTGTACTGCTTTGACCACACAAGGTTCAGATGGTGGTGAGAGGCTGTGGAAGACAAATCTCTTCCTCTCACCCTGCTGGATACATGTGCCAGCCTCTTTCACCCAGTTACCCAACCTGCACCCAGGGCCTGACTGCCTGGAGGCTCTCAGTTTTCTGCCAATTTGTCAGATGTCTTGATCATTCTCCGGGAGGTTTTCTGCAAGTGAGAGGCAGGCTTGATTCAGCCCGAGACAAAAAGGGAATATAGTTGTGCTGGTGTGTGTGGTAGAGAACAGATGTGACTGGAGCCTGCACCCTGAGTCCTACACGCAGCTCAGGTTCAGACTGGCTACTCCTCTTCCTTCGCCTTCTCTAACCCTCAGTGACGCCTCGGGCTAGGAGTCCAGCCACTGGTCTGCAGTCTTCCTGCCTCTACATGCCCCATGGACTGTGCCACCAGTCCTGACAGCAATTCATTCCTTTGTTTCTGTTTTCAATTGTCAAGCATACATATCATGAGAAGTATAAATCCTACCTTTTCTGAATGTGAATCTCAATTCCCTTGAGTCCCACTGGTGCAGAATGGCCACTATCCCTCCCGGGGACTCTTCCTGTCTTTACACATTGACCTTGTCCCTACCGGCTGTTCATTCTCCGGCCCTCACCAACCACTACTCTACAGTCTGAATCCTGTGCATTTGACTGATGGTTTTGTTTCGATGCTGTGTGCCGCTGTGGTATTAACAGAGGCAGGCACTGGGTGTCTTTCCACGGTGCCAGAATTTATTGAAGAACGACAAATTAGCTAGCTTCCCCATTTCCTTGCTCTCTCGTGAGTTGGCTTGGCAACAGTGGCCGTGCCCATCAGCAGCTCCATACTCCATCCCGACGTTTATGTGTATGGGTGTTTTGTCTGCAGAGGCCAGAGGAGGGTGTTGGATCCCCTGGGGCTAGAGTTACAGACAGTTGTGAGTCACTGAGAAAGGAACCATGCCAGAGTCCTCTGGAAGAGCAAGCTGCCAGTGCTCTTAATGGCTGTGGCTTCTCTCCAGGCCCCCACCCATTCCATTCTTTTTTTGTTTGTTTGTTTTTTGGTTTTTTGAGACGGGGTTTCTTTGTGTAGCCCTGGCTGTCCTGGAACTCACTCTGTAGACCAGGCTTGCCTCGAACTCAGAAATCTGCCTGCCTCTGCCTCCCAAGTGCTGGGATTAAAGGCGTGCGCCACCACTGCCCAGCCCCCATTCCATTCTTAAACATCAGTTATCACTAACACTCAGATCACACCCGTGAAACATAGGTTACACAACAGTTAAGAGAAGGTGAAAGCAGCTCTAGGGGTTCTAGAGGCTTCCCTGAACCAGAGGTTGAACTGATACAAGCCAGCTGACCTCACTCAGCCCTCAACTGGTCAGATAAGGGACTGACCTTACCACTCAGTTCAGGGCTGTTCCCACACAGGCTGCCAAGGTACCCAATGGGTTCTAGCAGAAGAAGGTTCCAAAAGGCTGATCAAATACAGAGTGCTGTGCTGAATCAAGTCCTGAAGATTGATTTGAGTTTATCACCTGCCCATTCATGTGGTGAATGGGCGCTGCCTTATCCTGGGGTTTAGTGCCCTTTCCTTGGGTGAGAGGTTACATCATCTGCCAGTGTGTTGCAAGCTCCTGGCCTGATTTCCCTTCAGTGGTTTTGATGGGATTCAGTGTGATAAGGCCACCGGTGATCAGATCATGTTTGTGTGGATAGGTGATTGATTAGCCAGTGCTGGAATGACGATGGTCTTATTCATAGATCCACAGGGCAGAGTTATCTGCCTCAGCACTTTCTCTCAGAGGACACAGCTTCTGTGTTGACAGAGGATTCATTCCAGGGCAGCCAGGGCTAAGAGCCACTGTTGTTACTGAAGAAGAATCCGACCTAGGCAAGCAAGGCAGTAATCTTCCCTCGTGCAGACGGGCTCACACGTGTGTGTCTTGTCGGCTTATTTAGCAAGATGTCCCGAGCTATGAACAGTGCACAATGTACTTCCCTTTGTTCAGGCAGACTATCAGGTAGTCCAGTCTAGCCTCGAACACTCTCTATAGTCAAGGATGACCTTGAATTCCTGATTATCTTGCCTCCATCTCCTGAGCGCTGGGAGTAAAGGCGTGCATCATTATGTCCTTCATCACCACCACCACTACCACCATCATCACCATCATTCATTTTATTGTGTGTGTGATGAGTGTGTGAGTCCAGGCACACATGTGCCACATCTCAAGTGTGCAAGTCAGAGGACAATGCTCAGGAGTCTATTGTCTCCTTCCCCTGCTGATTCTTGTCACTCACAACAACAAATGATGACAAAACTTAGGAACTGGAGAGATAGATGGCTCTGCTGTTAAGAGCACTTGTTGCTCCCAGAGTACTCAAGTTGGTTCCCACACCCACGTCAGGTGGCTCACAACTACCTGTAACTCCAGCTCTGGGAAATCTGGTGCTCTCTTCTGGCCTTCTTGGGCACACACAGAGACCGTGTGTGTGTGTGTGTGTGTGTGTGTGTGTGTGTGTGTGTATTTATATACATATATATGTATATATACAAGCACATGTATATGTATATAAATGAAATGAACCTTTAAAAAAGTGTTGAGAGAATTTCAAGTGACAAAATCCATCCCCCAAGAGCAAACTTGTTTGTTTTGTGTTTTTCTTTTCTTTTTTTTTTGTTTTTGTTTTTGTTTGTTTTTGTTTTTTTGAGACAGGGTTTCTGTGTGTAGCTCTGGCTGTCCTGGAACTCACTCTGTAGACCAGGCTGGCCTCGAACTCAGAAATCTGCCTGCCTCTGCCTCCCAAGTGCTGGGATTAAAGGCGTGCGCCACCACCGCCCGGTTTGTTTTGTGTTTTTCAAGACAGGGTTTTTCTATGTAGCCCTGGCTATCCTGGAACTTGATCCATACACCAGGCTGGCCCCAATCTCAGAGATCCATCTGCCTCTGCCTCTGACTGAAGAATTGGGATTAAAGGCGTGGGCCATAACGCCCAGCAAAAACAAGCTTTTTTTTTTTTTTTTTTAATGACTTTTTTAAATGGGTCAATTCAATAAATGTATGGACTATTTGTCTAGGTGCTGTTGCACTGCTGGCCAATGAAATTACAAAGGAAGCCCAAGTTTTACAGTCACTGCCTCACAGGACTAACACCTTGTCTTAGTTAGGGCTTTACTGCTGTGAACAGACACCATGACCAAGGCAACTCTTATAAGGACAACATTTAACTAGGGCTGGCTTGTAGGTTCAGAGGTTCAGTCCAGTATCATCAAAGTGGGAACATGGTGGCATCCAGGCAGGCATGGTGCAGGAGGAGCTGAGAGTCCTGCATCTTCATCTGAAGGCTGCTTGCAGAAGACTGGCTCCCAGGCAGTGGCTGAACCTGTCTCAGGGCACAGGCTGTGGACCTCAAGCTTGATAGCAAAGTGACCATTAAGGGACAAAAGATACATTTACGTTTCAGGGGTGGGTGCCCTTCACAGTGAGCTGACTCCAGGGTACCGAGGATGCTGGGAAGTTCCCAGGAGCTGCTGGAGTGGTTTCTCCCAGGGACATTTTCCTCACCCAGTTCTGCCAGTCTCAGCTGCCTTTACTCCCCTGGTGAAGGAGAAAGATGGGTTTCAACTCTGTTTTAGATCTCGAGAAAACTGGGCCTTTGATGGGTGTCTCTCCTGCTGGAGTATCCAGGTTGGCTTTCCTGTTTGCTTTCTGTCTCTTTTGAGCAATTTGGGGTTCTTTTGAGCCACTTGGGGGATTGCCATATGGTGATTGGCTTTGCCCTCCAACGTTTTTCAGTTGAACAATATTGGGGTGTTATGGTTAAGTAGAGAGGCATAGCTGTTAATCCAAAAGATGGGAGGGGAAAGACCACCCACCACAAGCATCACGGCCAAGTTAATTAAAGCAACTTTTTAATTCCTGTATGCAGGCTGCCTGTCCCTAAGGCAGGGTTTAAGAGGATGTGAAGCAGAGAAGGCTTTCATAGCTTAGGGGTAGAGGGTTTCCAAATGGGGGATTTGGCAGGCAAAATAGGCAAGATTATAGGAGCATTAGGTTCTTTTTTTTTTTTCTTTTTTTTTTTTTTTTCGAGACAGGGTTTGTCTGTGTAGCCCTGGCTGTCCTGGAACTCACTCTGTAGACCAGGCTGGCCTTGAACTCGGAAATCCGCCTGCCTCTGCCTCCCAAGTGCTGGGATTAAAGGCATGCGCCACCAATGCCCGGTAAGCATTAGGTTCTAAATATAACAAGTTAGTCCTTTTTGAAACAAAGATGTGGTGGCAAGGTGGGTTTAACAAGGTAGTCATAACCACAGGTAGTCATAACTAGGTAGTCATAGGTGGACATATAACCTTTTGAAACAAAGGTAGGGTTGCAAGATGGTTATAAGCAACTTTTTGAATCAAAGACATGATTGGTATTCCTGCGACAGGCAGTGCAGAACCTGTAGCTAAGGTTACAGGCGGGGCATAGCCCAATCTTTGAGAAATGGAAGTTTAACTATAAAAGGAACGAACCTAGTTTGTCTTTACTATAAGATGGCTTTTAAGGCTAAGACTGAGGCAGGATGGTTCTGCAGTAGTAACTGTTGGTAGAGGAGGGAGCAAGCGGAAGGTACAGGGAACCTGACCCTGACTCCACATCAGGGACTGCAGAGATGGAGACAGACTCTGCTTATCCCTGAAGTCAGAGCTCCATGGAGACATGCTTAGTCCTCTTTTAGCTTGGGCTTGCTTTTTCCCTGCAGAAACCTGTGTGCATTTTATTCCTCCCAGAAGGGGTCTGTTAGCTCTAGGAAGGAATATGGCTTCAGGCTATGAAGTCTGACTTCCTAGCGTGGTCCATGTCTTAAAGAGACAAAACCATAATCTATCAATAATGCCACTTGAAGAACAGGCCTTGTCAGCTTAGAGGTTTTTGTTTTGTTTGTTCTTTTAAGCAAATCTGGGGTTCTACTGAACTCTTTTGGGGCATCTGCCACATGACAGGAAAGTTGGGGGCTCCTTTGAGCCCTTTGTTCCCGGTTCATCTTGGGCTGGGGATTAGACCAGGGCCTTATGAACTCTAGGCAAGTGCTCTACCAATTGTGCCTCAGTTGCCTAACTTGCCCCAGATGCCAGTCTCTAACAATCTTGGCTCATTTTTGCCTGCTAGTTAAAACCTTCGGAATGTATGTCTCAGCAGATTGCTTCGATGGCAATCTAACGAATCTTACACCTAACAAATGCTAGAATAGTATCTTGCCAACCTCAGTGAACACAAACAGGAAGGGAGAGAGAAAAACAGGGGTGTCACTTGACACTGGAAACGGTCCCTGAGATAATTCTCAAATAGTGTGTCCCCAAACAGAGACATCAAGAGCCCTCTCTTCCTTTTTTTAAAATTATTTTTATTTCATGTGCACTGGTGTTTTGCCTCCACGTAGGTCTGTGTGAGGGTCCCTTGAAACTAGGGTCACAGACAGTTATGAGCAGCCATGTGGGTGCTGGAAATTGAAGCTGGTCCTCTGGAAGAGCAGCCAGTGCTTTTAACTTCTCCAAGGTTTCTATTTTTAGATATATTATGTTCTGTGTGTGTGTGTGTGTGTGTGTGTGTGTGTGCGCGCGTGCGCGCGCGAGCACGCGTGCATGTGCACACGCTCACAGTGAGTACCACAGAGACCAGCAGCATCAGATCCCTGGAACTGGAGTTGCAGGAGGTTGTTTAGTGTATGCTGGGAACCAAACTCCAGTCCTCTGCAAGCACCATACTCAACGAGCCATCTCTTCATCCCCTCTCCTCCCTGGGCCTTTTATTAGAGACACTTACACACATGAATGCAGGCAACATCAGCATGGTGTGTGGGGTCCATTCCTGGGCAGGCTCAGTCTGAGACCATGCAGCCCATGTGCAAGAAAAGGTGATTGGCAATGTCCCTGGGTGATGGACTTACCCTCGTGACCAGCAAGGCTTTCTTGTAGGAGTGACTCAGTGATTTTGGCTGGTTTCTCTGAGGTACTTTATCTGAAGCAACATTAAATGTTCTTCTCTGTCTGGTTTTTTGTACTTAGGATTAGACCCGGGGCTTGATGGACAAGTGATCTACCCTAAGCTACGGTTCCACCCATGAGACAACTCCTTAAGCAGGAAGCCCCCTCCTTTTCCCTCAGCAGCTGTGATTGCTCTCTCCAAAACAAAGCTGCCCAGAAGCAAGCATGGCCAGCCAGAAGCATGAACAAAGGCTCCTGGGGCTAGAAGCTGGTGAGGAAGTGAGGATACAGAGAGCTTTTGGCAAGAGGGCCCAAGAGGAACAGGCAAGGATTCTAGCTTTCTATTTTCTTGACTGCAATGGAGAGATGACTGGTTTAACTAGGAAAGTGACCTGCCCTTGTTTTAATCAGGAAGATCTGGACATCAGAGACCAATGGATGGAATTCATCAGGTCAGTGACATTGCCACCTTTACCACCTCTCATGAGAATTTAGTATTTCCTTCAGACAACAGTGCAGACGGTCATCAGCAGCATCAGCAGGGCCTTCGGACCAGTCCCGACAAGAACCACACATGTCTCTATACTGCTGTCAAAGGTCAAAGTTGCAACAACGTAGTTTAGCAATCTTAACTGGCTTTATTTTCTGTTCTGGAATTGGGCAATGACTCTGTAAATTGGAATAAGTGTTCTAAAGAGCCAAGGAGCAGGAAATGATTTTATAGATGGCAAAGGGCTTGGGGAGAAAAATGCAGAATGGATTTGTTATTTCAAAACCGCTTAGTAGCTGCTCATGAGCCAGACAAGATACACAGACATACACACATTCACACATACATACATTCTAGTCAGGCCCAATCACCTGTCTTATCAGCTCCACAAGTGTTCATGCATACTTACGTATATACACATATACCTACGTGTGTGTATGTACATACATATTGACAAATGTATACATTTATACATTTGGTGGATGAGGCAGAGCCCCAGATGCCACTTTATTCTTCCTTTCTGGCCTTCTTATTCCTTCTCATACAAAAGTTCTTTAGAAAATTACCTCATAGATAAAATGTTACACAGAAGGATGCTGATATTAAGTTCAAAGCAGTGTTTCATTCCGTAAGCTCATTATAAGTTCAAAGCAACAGTTTCACATGGCCTGGCTTTATCATAGTGCACACCTGTGGGTTCATCCTTGGACCTGACCTAGAAGGAATGTTTTCCCTTGATCACAGATCTGTCCCAAGCCTATTTCTCGTTTTCGTGTAATAGTGAAAGCTCACTGTATTCCTTATTTTGCAGCCTTTACTTGCTATTCTATGAGGAGCTGGTATATTCTATGCTTGATTCTAACTTTATTACATCTTTCTGGCAAAACAGCTAAAATCATTTCCCAAAAACTTTCTCCCTAAAATTATTTGAATCAAGTCAGGAATTCTATAAAATCATTAATTCATGGAAACAGTACTAATTCATCAAAGTTCATCTTCATGTTGATCTGTGGGAAATTTGCTCAGTAGGGTGGGCTGGTGCCCAGGAGTCACCGGGCTATGTAAAAGTGGCAGGAGAATGAAGATCAGCAGTAAGAAGCAATCCTGGGATGAAGTCTCTTGGGACCTTGCCCCTCAGAGCTCATCCAGTATAGGCCGTGTAAGACTGGTGGGCCATCTCCAGAAAACTTACTTATTTGCCTTTAGCCTCTCTTAGAAGGCTCCTGATACTCTCAGCTGGTAGCTCACCCTCAGTGACATTCTTCTTCCAGCAAAGCCTACCAGATAGTGCAGCCAACCAGGAACCAAGTCCTCAGATGCCTGAGACTATGGAGGCCATTTCTCATTCAAATCCTCACAAGGCCCCTTTGTGCCCTGCTTGTACGGGATGGGGGATGGGCGGCAGATTTCTTCAGCGTTCCCCCATTCATCCTAGCTGACTGCTCCCCTGCTCCATCCCCCAAACAAAGACCATAGCCCCCTCCCATCTTCATGGACAGATGTCACACAGGAGGAAAGGGAAGAAGGGAAGGGAAGACTGAAAACTCGGTCAGCATAGATTCCTATCGCGCCTATGCCTCTGTTTCTGCCGGGCAGAGAATCATCTACAAAGCCTTTGTCTGTTCTTCGGGCCAACAGCTTTTGACCCAGGTCACTGTATGCACACACTCTGTGCCCATTTACAAATCATTCCTCATTTCCATAATTCTCTATGTCCCCCTATGCGCCCCACTCCCTATAGGAAAAAAAGATCATAAAAAAGCAAGAGGGGTATGGGGTATTTATAAGTGCCTGCATCACAGGCAGTGGTATGTCCTTCCCTTTGTGTGCTGAGGAGTCTGCCCACTTTCCCATGTATTCCCAACACAAAGGGGTCCTGTGCTTCACTCTGAGTGGTCTCCCATCATTTTGTGACTGGCTGATTTTTGTCACTGTGGCGCAGGTGACAAGCATTGTGTGTTTGGACTCTATGAAGTACTGATCCTGGAGGAATCTGACTTCCTGCTAGTAACTTCTTTTTTTTTTTTTTTCGAGACAGGGTTTCTCTGTGTAGCCCTGGCTGTCCTGGAACTCACTCTGTAGACCAGGCTAGCCTCGAACTTAGAAATCCACCTGCCTCTGCCTCCCAAGTGCTGGGATTAAAGGCGTGCGCCACCACTGCCCGGCTGCTAGTAACTTCTTTATGGCCTTTGCTTTTTGTTTCCTTGACCTCTCTCTCCTATGCCTGTGCAGGGCCTAGCACAGGATTTTAGCCTAGAGCCACAGCCTCTGAAACTCTAACATGCATTATGGTTGGTGATATCTAGATACCACTCATGCTTATTTAGTTGACCTTTTGGCGTTTGATCAGATATATGCTGTTACTTAGTTTATTTGAATTACTGTTCTTGTTACTGAGACAAAGTACCTGGCCAAGGCAGTTTGATAAAGGAAGGGTTTGGGGCTGGGGAGATGGCTCTGCAGTTAAGAGAACTTGTTCTTCCAGAGGAGTTGAGTTCCATTCCCAGCACCCACAAGGTGGCTCAAAACCATTTGTAATTCTAGTTCCAGGGGAGCTGATGCCATCTTCTGGCCCCTTCCAGTACTGCACCTTCCCGGTGCTCAGACATACATGCAAGGCAAAATATCCATGTGCACAAAGTAAGAATAAATATATCTTGCTTAAAAAAGAGAAAAGGGGTGCCAGGCAGTGGTGGCGCACGCCTTTAATCCCAGCACTTGGAAGGCAGAGGCAGGTGGATTTCTGAGTTCAAGGCCAGCCTGGTCTACAGAGTGAGTTCCAGGACAGCCAGGGCTACACAGAGAAACCCTGTCTCAAAAAAAAAAAAAAAAAAAAAAAAAGAGAGAGAGAGAGAGAGAAGAAAAGGAGGGGCTTGTTTTGGTTCACAGTTTGTGTTTGCAGTCCACCATGGCAGGGAATGCATGAGGCAGTAGCATGAGGCCTGTGGTCACATTTCAGCCAGCGTCAAGGAGGGAGAGATGGATACTGGTGCTCAGCTCACTGTCTCTGTCTTATTCAGAGCAGGACCCCAGCTCAGGGGATGGTGCAGGCCACATTCAGGTGAGTCCTCCCCTTTCAGATAATCCTCTCTGGAAACTCCCTCTTAGACCTGCCCAGAGACTAACTGCTGAGCCATCCATCTCCCTGGCTCAAAGCAACGGACAAAGGACTGTGCCTGGGTTCCAAGCTGGAGCTGGGGTCTCAGCCCTGTGGGTAGCTTACATCTGCAGGGAGATCTGATGACCTCTTCTGGAATCCATGGACACCTGCACACATGTGCACAACCACACATAAATAAGAAAATGTTTTTAAAAGTCTTGGGTGCAAATCCTTACCTCTGGGTATTTGTCACTGTACATAGATAAGCGAGCTTTGTTTCTTCTCTCAGTTTGTCTACTGTCTGTTAGTTAGCATGTTCCGATCATGACCTGAGAGGGTGAAGGAAAATCTTTTCATCACAGTAGCTTGCGGGGGAACAAGCTGGGATCCTGGGATCAGAAGATTAAGGTAGAACCTCTGACTTTGAGGGCAGAACAGTTGCTGGTGGTGACCAGATGTGATGAGACCCAGGTGCTATTATTGGTCATCTCATGACGGCTTCTCCTTTCCCTCTCCTGCATACGCTTCCTTTATTCCATGGCTTCCTCCTCCTTCCCTCCTAGCGGTCCTCTCTCTGACCCCAAGCCCCGGAAACCTAAACCCCGCCTATGTCTCTTCAGCCCAGCTATTGGCTGTTGACATCTTTATATTTACCAATCACAATTAACTAGGGGCAGGGTCACTCAGTGTCTTACTCTGGGGCCCCAGTCTTGGGGGCCCCAAATTAGTATTACAATACAAGCAGCATTAGACCAACTACTGGGTGGGGCGTGGCACCACCAAAGTGTTTTGGCAACAGGTGTGCACAAGTGCGTAGGGTGGCATGATGAGTGGGTCACAGCAGTGGTGATGAAGGAGGAAGAGAAGCAGTTTGGAAGGGAAGGAGAGCAAAGGAAACAGCCACGTGGAGTGAAGGCAGCCTCCCAGTGAGGCGAAGGGTCCTCAGGCACAGGAGCTGAAGCAAGCTAAGGATGTGCGGAGAGCTGCAGTTGTCTGCAGCGAGGAGATCCAGAGGGATGGAGAAGGAGGTGGAGCCGCTGGAGAAGGAGGTGGGGCTAGCTGGAGAAGGAGGTGGGGCCAGCTGGAGAAGGAGGTGGGGCCAGCTGGAGAAAGAGGTGGGGCCAGTTGAGTTGCAGGGTTTTTTATCAGGCAAAAGAAGACTTGAGAAAGTCCTCGATTGGGCCAATTTCCCTGAATGGGAGGAGCCTTTCAGTGAGGGCGGGGCCCCAGTAGGTGTTTCTGGTTTTCCAGAGCCAGGTATGGCTTCTCCGAGCTCATTCGCTGCTTTTTCTAACAGAAGAGGCAAGGCTGGTGTTAGGAAGCACTGAGTCCTGGGACCATCAAAGAATGATACTACCCTGTCACAGCTGGTGTTGGAGAATGTTGTGCAGTGTGAGTGTGTATGTGTGTGTGTGTGTGTGTGTGTGTGTGTGTGTGTGTGTGTGTGTGTGTGTGTGTTTTAACACGGGGTCTCACTCTGAGCAGCCAAGCTGGCCTTGAATTCTTGATCCTTCTGCTTCAGCCTCCAAGTTCTAGGGTGCTAGGTTGTGCCCAGATGAGTGTGCTGGCATCCCACCTTTACTAGCTAAAGCAGGGCTGGGGTAGCATGGGCTGGCCCTTCTGTCCTTTCTCCTGCTGTTCCCCAGCTAAGCCAAGGGGCCAGACAGGCTCAGATGGGGCCTTTTCTATGGCATGCTTGCTCTGACCTGTACAGGGAGGTACCTGTGCTGAACTCAGTTTCTGAATTTGTAAAGTGATGTCCAGAATATCCACATTTCTAGTGCAGGGAGTTGGGTACCCGAGCCTCCCCCGGTGCGGACTCAGCAGGAAGGGACTGAGGCGTCTGGGCACCCTGCCTGGAATTCATCATCTCTTGCCTCCTTCCTTCCCTCTGTCCTGTTAATTTTTTTCCACTTTATTTTATGTACGTGGGTATGTTGCCTTCCTGTATATCTGTGCTCATGTGCATGCAGTGCCCTCAGAGGCCAAAAAGTATTGAATCTCCTAGAACAGGAGTTACAGATGGTTGTGAGCCACCATGGGGGTGCTGGGAATTAAACATAGGTCTTCTGCAAGAGCAGCCAGTGCTCTTAACCTTCAAGCCATCTCTCCAGCCCCTTCTTTTTTTTTTTTTTGTTTTTTGTTTTTGTGGTTTTTTTTTTTTTTTTTTTTTTCCGAGACAGGGTTTCTCTGTGTAGCCCTGGCTGTCCTGGAACTCACTCTGTAGACCAGGCTGGCCTCGAACTCAGAAATCCGCCTGCCTCTGCCTCCCAAGTGCTGGGATTAAAGGCGTGCGCCACCACTGCCCGGCTTCAGCCCCTCTTTCTTTACTTTCCTTTCTTCCTTCATTCTTTCATTTTTCTTCCTTTCTTATTGTTTCATTTTGTTTAAGACAGGTCTGGTTATGTAGCCCTCACACTCATGGCAATCCTCCTGCCTCAGCCTCCCAAATACTGGATCGTAGGCATAAGTCACCACACCCAGCCCTTTTGTTCTTTTTAGGAGCCAGTATCTCAACAGTTGCCCAGGCTGCCCTCCAACTCCCTGGTCCAGTCCTCCTGCCTCACCCTCCCTTGTGACTGGGGTTACAGGTATGTGGCATTATGTCTGCTCGCAACATTGATTCTTTTTTATTTGTTTGCTTTTGAGACAGAGTCTCTTGCTGTGGTCCAGACTGGCTCCAAATTTTCAGTCCTCTATTTCTACCTTTGGGAGTATAGGCATACACCACCACACCCAGCTCCAAAACAGGAATAAAGTGTGCTGAACTAAATTAGCATTTACAGTTCTACAATGTGAGCCCCCATACAGAAGAACATTGTTTAATACTTTTTAAAAAAGGGTCTCATGTAGCCTAGGCTGGCCTTGAACCCACTATGTAGCTGAAAATGACTGAATTTCTAACGTCCTTTCTCCATCTCCAATGTGCTGGCACTACAGTCGTTAGCTAACATGCCTGGTCTTACCGTGTATTGGTGACTGAGCCCAGGACTCCGTGCAAGCACTCTTCCCACTGAGTTACTCATAGGTCTCCAGCTCTATCGATCATGTATTGTCCCAAAGTGATTTGGGATCCTTAGTGATCAAGGAAGCTGGCTTCCCAGGAAGGCACTGTAGAGGGCTTCAAAGGAACTAGAGGCTAAACCAGCATCAAGATCACTGCCTCCTGGTCTGGAGGTGGTGGCGCACACCTTTAATCCCAGCACTGGGGAGGCAGAGGCAGGCGGATCTCTGTGAGTTCGAGGCCAGCCTGCTATGCAGTACAGAGCAAGTTCTAAGACAGTCAGGGTTATACAGAAAAAAACCTAAACCACACACACACACACACATACAACACACACATACAACACACACACACACACACACACACACACACACACACACACACACACACACACACACACACACACCACACACACCACAGAGATAGATAGATCATGGACCCCAGTAGAGAGTGGGGGATGGGTTAAGGACCTGGCTCATTTCCTCTGTGGGAACTAGGTCAACGCTGTGGATGGGGCTGGTGGAGCCTCACTGGTTGCAAATCACTGCAATCCAATGGGGAGCTGGGACTGTCCCCACAGTTAAGTGGAGGAGGAACAAGTCATGCTTCCTGGCAGAACAGACTTTGGGCTGACCCAGTAAGCAGGGCAGATGTGAGGCACCAGGCCACCCTGCACAGGACACAGACAGCTGCCTCAAATGAAGGGCAGTGCAGGCCACTGGCTCAGAATACCTGGCTGAGTACTGGTACCAGAAATAGCCCTGAAGTGGGGGTTATTTCTGTAACCAGAGAGGCAGGAGCCACAGGGCACTGGCCTCCTGGGTACCTGTATTGGGCCAAGGACCAGGGACCAGGGACCCAGCTTGCTTAAGGTTATGGAGGATTCAGAAACCAGGCCCAGAGCAGCACTCACCTCCCAGTGACCTTGGAGTCTGAGAATTCACCATACAAGATACATACTGGAGCCGGGCAGCGGTGGTGCACGCCTTTAATCCCAGCGCTTGGGAGGCAGAGACAGGAGGATTTCTGAGATCGAGGCCAGCCTGGTCTACAGAGTGAGTTCCAGGACAGCCAGGGGTACACAGAGAAACCCTGTCTCGGAAAAAAAAAAAAAAAAAAGATACATACTGGATCTTTCTTGATGATTCATGGGGAGAGAATTAGTAACAATAGAAAGGCTCTTGGGAAGAGAGTATAGGATGAGGTGGATGCTTCTTTGTTTTTGGAGACAGGGTTTCTCTGTGTAGCCCTGACTTTCCTGGAACGTGCTTTGTAGACCAGGCTGGCCTGGAACCCAGAGATCTACTTGCCTCTGCCTCCCAAGTGCTGGGATTAAAAGCGTGTGCCACCACCTGCTGGGATGGATGGTGTGGATGTTTTGTTTGTTGATGTACCAGGGAAGGGTAGAGACTCAGCTTAAGGGTGGAGTTTGGGCTCCTGGATACCTGAGTAGGGAGAGGGACTCCAGACTGAGAAGGGGAAGTGAGCACAGTGGCTTAATCCCAGAGCTTAGGAGGCTGAGTCAGGAGGACCAGAAGGTTGAGGCCAGTCTTGGATATGGTGGGTATTTGGGATTTGTCTTACGCATGCGTGCGCACACAGACAAACACACACACACATGCTGGAGTGGGGAGAGGGAAGAGGGAGAGTGAGAGAGATGGGGGGAAGAGAGAGGGAGGGAGGGAGGGAGACAGAGAGAGAGGAGAGAGAGACTGCTGCAGGGCTTCTCTCAGGTGTCAGGATTGTCAGGTGACAAATCCAAATCCTTGGGGGCTGGAGGTGACACCATAGTCTCCAGTCCCTGCCCTTACTCCTCAGCTGCTCCTTTCTGCCCTCTGGACTCTTCTTTGCTTACTCTCTGGGTCACCTGTCCAGGCCATGGCTTGAGAGGTCCCCAGATCATTGTGAGCCTGGCACCTCCTACCCTCTAGTCCCTCTGGCCTTTTACAGGCCAGGTTCCCTGGGTACCCCTTCATCCTATAAGGCCACAGAGCCTGGCTGTCTAGTCCCAGATAACAGGCGTGCAGAGGGCTCAACATCCATGCCATCTCTCCAGTTAAGAGGCTTTGCTTCCTTCCTTCCGCTTGGAGAACAGAGCATAGTCTTTGTTAAGGTCTTGAGTGGGTTCAAATTCTGGAGAGGGACCAGCAGACTCTGGCTCACTGTGGGAGGAAGGTAGGAGAGGCAGAGAAGGAAAGGCAGGCTAAGCTGAGTTCTGAGCCTCCGAGGCAAATGCGACCCAAAGAGGCAGCTGTTCTGGGAAGGGTGGTGTGATGGACCAGCCTTTACCCTGGTGTTGGAGGAACCCAGGGACTGGTAGTGTCTAGAGCTGGCTGCCAACATTCCTGGCCCAAGTTCAAGGTGACAGGAGACATTCTAGACTGGGACATGGGTGGGGTGGGTGCCTAGGTCCTGGAATGGGTGTGAGGCTTGGCTCAGCCTGTGGGAGCCAGGCCAGCTGTCACAGGGCCACCCTTCCAGGAGTGTGGCCTGACAGTCAGCACTGGTCACTTCATGTCCATCTGACTTGCCTAGGGGTGCCAGTTGGACATTGGAACTTCTGAAGCTTGTGTCTCCAATGCCACAGACCCCTCGCCTGCTGGATATTTGCTTCTGGAATGGCCTCAGGGCTGTGCACCTTGGGACTTCTGGGCATACCTGTGCAGTGGGCACAGAGAAGTCCCTTATTGTCCTCGAGACGGGTCAGTGGGAACAAGAAGGAGAGCCTTGCGTGCAGTCCCCAGGAGACCTCAGCAGGGCGTTCTCTCTGTGGCTTAGCCCCTATCTGACAGCCAGAGGCTGGCCTGAGCTCCTCAGGCCATTCTGGCCCTGTCCTTCTCTCTGTGACCTCATTTTAGTTGGGTAGATACCAGCTCCCAGCTCTGGCACCTGATATCTGTAGGACTCACTCACAAAAGGACACCGTCGGCCCTTCTGCTGGCAGCCGACCCAGATGTCCTGCAGAAGCCCTTCCTCATCCTGATCTTGGCTCCTCGGCCTTAACCTCCGCAGCCCTATGCATTGTGACCTGGAAGATAGTGCATACACACTGCCCCTCCATCATGAGAGCTCTTCTCCCCTCCCTGGAAGTAGCACCAAATGCCCACATTCCCAGGAACTCCTGGAGAACAGAGTTAAAGTAGAGGCCTCTAGCCTCCTAGGCCTCTGCCAGGAGCCATCTTACACATTTACACCTTCTCTTCCCTTCCTGAGGCTGCTGTGGGGCCAGCTAACATCTCTGACTGGTTATAAACAGTGTGCTCTAAGCAGTTCTTGACAGGCTCCTGTCCCAGATTTCACTGGATTGAGTCCCACTTACCCACAATTCCACTGGCTAAGACCTGAATAGATGTTCAGAGCTCTCTACCCAGGTATAGGAGTGGTGGAGGACAACTCACTGAAAGGCAGGCTAAGACGAGACTGAGTGCTCTGCACACACCACCCTTTGCATTTCATACATGTTTTTATGTTTTTATGCATATGTATGTGTGTATATGTGTGTATGTATGTAGTTCTCTCCTTCCACAATGTGGGTCTTGGGGAACTGAGCCCAGGTCCTCAGGCTTGTTTGCAAGTGCCTTTACCCACCGAGCCATCCTTTCTAAAGCCACGGTAATGCTGTGAGGGAGGTCCTGCCAGTCACTGTTTACAGGAGTTGGGTGTCTAGTGAAGCCAGAGCCTGCCCTGAGCAGTTGGTGGGCCAGGGATGTGAGGTTAGGTTTGGAAAAGAATACATGGAGATGCTTTCTGTGGAGTGGACCCCAGTCTTGCGGAGCTGAGTGAGGGGCCAGGGCCCATGCTTTGCCTACAGAAAGAGTTGGGGACACAGAGTGTTAGCACCTTAGCATTCCTTCTAGACTCCGCCCAACAGCTACCTAGCAACTGCCAGGTGTAGGCCTGGCTTGCTATAAAAGAGATTGTTTGGCCTCCCTTGCTCTCTCCGACTCGCTGACCCTCTTCGCTCTCCCTGTCCCCCTTCTCCCTATCTCTCTCCACTTGTTCCTGGCTGGCCTCTCCCCCACCCCCACTCCCTTCTCAACTCTCCTTCCCATGTCCCCAAATAAACCTTATTCTGTACTACACCCTTTGTATGGCTGGTACCTCGGGGTCAGGGGAGGGATGCCTCAGCCTGGGCCTGCTGAGGTACCCCCTCCTGCCACACCATAATCCTTAGCTTTATAAAACGTATCACAGAGACCTATAAGGGAGGTTGTGTCCAGCCAGTAGGGACAGGAAGTAGAGTTACTTAGCTGTAGAGAGGGGAGTGTGTGTGTGTGTGTGTGTGTAGGTATATTCCTGTATGCATGGCTGTGTGTGAATACGTGTGCATGTAGAGACTAGAGGTTGACGTTAGGTCTGTCTTCATTAGACTCTAGCTTATGTACCGGGGTGGGGTCTCATTGAACCCAGAGCTTGCCAGTTAATCTGGTTAGCCATCTTGGCCCGGGAATCCCTGCCCCTGCCTCTGCAGCTCAGGAGCGCTTATGTGGGTGCTGGGCTCTAACTCTGGCCTTGACACTGGAGCAGTAGATGGGCTACCCACTAAGCTGTCCCTACGGTGTCATCAGAATTAGACTTTCCTTTGGCCATTGGTAATTGAGCATCTGAATCAGGATGTTTTGTACTAACATAAGGTTTAGAAATACAAGGAGAAATTTATTTATATCAATTAATAAGATGTTTTGTTGAGATCCACCCACTTCTTTCTTTTTAGCTTTCTAGCTTTTTATTTTTCATTAATTTTTTTAGCTTTTTAATATGGTTAGATAATTTAAGATAGCATATAAAGTTTGGATTCTCTATATGTCCTTCGGGTGTAGGGCACATGCTGGGAATGAACCCAGGGGCCCACATGTGGAAGAGCCATCTTCCTGCTTGTTTCCTGATTACAGGGACTGCGGGGATGTACCACCGCCCCGTGTTCAGTGAGATTAAAATGTCCTATTTTAAACAATTCAATACATTAAAATATCTCATTTCAACTTGGAACCAACATAAGGAATAATAAAATATTTTTCTCCTTATGCTTTCTAAATCTTCTATTTGTGTAAAACAATCTACCACCGAGCTCAACCCCAGCCCAAGTCCTAAATTCTATTTCTATGGGACAGGCTTAGTCTCCAATTCAGTTAGTCTGGCCTTCCTAAAAGAAGAAAAGGCCTGTATTAGGGTTCTCTAGAGTCATAGAACTTATAGGTAGTCTCTATATAGTAAGGGAATTTGTTAATGACTTACAGTCTTAGTCAAACTCCCCAACAATGGTCAGCAGCAGCTGTGAATGAAAACCCGAGGATCTAGCAGTCGCTTAGTCCCACAAGGCTCACAGGCGAAGAAGATTGAATCTTCCTCCTTCCAATGTCCTTATGTAGCTCTCCAGCAGCAAGTGTGACCCAGATTAAATGTGTGCATACCACCACACCTGAAACTTGTGTCTTCCAGACTCACGATCTAGATCCCAGGTGAGCCTTCTAATTCTGGATTGTAATTCACTCCAGATATAGTCAAGTTGACAATCAGAAATAACAACTACAAGGCCATTCCGGTTAAAGACAGGATCTGGTGTGGGGAAGCCTGGGGTATCAGGTAGCTGGATACCCACTGTGAGATATCAGTTCAGTCCAGCTCTGTCAGTGCTGAGACCCAGGCTAAGTGAGTGCCCATAAAGGAAGTGAAGGTTCTCACTGTGGTTATCCCTGAAGATGGGGCTTCTGTATGGGGCTGGCATCAGACATCAGCATTAGCTGTACAGACTCAGAGGTCCCACTGGGTTCAGGCTGAGACACAGGTGTTGAGGACTGTAGGACTCAGTCCCCAGCTGAAGCCATGCTTGGAGGTAGATTCTCGTGGTCACACCTGTTCTACAAGGAAAAGGACATTCCCCAGCCGCAGCTCTGAGGGGTTGATGAGCCAAGTCCTTAGTGTCTACTCCCTGGCATCCAAATGGGGGTCTTCCTGAGTCCAGGCACAGACACATCTGTGGGAGTAAGTGAAACTGGGCTAACCCCTAAACTTAAGTCTCCAGTTGTCACCCGCAATTGAGGGGGCGGGCTGCCCAGGTGAGTCAATGTTGCCCAGTTCCTGATGCAAAGACATGGCCCTCGATTCAGGAACCACTAAGCCCTATGGACACCTATGCTGCAAATAGGGCAGAGTTGACCTGCCCCATGTGTCTCACAAGTGTGCTGACCTTGGACCAAGCAAGAAGTGAGGGTACCCAGGGGAGCAGACCCTCAGTCCTTTCTTTCAAAAATGGTCAGCTCATACCCATTCATGAAGCCTCACTTCCTGCAGGTGCACGTCTTACCCTGTTGGTGACCTGTTCATGTCATCAGAACAATGATACTGAGCTTGTTGAGTGCAGAGTCACCTGTGCTGGGCTGTTCCAACATCTGGGCTGTATGCTCCTTTTCAGCATCTGTCTACGGAGGAGGCAGCTTCTTACTCCCACTGCAAGAGTAAACTGAGGCACGCTTCAGTCACTGCCAAGAAAGAATCGGCATCGGAACACACCCACACAATTTTGTCATGGACACAAGAACTGAGGGCACCCGGCCCCACAGTGTGTAGAGCATGCTGAGCTGAGGTCAGTGAGTTCTCCTCCTGTCTGCAAAGCTAGGTATTGTGAAATCTCAGGGGCCTGGGGAATGGGCAGATTCTTAAAGGAGCCATGCTAATGTAAGGAGCTGGGAAGGAAAGGAAGCCCCGCCCCCAGAAGCACAAGAATTTCCCAGTTTACATCCTGAATACCCCATTTATAGGTACCAGTGACTTAATCCGGAAATGCTGGCTCATACCTATAATCTCAGCACTCAGGAGACAGAAGCAGGAGGATTACTGTGAGTTTAAAGCAATCCTGGACTTAAAGGGAGTTCCAGGCCAGCCAGGGTTCTAAAGTGAGACCAAAACAAACAAACAAAGCAAAAAACAAACAACAAATCCCCCAACCCAACAAAAGGCCGCATTTCACCACTGTATGGTACTCTGGGGTTCCTACCACACTATCTGGCTGGTGCAGGGTTCTTCCCCAGCTGCTTCTCTCTGTCAGCCTGTCAGTACCATGGTTGGTTCTGTTCTGATTGGCTGATCCATTCATTCCCTTCAGGGAATGTTCTTTGTTCTGAGCCTCTGCTTCTGTTTGGAAGGCCTGTTGCTGGTTGTCAGTGATGTAGGCAGGCAGGTAAGGCAGGTAGGTAGAAGGGTCCGGAACCACTGAAGGGTGACAGCCTCTTTGAAGAGGCCTGGGCTTTCAGGTTTTCCCCCTGCAGTGTGGCAATGAGAGGAGGTGGAGAAGTTTGCGAAACCAGAGCCATCTTGCTGGAAGCAGGAGATAGCTGGAGGTGGCTGCAGCTGCTGGGTGAGAGGAGACAGGCTGGGAACACAAAGAGGAGGAAATTGGGGGCTGGAGGAAGGAGTTGGGGAGATGCCTGTGCCACACAGTGTGGCAAGGGGTGGTGGCAGGGACTTCCACCCTGGCATAAGGGAGTCAAGTGAGATTGGTGTCACTGTCTGTGAGATCAGGTTTCAATGGGGATTGGGAGGAGACAGACAGACAGACGGGGGTTTAGGATCATTCATAAGACAGGGAGCATATTTATCAGGTAAGGTGATCATTTTGTCCCTTCCACATCATGGTGTACTTAGTCTCTTTTTGGAGTCTTTATTCCCACAGTTCTTCATAAAAAAAAATCCCATGAAGAGTTCTCACCCACATGCAGATGTTTTATAAATGAAGTCAGGTTTCCTTCACTATTGCACAGGTGGGAGAACTGCCTTGTGCCTCAGTTTCTTTTTCTTTTAGTTATTTTACATGCTTCGGTGTCTTTTCTGCATGTATGTCTGTGCAACATGTACAGACCTTGTAAGTACTCTTGGAGGCCAGAAGAGGGCGTCAGATCCCCTGGATCTGGAGTTTCAGATGGTTCACAAACCACCATGTGACTGCTGGGATCCACACCCAGGTCCTCTGCTGGAATAGCCATCTTGACCCCTGAGGCATCTCTTCACCCTCCCACCCAATGCCTCAGTTTCTGATACAGAGCGAACAGCCTAGCTGCGGCTTTAAGCATGTTCAACCACAAAGGAAAATCTCGGTCACCGGAAGACAGCCACTAAGATCGGCTGCATTTTTCCTTGGTGATCTCATAACTAACTCCTTACCTTCTTGGACTTAGGTCCTTCTCAGTTATCTGCTGTGCAGCAGAGTCTGTGCTGGACCCTGGACGTGTCAGGAGGAGCCTCGAGGTCCTGGGGGCATGTCTATACTACAGAGGTCTGTACTGTCCGTAGAGGGAGTATTTTGTGCACAGGCGTTTTGCTTGCTTGCCTTGAGTATAATTTCCTTACCCATCTTTCCGAATGTGTCCTGGAGCAGCCATGGGTCACCCAGGATTTCTTCCATGGGTGGGCGGATTATGACTATTGACACATGGCACCTCAGGGACATTGTGTGTGGAAAACTGTGACTGAGCTCCTGAATATACATGTAGGGAATCTGGGGTCCAGGGTGTCAGGGAGCTGCCTCAGCTCCAGTCATGGCTTTTGAGACTCTTGTACCACAGGGTCCTAGGTCTTGAACACAGTGCTTTTGGGAAACCATGCCATTCTGGAGCCAGGTACAGCAACAAGGGGAGAGGATCCAGGAACTGAGGGGCGGGAGGAAGAGGTTTGCCTGCTGCCAAGGTCATGGTCTCTTCCTCCTTCTCCCTGCCTGAGGCCAGCTTAACGGCTTAGGGACATTATTGCATGTTCCCATCTGTCTCCCTTTCCTACAGAGATCTCAAAACAGATGTCCTTCCCCTCATTCACGCAGCTCTTCCCACATGGGGAAGACTGCCTGGTCAGCTGGGACCACCACGGTCACTTTTAGAGTCCTTGCCCCCTGCCTGGCCCTCCTGGCTTCCCTCAGACATACGCCTCTGTATTCATAGACCCTACCATAGTCTCTCCTACCCTTTTCTATCCCCAAGCTTCCTAGATGGAGAGCAGAGCTGGGAGCGCAGTGTCTCTCTGCATTGAGACAAATGGGGCAATGCCTCTCTTATGACTGGAAATTTTGGGGAGCCGCATGATGGCTACCACAAGTTATTGGGGGGAAATTGGGATCCTCTCTCAGGGTTCTTAAGCTCACCAAAAGAATTTAAGAATGTTCAAAAGGAATCTTGAGGAGAAATTTTACTAGTATTTGAAAGTCAAACCTCAGGGCAGGTAAGCTGTATATCTCAGTGGCTGCCTGGAGGAGAAAGATGAAGAGAAAAGCTGTGTGCTTGTGAGTTAGGCCCAGAGGTGTCACAAGTAACTAGATGGCAAAAGGGGAGGGGCTTCAGAGAAAGAGTGGAAAAGGCTCAAAAGGCCAGAAAAAGTACTCATTCGCTGTCTGAGACAGAATGAGGAAAAAGAAGGCACCGAGTCCCACCGAATCTCATGGTGGCTCCTTAGCAAGAGCACAAAAACAAGGATTCTGGGAAGGAAAATACAGTATCTCATTAAAAGAATAAGTATCCCTCTATTCTCTCCAGCATAGTGTTAGGTGAGTCTGCATCCAGGGCTGGAAAGGGAATCCCTTAGCCAGCTGATGACTGGCCCAAATGGATTAACTCATGTTTTGGGCAGCTTAGACAGGTCTCTATCTGCCAGAGGAAAATTCTATTCTCTGGACCAAGAGGGTACAGCTCTCCCTTAGTGGGCCTTCAATGCCTCTTTAATGCTCACAAATACTATAGCCTGTCTCCCAGGAACAAGGTGTGCTTGTTTGTTTGTTTTAAGACAGGCTTGCCTGGCACTCAGTATGGCCTTGAACTCACAACCGTCCTCCTGCTTCAGCTTCCCAAGTGCCAGGATTACAGGAACACCCCACCTCGCCCGCCTGAGAACCGCTCCTTACATACCCACATCAGAGCACTCGGGATGCACATGTCGGCCATCAGCACAGCACTGTGTCATGATCCCAGTTCAGATGTACATTCTGACTGTCGCAAGGGTGTCCTTTCTGGCGCCTCCTCCATGTTTCCGTTAGATAGGCCACAAAGATACTGTCCGCAAGATTTGGCCAGCTAGGTGATGTAACCATACTTCTATTTAGAATGTCACTAATCTGTGAGGGGTTAGCAGACCTGAGTGGAAACCATGTGGGTTGCCCTCAACTGATACTTCTCCTAGCTCCCTAGTCTCTCGAATCTGTTCTTTATGATGTCACCACCATCTTCTCCTGTCTTCCCCCTCCACTTTCTTTCCTTTCCTCACTTTCTCCTCCACCCCCACCCCGCACTCCACAGTGCTAGGCAGTTGTTCCTCCACTGAGATACAGCCTGGCTTCTCCTTTCCCTTTTTGTTTTGAGACAGGGTGTCCCTAAGTCACAGAAGCTGATCTTGTCCTGACTCTGGAGCCCAACCGGGCCTTGAACCTGCAATCCTCCTGTCTCAGTCTCTAGAGTGTGCATCGTTTTTTTTTCTTTTGGGCGAAAGCCATGCTGCTAAGCTTTATTTTCTCAGTGGGGCTCCCCCCACCCCCAATCCACGAGTGCAAATCTGCAAGCAGCCTCTCCTTTGGTGGGGAACTCAGGTTCCTTGGTCCCCTCAGGGCTTTCCTCCAGGCTTTTCTTTGTCTCACCCCAGTTAGCCTGGCTTGCGGGCTCTCCTGGATTCCCCACCTAGGTTTCTGCTGCTCTGTTTGTAAAATAGGGCTGGTAGTATTTATTATGTCACAGGGCTGTGGTAGAGATGAGACTGTATTACCAAGAAGGCCTCAGCCTAAAGCCAGAGAAAGGTGCATGAGTAAGGAAAGAAAGATGGTGGACAGGAAGGAAACATGGGAGGGAAAGAGCCCCTCACTCCAGAATCTGACTGAGAGCCATTGAGAGCCAAATGACTTCCAAAGCTGGTGCTCATCTTCCTGAAGTCTCAAACAAGAACATTGGAAACACAGTATGGAAGTCTCTCAAAAGAGCTCAGCTAGTGAAGGTGCCTCCTGCCGGGCCCTGCAAGCTCAGTTCCATCCCTGAGACCCACATGTGGAGGGAGAGAACCAACTCCCTACACAAACTGTCTTCTCAGAAGCATGTGTGCACCACAGTACACGCAAACACACACACACACACACACACACACACACACACACACACAGACACAGACACAAATTAAATGCTTTAAAAAAGTGCCCCCTCCCTTGCTTTGTGTGTACACTGTCCTCTCCTTTCCTTCCATGACTCTGTCTCAACACTTAATAAACTCACTAATTTGGTTCATTCTATCTGGTTCTGAAATCACGACCTGGCTTTATCTGCAGAGAGTCCCTAAGCAGGAAGGAACCTCTTTCTTCCTTCCTTCCTTTCTTTCTTTCTTTCTTTTCTTTTTTCTTTTTTTTGAGACAGGGTCTTTCTGTGTAGCCCTGGCTGTCCTGGAACTCACTCTGTAGACCAGGCTGGCCTCGAACTCAGAAATCCACCTGCCTCTGCCTCCCAAGTGCTGGGATTAAAGGCGTGCGCCACCACTGCCTGGCAGGAAGAAACCTCTTTAGGCGGCTGCCAGGCAACCTCACAGCCATAGTGCACAGTTGCAAGGGTGTGTCCTTTACCTTTGCCCTCCAGCCTCACCTGATCCTCAGAATCTCACCTGAGACAAGCTTCCAGGTGCACCTTGCAAGGGCTGTCACATTGCCTGCAGGGGAGTTATGGGCGAAGGCCTGCTGCCCCCTTCTGGCAGCTTGAATGGAGCTGATGCAGGGAGTCCCTGCATGGTACTCAAGCCTTGTTCAGCTGCATACCACCCACCTGTTGTCAGCCCCTGGATACAGTGAGGTCTCTTCCCAGCTTCCATCACCCTGGACTCCTCAGAGTCACGCCCTCTGGGACACTTCACCTGTGACCTTTCTGATAGTTATATTTATTATTTTTACATCACAGAGTGACATTTGCTTTTAAATTACATTTGTTTACCTTAGTGTGTGGGGGTGGTGTATGTGTGGAGGTCAGAGGACAACCTACAGGAGTCAGTACTTTGCTTTGGCCATGGACATCCTGGGGGGGGGGGGGGGAGAGGAGGTGGAATTCTGGTAGTCAGGGTTGGAAGCACTGTTATGGTTGAGCCACCTGGCCAGAACATGAGCCTACTGAGGCAATGTTTGTACCGGGAAGCCTGCGGTGTGTTGCTATCTTTCTTTATTGGCTACTTGTAAGAGCCTCCGATGCTCAGTGTGGGTCCCACTGAGTTCCACTCACCCCATTTCTTTACTGGGGTCCTCTTTGCTCACCACCCCACATACTGCTGCTACCTTCCTCCTCTTGGCATCCTGGGGTACACTTCCTTTCCCCTGGGCTGTGTAAGCACCTGTCACCTCCCCTGCTCAGACATCTGCACTTGGGAGCCTGTTTCATGCTTGGCAACTTCGTGCAGAGAGGGGAGATCGTGTGCATTTGAAGGCGCTTTTCTATAGCAGCCTTTCCTTGCTGAGCCTAGATCCCAGGCCTCTGGCCTCCCACGTGCCATGCTGATCTTTGACCTCTGGCCTGCAGGTTAGGCGCAGTCCTTCCTGATTGTACCTCTTTCCTTCTTTCAAAATGCAAACACCCCGAGGTTAGGCGCCTGCAATCGGGAACAGGGTGGGCGTGCGGGCTTGTAATATAATGCCTGGGGGCAGCGGTGTACACCTGGAGAGGGTGGCCGTGCCAACCCCTCACTTGCTAGGGCCACAGTTGACTCAGTCTAGGCGGAGCCACCCTGCTGAGCCTCCGGGAGCTCCATCCCCATCCGGACTTGGTCCCATCATATCGGAGCCCCCGGTGCGCGTTCCTTCGCGTTCCAGCGCTACATCAAGGCTGAGGAGTCTGCAGCCCCGCGTCCCAAGAGCCCTATTATGAACTTCCTGGAGGCAGAGGGCGGCTGGAGCCTGTCCTTCTCAGGCTCTGGCTACCTGGGCCTCTACCACGTGGGTGTCACCGAGTGTCTGCGCCAGCGCGCCCCGTACCTCATCCAGAGCGCCCGCCGCTTCTATGGCTCCTCCTCGGGCGCACTCAACGCCTTGGCCATTGTCTGTGGCAAGTCCGCAGGTGCTTAGGAAGTTCTCAGGGTCTAAGGATTCCCCAGGGAGCTGAGCAATGTGCCCCTGGGGCTTTACACGCAGCAGCCTCTGAATCTGAGGACCGGGTAGTCACCTCTATCTCTAAAGATGGGATCCTGGCTTTAGATTTGGGATACTACCCCTAAGGTTGTTTGTTGTTGTTGTTGTTGTGGTGGTGGTGGTGAGAGTATTGGTTACCAGGACTGGTCAGAGATGTTAAGAACGGACTCCCAGGCATCCCTGAGAGAAGTGGACCACTGGTGGGTGCGAGTGACCCTCGGTGGTCCCAGGTCACTGAGGCCTTAGTTCCCACTGCCCTGCAGACTTCTGCTGCTCCTATCTCCTGGGCATGGTGAAACACGTGGAGAGGCTGAGCCTGGGCATCTTCCATCCGGCCTATGAACCCATTGAGTACATCAGGAAACAGCTGCAAGACAACCTACCTGACAACTGCCATCTTCTGGCCTCCCAGAGGCTGGGCATCTCCCTGACCCGATGGCCTGATGGTCAGAACTTCATTATCACTGATTTTACCACTCGGGATGAACTCATCCAGGTGAGCCAGTGCAGTTGGGACCTGGAGCTCGGGGAACACAGTCCATATAATAATAGAGTGAGCTTAGAGGTTTCTGTGGGTGACTCTGTGTGTGTGTGTGTGTGTGTGTGTGTGTGTGTGTGTGTGTGTGTGTGTGTGTGTGTGTGTAGGAGAGGAGCAGTAACTAGACTGTATCTAAGACTGACCTGAGTCCAAGGCTCTGTAGAGGCTGAGGTAGAGAGAAACCTGAGGTGCTCCTGAGGCAGACTGAGGAGCAGTCAGCTTTCACAGTCAGGACCTCTAAGGCTGCTCAGTCCACAGGTACCTACCCTGACCCGCTCACCCCCATTTTCCAAATGTTTTCTGATTGCCAGAGCAAAATATGTACTGAGCATCTAGTATGTGTGGGCGCTGTTGTATCTGGGTCTTTGCCAGGCTTGGGCACAGACGAACCACCTTGCCTTCTCAGGGCTTGTACCCACTGAGCATGCCTCCTGGGAAGGGGCTAGGAAAGGGCCTGTGTGAAATTCAGTCAGGAGACCAAGACAGGGAAGGAATGGCGCCTGTTCCGACATGTCAGGTTCTAGCTTAGGGGATAAGGAAAGTGGGGCCATATCGGAACGTTCTGAAGGGTTATGGGTCTCCATACTGGAAGGCCTTAGCCTGTCGGGAAGAGTCCTGGAGTCCCTCAGTGTAGCTCTGCCCACCCTTTCTGCCATGGTCTCTGTCCTGTCTGTTCCTGATGCTGAGGTCGGGATATACTCATTCTCATCTTGGTGCCCTGTACCTGACACCAGGACAGTCTGAGTCAAGAGGGCCCCTGTCTACTGGAACATAGGTGTTTGGTTGTCAGTGTGTACCTGAGGGGGTGTCACTTGCTGAGGGAGGGACTTCAGAGCTGTCCTGGTGTGCTCACCTCGATAGTACATACAAGATGCTCAGTGACTCTCAGCTGTCATGAACCACAGCCATCTGTAGGAAATTCACATTTCAAACCTCAGAGCCAGGCCTGTGTCTGCTTCTCCCAGGGACAGTGGGAACAATGGTCTTCAGGGTTGTCAGGTAAGAGTCTGTGTGCCCTTGAACCTGAAACCCTAGATCTACAGTATTTGCCCCGCCCTGCCCCCCAGTGCAGTTGACCCTGCTGGAACTATCCTTGCCTGTCACACTTGGCCTGTGTCTGTGCATGTTGCTGGCGTATAGCAGGTAAGACCAGGAATGACCCTATGCATGCTGCAACACGGGACAATGTGCACAGCCCCTTTACAGCACAAGGCCAGCACAGAACCAGTCTGTAAGTGAAGCATCTCCCCCGCCCCTCCACCAGCAAGACTTGTCAGAGCTTTTATTAGGAGATGGTGTCTGTTGTGGGGAAAGAGAGCCCGGCGTTCCTTCTCAGAAGTGCGTTTGTGTAGATAACCTCTGAAAACACTCTTTGGGAGATACACAGAGGTGTTTGGTGGCACCTCCTTGCCAGACCTGGGATACGTGTGCCTTGATTCATATATTAGGGGACATCCCACCTGCAGTATCCAGGCAGCTAGGGTGCCCTCTGCAGAGAGAGGAAGGTGGCTTCAAGGACGCCTGCATTCATGTGTTCTTTTGAGCATGAGAACGGGTGAGTCCTGAGCAAGGATGATGCTCTTCTCTTCCAGGCCCTGGTCTGCTCCTTGTATTTCCCCTTGTACTGTGGGAATATTCCCCCGGCGTTCAGAGGGGAGGTGAGTTTGTTCAGTAGGGTCCCTGTCTCCATTCCAGTCTGGGCTCTAGGCAGCTAGGGCAAGGGCTTGTCCAGAGGTGGAGATAGGAGTGAGGAGACTACCTGGTGGTAAAGCACCTACTGTGTGCCAAGCCTTCCCTCTGGAGAGGCTCAGAAGCTAGGCTGGAGGGGACATGGACACCAATCAACATGGTGAGGGGGAGGGGAAGATGGTGTGGGCTAATGCCTCCCTGCCTTCCAGCGCTTCATTGATGGGGCTCTGAGCAACAACCTGCCCTTCTCCGATTGCCCCACCACCATCACCGTCTCTCCTTTCACCGGGACAGTGGACATCTGTCCCCAGAGCACATCACAAAGTTTTTTTGAGCTAACCAGCTTCAATGCCAGTTTCCAGATCTCTACCAGGAACTTCTTTCTGGGGGTCATATCCCTGTTCCCCCCCAAGCCTGAGGTAGGTCACCCTGCATGGTCCTTGCCTACGACCCATCAGCTTCAGGTACTGCCCCCACCTCAAGTCACACAAGACCTGGAGCAGAAACCTGAGCTCATGTGGGTTCGGACCCTCCTTCTGTCCCTTCCTGGGTGAGGCCTAGAGTCTGGCTGTGGCCCGTACTCAACTGGCAGGCTCCGTGAGCAGAGACAGTTAATTGCATTCCTTTTTCTTGATTTATTTTTACTTATGCATGTGTGTGTGTGTACATGTGTGTGGGGTGTGTATGTGTGCGTGTGTGTGTGCGTGCGTGTGTGTGTGCGTGTGTGTGTGTGCGCGCGTGTGTGTGTGTGTGTGTTTGTGTACATGTGAATGCAGTGCTTACAGAGACCAGAAGAGGACTTGGACCCCTGGAACTGGAATTATTGGCAGTTGTGAGCCACCCAACGTGGGTGCAGGGAGCTGAACTGTGCTCTTTTGCAGGGGCAGCCAGTGCTTTCCGTTGCTGGGCAATCTCTTCAATATCTCATCGGTTTTTGCTTTTTTGAGACAGCATCTTACTATGTAGCCCTGGCTGGCCTGGAAGTCACCGTGTAGACCAGGCTAGATCTCAAATTCACAGAGATCTGCCTGTCTCTGTCTCCCAAGTGCTCCATGAAAGGCGTGTGCCACAATGGCCTCCAGCCCCTAGGGAGTTTCACTTCTCAGAGGACACAGGCTCAGGCAGGTTAAGTTACTACTTATTCAGTCACAAAGCCCAGAAGTGGCAGAGCCAAGATTTACTCAGTTAGCCCAGCATGGTCTTGACAGTGAGCTCCTAAGACTTCAGCCAGCACACATGCACACATGCACGTGCACGCCTGCGCGCGCGCGCGCACACACACACACACACACACACACACACACACACACACACACTCAAAAAGAGCAAGATGGCTCAGCAGGTAAAAAAAATATCTGGCATACAAGTCCTAGTGGCTGAGTTTGATTCCAGGAACCAACATAAAGGGGGGAAGGAAGAGACGACTCGACAGAGTTGTCCTCTGAGTCTACTTTTACACCACGCCACACCCCCTGCGAAGGGTAAAGGAAGAGGCTGTCCTGGGCTTGTGGGGACCCAGGAGGAGACCCCTTAGATCCTGACCCAGGCCTTGTCACCTTGTCTATTGGAGGGATATCTCAGACGGAGGAAGGTGCCTGAGCTCTAGGTAAGGAGTGAGCTGTCCAATGGAGGGCACATCAGGATCAGGTCTGTGCCCTGTGCACTCTGGGGCTCCCGGAGCAGTTTCATGTCTCTGGGGTTCCTGAGTCTTGAGGAGGGTCACTGGGGCAGCAGGCTGGGCTGGGGCTGCGTCCATCTGCTGGCATGTCCCCAGCCATGGCTTGTGGCAAGAGAATCCCAAGCTCTGTCCTGCCTCTGCTCTGGACCCCAGGTGGTGGCTGACTATTGCAGACAAGGTTACCTGGATGCCCTGAGGTTCCTGGAGAGATACGGTAGGTGACAGAGGGCAGTAATGGGATGATGTCAGATGGACTCTGCCTCAATGGCATTTGAACCTTGGGATCTCAGTGCCTGCTCTGTGTATGGCTGAACCACAGAGGGGAGTCTATAAGGAGACATCTGGGTCCCTATTCCAGAGCTTCCAAAGACTGGAGCATGGTGATAGAGATGGGAGGGGGTTACAGGGGGGCTTCCAGAGACAAACCGGGGCAGAGAAAGATCTTGGCCTGAGGTGGGGAGAGTAAAAAGGGAGAGCTTCCTGGAGGTGGCAGCTGAGCTGGAGTGGGAACAACTGTAAAGTGTCTGATTGGCTTGGGAGGACAGAGTCAGATGATGGGGGGAAGCTGCACTCCAAGGGGTGTGTCAGCTGACAGGAGGTGCGTGGACCCCAGGGCTGGAAAGCATGGATGTCATCCTCTGAGGCAAGGTTGAGAGATGAACCCAGGCTTTAAACCCAGACCTATCTATCTTCAATCCCAGCACTCCACCCCAACCTGCAGTGCCTTACTCCAGGCCAGAGCTTGAGAGTATTGCATTTAACCCTCACGACAGTAGACCTTAAGTTCTTTTTACAGAGGGAAACTGAGGCAGAAGGGCTGAGGCTCACATCATTGGCAGGTGGGAGTAGGGCAGAATTTGAGAACAGGGCTATATCACTAGGCAGGCTGGACAGCACGGCAGAGCCCATTGGGGTCCATCCTGCAGCCCAAGTCCTGGAGTTGGTTTGAGCACCAAGACGCATGGGTAGTAAGACACTGGTTCTTTTGGAGGTTGCCACTGTGCCGGTGATCAGATCTTCTCCTTCTCAATCCAGGACTTACCAAGGAGCCAGTACTGTGGTCGCTGGTGTCTAAGGAGCCTCCAGCCCTCGTGGAGGGGCCCAGGGGCACTGGCCATGACCAGGGCCAGAAGCCTGGCCCGACTGTCAAGTGGGACATCCCCAATGTATTGGTCAAGGACGTGTCCAACTTTGAGCTGCTGTCAGCGGAGCTGGAGACTGGTACTGCCCCTTCTCATTCCCCTTGCCAGCCTGTGTGCTTATATCTGTCAAGCCCTTACCAAATGTCAAGTGTGGGTAGAGGCTTGTTCTGTGTCCTCCACTCTTAACTGCAACCTATTTCATCAGTAGAGAAACTGAGGCCCTGAGAGAAGGAACTCAACAGCTCTTCTTGTCCGCCATAAGGGTATTGAGCCCAAGCCTGTGCCTAGGAAAGACAGGTCTGTGTCCAGGCCACAGTGAGGTACCTAGGGACGAACATAGGCACACGCGGCAGGTGGTATCCCAGAGACACTTCAATGGCAGCTGCCAGTCAAAGATTGAAGGATGAGAGTTTGGGCAGAGGTCATCACATCCAGCCTTGGGGCTGGAGAGGCTGAGCTGGTGGGTCTTTGGGATCATAGCATAGTCGTTGGGTGACATGGCAGACATGAACTTGGGGATGACTGGATAGGCAGGAGGAGAGAGCTGGTGTCTTGGTTACTTTTGTATTGCTATGGTAAAGTACCACGATCAAGGTAACTTATAAAAGAAAGTGTTTAATTTGGTTTACAGTTCCTTGATGCTGGTAGAAATAGCTAAGAGCTCTCATCTCAAATTTCAAGAGCCTGGTGGGTGTCTTGAAATCTCAAGCCTGCCCCCCAGTGACATACTCCTTTAACAAGGCCACACCCCCTAATCCTTCCGAAACACTTCCACCAACCAAGGAACAAGTATTCAAATATATGAGCCTGTGGAGGCCATTCTCATTCAAACCACAGCTGGGGGTATGTGCTGGGGTGCAATGGAGCTAGTGAGGAGAGCAGTGGCCAAAGAGGTTGAGGTGATAGTGAAGGTTCAAGAAGAGGCATTGAGGAAGTAAGAGATTAATTTATATCCAGAAGGCTTTTGGTCTGCACTGAGCCCTAGCCAGACTTCTGAATTTGGAATCAGTGGGGTGTGGTTACTGCCCCTGCAGCTGGCTGGGGTAGGAAATGGGAGAGTAAGTCTAATGCTTAGACACCCGGGGTTCCCACCCACTGCCTTGGAGAAAAAATGTTCTGCTGGGGACCCATTTTCCATGACTAGGGCATAGATAGAGTTGGGTGCTGTCTCCTTGCCTGCAATCTGAGCTACCAGCAGTCTGGAGTGGCTTTCTGGCTCTTGCCCTGACCAGTCACTCCTGCCCTGCTTAGCAAGGTAATTAAGGGGATTGGACCTGGCGACATAGACGCTGTGGTCACAGTTGCTCTGAGGCTATTGCTGTGAGAAAGGCCCAGGGATACTTGTTTATCCAAGGTACCATGATGGACTTCTCCTGGCAGGAGGACAGGAAAGTGGAGCTCAGGACCGGAGCCTAGTGGGCCTCAAGGTTGTCTTGGCTCAGCCTCTCCTGGAAGAGACTCTCACTGGGCACTTCTGAACTACTACTCTGAACCTTAGTCTCCTCTTCTGTAGGGGGCCTCAGTGGATTAAGCAGGGTGTGTATAGGGTGACCCCTGCTGGCAGCTATGGCTCCATCAGTATGGAGATGCTAAGGATGAATACTATCTTCCTCTCCAGGGACCATAAGACTTGATGGCCCCAGGGTGACCTGGGCTGGCTAGGGGAGACAACTCCACAGCCTGAGGGTACCAAGGAGCCATGGGCCTCTTCCTGTCTTGCAGCACTGAGAAAGGCATGCAAGAGAGACTTCTGGGCCCATATCCAGTGTTCAGTGCCAGGAAAGGTGCTGACATACCTGCTGCTGCCCTGTACACTGCCCTTCGAGTATGTCTACTTCCGGAGCAGGAGGTGAGATAGCCTGGGCTAAGCGGGGGCTAGGAGGGGAGGGCTTGTGGTCAGAGAGGGTGGCTAAGTGGCTAGAGATGGTAGGTACCTGGCTTCCCCACAGTACCTGCCATGGGTTGGCCCACGGAGTGCCTGGGTAGGCTCTGCCAAAAGAACGGATAGGGAGGTGATGTGGCTGGCTACACAGAATTCTGGCTAATACTCAGGCTGTTCTGTGACCTTCTGCCCTCTGATCTGTGGCAGAGCCTCTGTGACAATGGAATAATGCCCTTGGCAACTCTCTCAGCTGATCTACCTCAGATTGGCTGTGTG
The DNA here is from genome assembly GCA_028551405.1 of Uromys caudimaculatus. Taxonomy (NCBI): domain Eukaryota; kingdom Metazoa; phylum Chordata; class Mammalia; order Rodentia; family Muridae; genus Uromys; species Uromys caudimaculatus. The sequence goes on from CM052718.1 coordinate 18,494,590, forward strand.
GTGTGGGCCTGTTCCCCTGACCTCTTGAGGTCATAGCATGTTTCCTAAAAACAGGGTTCCTTCAGGTCAGACTGGCTGCAGCTGAGCACTCCCTGCTGGGTTAGTGGACTACGCTGCTTCGTTTGCTCACTCACTAGCTGCTGAGGGCTGACAGAGGATGAGGTGTTAGCTCGGGGCAAGAGAGGCAGGCTGACCCTGATCTGGCTTCTGGCCTGGTGGAGCACACAGCTTACAGCTAGCCACATCACCTGTGCATTTTAGCTTCTAGGAGAGAGCACGGAGCTAGCCCAGCACATACTCAGAACTGTTTGTCTAGAGAAGGCAGGCAATGACATCTGAATTTTTATTTATTTATTTATTTATTTATTTATTTATTTATTTATTTATTTATTTATTTATGTTTTTCGAGACAGGGTTTCTCTGTGTAGCCCTGGCTGTCCTGGAACTCACTCTGTAGGCCAGGCTGGCCTTGAACTCAGAAATCCGCCTGTCTCTGCCTCCCAAGTGCTGGGATTAAAGGCGTGCGCCACCACTGCCCGGCTCGACATCTGAATTATAGTTTTAAGTATGGGCCACAGTCTGTTAGGCAAGGGAGAAGAAAAAGCCTTCCAAGTGGACAGGGTACAGTGTGCAAAGGTCCTGGGGCAGAAGAGAGTCAAGCATACCCTAGGAACCCAAGGGGAGGGGCGGTATAGGGAGAGTTGGTGTCTGTACAAGATAGGGCTAGAAAGTGACCGAGGCCAGACACACAGACACACAGGGTCTGTGGTCCGGTGAGCAAGCTTCATCAAGACACAGAGGTGATGTAGGGAGATCTGGTGTTTTCTTTGAGAAAGGATCTTTCTAATCTTGTAATCCAGAGTGGTTTTGTAATCCAGAGGCTTTTGTAATTCAGAGTGGTCTTGAACTCAAGACAACTTCTGCCTGGGGTTCCAGTCATGTGCCCCAACACCAGACCTGAGATCTGTGTTTCTAAAAAGCCTCTTCCTTAGAAGTCTGTGATGGTGAGCCCCAGGACTCTGTACTGCCTGGAGTTAGTGATCGGGTTGGCACTGGTGTTAAACAACCAGTAGCCCAAAGCTGGGAGACACCTTCCTGCTGACAGACTCGCCTCCCGCAGAGCTGTTTGCTAAAACCACAAGCTGATGCAATGAAACCAAGGGGATGGAAAATCTAGCCATCTCTATGGTGTGCGCCTGCTGGAGACAGCTCAGAACACCACGTCTGCCCTTCTGGTTTCCTATGACCTACACACAGAGGGCATTCGGAGCAGGAGAAGGCACTGGTCTCTTCATGAAGGGAACATGGATGACATGGGGCAGGAGGAGGGATGGATGGAAATAAGCAGGGGAAAGGACTATAGGCTGGGGGGGTCCTCATTTGGCAGGTGAGCAAAGCTAAGCCCCAGAGAGGTCCTCTGAATCCCTAGGCTGCAGAGCAGAGTAGCCTCCAAGCTAACATCACACCACACTCTTTCCACCGGAACTCTGTGGAAGTTGACCCCAAGCCCCACCCTTCGTAAAGTTCAAAGTCAACTTCAGGTCATCTTACCATGCCGGTTCCCTGTGTGGCCATCCTGAGATGATCTTGTCCAACCTGTGCGCTCCCCCTTCTCCTCTCTCACCTCTGATCTGGCGCATCCCAGGGCCCCTTGGGAAACTGACATTGCCCCTCCCACAGGCTGATGCAGTGGCTGCCTGAGGTGCCAGATGACTTGCATTGGATGCAGGGCCTACTGAAGAATACTGCCTTCGAGGTCTACTCCATGGCCAAGTCATGGCTTCTCAGGTTGGATTGGTGAGGTGGGGGTGGGGCTAGAGTGTTTGCATGGTGCCCACATTTACTACCCATCACTCAGAGCCCAGCACTCAATTCATAGGACTCAGAACCTAGCACCAACTGCGCAGTATCCATCTAGTGTCCTGCGCCTAATATATAGTACCCAGCACACATACCATGTCCTTCTGTCTGTCCACCTGAGGGTGATGTGCATGCCACACAGTGTCTGGGATCTCTTCACCAGTCATGCTGGTCAGTCTGGACAGTCTGCTGGGGATCTTTCTCATGGCTCTGTGGTTGGAACGGATTCCCCCTGCCCCGTGAGCCTCAGCAAAGCTGGCCCCATGTGGCTAGGGGCTGCTGGGCTCTTTTCTGATTGATTTCCTGCTACCGGAGACCCAGTGCACCACTCTGTGCCTAGCCTCTTAGGAAAAGCCACCCTGTCCCCAGATATTCTCTTGTTTGGTCCTGCTGAGGGCTTGAGGCTTCCTCCAGAGGGCTGGGGACGAAGTAGCTTGCTCCCTTATGGTGTACTCTCCCATCACCAAAATCCAGGCCTTGAACTCACACGTGATTCCTATTCCCTCTCCAGCCCACCTGCCACCAGCGCAGCTGCTTCTGAGAGCATGCCCTTGAACCACAGGCTCACTGATTGCGCACTGGGTTAGGCCAACTACGTGTGTGACCCTCTGGACTCTGTCCTTGCCCTCGTCCTGTGTGCTTATGCCTGTCCCTGCTGTAGTGACTCTGGCAGGTGGCCTGTGTCAAGCTCATTCCCCAGGATCACCTGTCCATGCTGGGCCATGTGCTTCTTGTGTGGGCAGGTGGTTTCCTGGCATGGAATGAGGGCCCTCTGCAGCTGTTCCTGGGACCTTGATCCCCAGGGCCTCTCTGGATGCTTCCAGCCTACTGTGTGCTTTGGCCACTGCCCTCTTCTGGTCAGTTTTGTCAGAGAAGAAAAGGCAGAACAAGCTAAGACACATCTCAGTTCTGGATCTCCATGTGAGGGACACAGAAGGCATAGGTGTCTAGCAGAGGTGTTCTGTACTAGAGCACTGGACTGGAGATGGGGCCCCAGGGCTCTGACATGGTACTGACTGCTCTGACAGGGCTCCCCCACCTCCTTTCTCTGACCCACACTTATCTAAGGGGTTGACTCCTGTGACAAGTGCAGACGGAAGGTGGCTGTCTGGGGAGTCCATTCCAGGGGGAATCCTGATCATAGATGCTTCTGTTGGGGATAGAGCCCACTGCCACTGCACCCTGGTGCCTAGGGAAGGTTTCTGGGTGGCACACATACCAAAGCTCCTCTGGCCTCTTCTGGGGTCTCTGTTCTTCCTGTCCCTGAAGAACCCACATGGTGCCCCTGGCCAGACTGTAGGAGACACTCAGCCTAAGTGGAGATGGGACTGTAGAGAAATGGAGGTACCAGTGACAGAAGAGATTATGTAATAAATGCTGGGCAGAAGAAATGATGTGTCATCCATTCATTATTGATCATACATACCTTGATTATTCTTCTATCATTGATGAATTCACCCTTCATCCATCATTCATGTATTTGCCATTTATCATTCATTCATTCTTTGGCTCTCAGACAGAACACAGGTGGGAAATCCTTCCATGAGCCCTCCCAGGGGTGCCTAGAAAGGAACGCAGTGGGTGAGCATATGAAGCCAAGTGGAGAGACAGGGACCAGGCTGTCAGGAGGCTGCTCCAAGAAGGCTGCTGTTGAGCTGAGGTCTGAGAAGAGGCCAGGGGTTATGCAAGGCCCTGAAGGGAGCAGCAGGTGCAGAGGTCTGGCAAAGAGATTGAAGTTCTTGTCACAGCGTGGCCATAGCTGTGGGGTAGAGGATGGAGGGCATGTTGAGAGCCACAGGCAGGTGGTGGCAAGGCTGTATCACCAAGGGCTTTGGATATTTCTTTATTTTTATTATGTGTGTGTCCGTGTGAATTTATGCGCACCATTTGTGTGCTGGTATCCACAGAAGCCAGAAGATGGCCTCCAATCCCCTGGAACTAGAATTATGAGTGTCTGTGAGATACCTGTGGAGGATGCTGGGAACTTGGGTCCTCTGCAGGACCAGTGAGCCTTTTCTCTAGCTCCATCACCAGGGAGTTTGGATCAGGGGAGAGGATGAAATTATGAATGAAGACCTGGTGCAGGGTTTGGGGTGCAGGCCTATAGTCTAGCAGTGAGGGGGCAGAAGCAGGGGAAAATATCAAGTTCCAGGCTATCTTGGGCTACACAGTGAAACACATCTAAAAGAAAAGTAATCCCACCTCCCCTGAAACCTCAGAGGTATGAGCCAGTGGCACACAGACAGGGCAGGGCTGGAGGGACAAGGAGAGCAGACTGCAGGAGCAAGAAACTCACCCCCCCCGGCAGCGCCAGGACCGAGCCAGCCTCGACTTCTTCCTGTCTCTCATGTCTCCCAGGTGGGCCAGACACAGACTAGATCCCTTACATGAGGGAGGGGTGGTTCCTCTTGGGGTTAGATGGTTCCAGAAGGCCATGCTCTGTCTCGACGGAGCTGGGGGTGCTGCCACGCCCCTACCCTCAGATTCCAGTTCGAGGCTTTTTACCCTGATCAACTGGGGCTCTGGGCCAGGGGACTTGACACCCCTGAGAACGTTCTCATTCCTGTCCTCTGTATCTTACCATGGACGCCTTCTCTGTGCTAACGGCTGCTCAGCATCTCCATGACACCCCCTTCCATATCTGCCAGCTCTTCATTCCATAGGGGACCTGCTGGGATGACAGAAATGCTGTGTGTGTGTGTGTGTGTGTGTGTGTGTGTGTGTGTATATATATGTGTATATATGTGTATGTGTGTGTGGTGTGTGTAAGTGTGAAGTGTGTATGTATGTGTGTGTTTGTGTGTGTGGTGTGTGTGATATGTGTATATGTGTGTGTGTGTGTGGTATGTGTGTGGTGTGTGTAAGTGTGTATGTGTATATCTGTGGCATGTGTGTGTGGTGTGAGTATGTGTTTGTGTGTTTCATGCATGCATATGTGCAGGTTCAGAGGCTGGAGGAAAACTTCGGGTGACTTCTGTCCCCCTCTGCCTTGTTGCCTTGAGACAGACTCTCTGACTGAAGTAGAAACTCAACCTTTTGGATAAACCAATTAGCTAGTGTGCTCTGGGATCGGCCTGCATTGGCTCTCAATGCTGGGATTGCAGGTATGTGCAGTCATACCACAGATATTTTTTTATGTGGGTGTTGGGATTCAAACTCATGAGTTAGTGCTTGCATGGAAAGAACGTTACTCTCTGAGCCATCTCCTTGGCCCTTCTTCTTTTCAATGATGTCGTTGTGCTATGGGACGCACAGAGCAAGCTGGATCTTACAGTGAAAGAGGTGTGTTTATCATCTCCCATGGTCACTTCTGTCCTTGGTGTTCTGAGACAGCCTCATGTAGCCCAGGTTGGACTCACATTCACTGGGTAGTTGAAGATGACCCAAACTCCTGACTCTCCTTTCTTCCAGCTCTCAAATGCTGGGATAGCAGGCATGGGACACCATGCCTTACTGATCACCTGAGAATAGCTTTTAGGTTGTAACCTCTGTCTTGGGAAGTGGGTTTTCAAAGGGTTCTTATCTCTTTGTGATCTGTAGGTAAATATGCATGAATGAGATAATGCACAAACACCCTACCGTGTGTGTGCGCATATGTGTCATGCATATGTGCATGCATATGCATGTGTGTGCATGCATATACATGTGTGTAAGCTGATAAAACGTGTTGATGACAGACATTGTGTGGTGAGATGTGACAAGTGCGTACTCACTATTTCATTCTCTTATATTTGTATGTTTGGCATTTAAAGCTCAAGGAAAAGTTATTTACTTATTTAAATTACATGCATTTAAGTCAACTAATTTAAATCCATTTAAATAATATTTCTCATTTAAACCTTTATTTACTCACCCATTAACCTATGTATGTATGTATGTATGTATGTATGTATGTATGTATGTATGTATGTAAATATCTATCTCTCTAGTGTGTGTGTGTGTGTGTGTGTGTGTGTGTATTGTGTGTGTTTGTGTGTGTGGTATTTGGAGGTCAGAGGACAACTTGAGGGATTCATTCTCTCATTCAACCACACTGGATCTGGGGATGAAAATCAGGTCACATCTTTACATCTTTCCAGCCCTACCTTAAGCTTTATAATAGGACAGTGAAAAAGGAGAATATGCCTCAAAACCATTTAAGTGAAGCTGCTGTGTGCTGGGTGGCGGGGACTGAGCTTCGGGAGTTCAGCACCATGGACAGGACACGGCGCTGCGCCTGTGTGTCAGCTGCTAGCAGAGCGCAGACATGCCATCTACCTTACTACTCCTACAGCGGGTTCTCAGTAATCTGCCGTCACCCCCACCCGGAGAGCCTGGCAACTCTTTCTGTTTCACAGGCTTTCTTTCATTCTTCTTCTCTCACATTTGTACAGTTTTTGGCACAAAATGCTTGCATGGGGTTTCTTAGCTTTGTCTAAAGGATTTTTTCTTTTTTTAATGTGTTACCCAAAATGTTAGACTCCAAGTATTTATCCATGTGCGTGTAAATAGTATTAACTTTGGTTCAGTGGCCATGTCTACCCAGAATCCAATAAACTCACTTTTTAGCTCCACTGGATTTTGTTTCTTTGTTGAATATTTCTAGGAATGTCTTTGCTGAGGGAGGGCTTGGTTATGTTTTTATTCCGAAAAAAAAAAAAAAAAAAAAATGAACCCATTGAAAAGTTTACTGCCACTGCGGAAGGCATGATGCAGGTCCTCCAAAGATGCCCACCCTCTGACTGGAAATTCTTTAGAGTAGCTATGTCAGAGTGAAAGGCAGGTGGGTGCAGCATTGAGGTGAATATCTCAGAGCCACGGATCAAAGTTTCCTCAAAAATGAGAGAGGAGGATGGGAGGAGAGGGGTGGCTCTGGGGGTGGGAAGTGACCAGAAGCCCAGGCATGCAGGAAGAGCCAGTGTACCCCTATCAGAGACTGAACCAGGAGGACCTGGTGTTCAAGGCCAGCACCGCCCAAGTCAACACCCTTAGACTTCTGTCTGCAGACACTGATTCTGTTTGAACTGTGTGTGGAATCACACAGGACCATTGTCTCGTGTGCCTGAGCTTCTTCGCTCCACACTGAGATGGCAGCTTACCAGGGATTATCATGTGTGCAGGTTAACTTTTGTCAACCTGACACAAGCTAGAGTGATTTGGAAAGAAGGAACCCTAATTGAAAAAAAAGTCCCCAATCTGATGGACCCAAAGATAAGGGGGTGGGGCATTTTCCTGATTAATAATTGATGGGGCTGGGCCCAGCTCATCATTATAGGTGGTGCTAATCCTGGGCACATAGTCCTGGCTTCTATAAGAAAGCAGGCTGAGCAAGCCATGGGGAGCAAGCCAGTGAGCTGCACTCCTCTATGGCCTCTGCTTTAGCTCCTGTCTCTGGGCTTCCACTTTAAGTTTCTATCCTGACTTCCTCCAGTGATGGTCTGGGACCTGTAGGCTGAAATAAACCCTTTCCTCCTCATGCTGCGTTTGGTCAAGACATTCAGCACAGTAATGAAAAAGCAAATCAGGGAGCTGGAGGGATGGCTCAGTGGTTAAGAACACTGGCTGCTCTTCCAGAGGACCTGGGTGTGATTTCCAGCACCCACATGACTGCCTGTAACTCCAGTTCCAGGGGATAGCCTCTGTCCCCCTCTCCCCCCGGGCACCAGATACACAGACATATGTCCAGACAAAACACCCATACAGGTAAGTATGGAAAATAAATAAAAACAAACAAATGGGAGCAGACTAGGGCATTCATCACGTATGAGAAATAAATTCTTCACCACTCTGTGGCAGGGTCCTGCCCAGTGTGTACACTGTGTCACAGGGATCCTGCGACGATTGCTAACCCCCCAGATGCCTCATTTGTCCACCGCATTGAAACCTTGTGAAGCCATGACTGACACAGCCAAGATGCTTTTTTTTGAAATTAAAAAAAAAAAAAAAGCAACACATTTTACATTTATTTCGTGTGGGTTAAGTATGCAAGTTGTATGTGAAGGTCAAAGGCAAGTTTGTGGGAATACTCTCCTTCCACTATGTGGGTTCCAGTTGTGAAACTTAGGTTGTCAGGCTTGGCAGCAAGTGCCTTACCAACTGAGCAATCTTGCCAGCTCCGGGATGCCTTCTCAGCGCTGTGATTCCGGTCTACATTTTCTTCTTACTCAGAGGAGCTCTTCTTGACTCCTCCTCTTCACTTCGCAGGGACCGCACCTGAAACAAGAGCACTGGGGCTGGTGTCACCCCAATTGCCCCCCACGATGCCCTTTGGTGTGGAAAACCAGCAAGTCCCATACCCTGTCTCTGCACCCAGACAGGTCTGAGCATCTCCTGTGCTAGACAGCAAAAAGAGGCAATTTTCTCTGCCCCATTCTTGTCTTGAGAAAGGCTCTCATGTGTCCTAAGCTAGCGTCAAATGCACTATGTAGCCGAGGCTGGTCTTGAACTCTTGATCTTCTTGTCTCCACCCTCCAGTTGCTGGGATCACAATGGTGCACAAGCCCAACTTTTGTTTGTCTGTTTCCCTTTTCTCCAGTGCTGGGGAACTGACCCCAGGGCTTCCCCCGCGGGAGGAGCTCTATTCCTAAGGGGTTTCCCAGCCCCTTGGGTTCTTGTTAGCTGCTTTCCCCAGATGAGGCTCCTGAAGTAGGATTCCCATTGTCAGGGAGGATGCCGACCTGGGCAGGTGGCGGGCGCCACCTGGAGGGTCCTCTCTGCTTGGGGGGTTCCTGAGGGCGCATCTCTGCTGGGGTCCCCTCTACAGGGGGCGTCCTCTTTGCCTGGGGGTTCACTCTTGGGTTTCTCTCTGCTGAGGGTCTTCTCTGCATGGGATTTTCCTCCCTGGAGTAGGGGGATCACCTCTGTCTGGGGTGTCCTCGGGGAGTTGGGTCTCTTTTCAGCCTGGAGATTTCTGTCTGGAAAGACCCACTCTGGGGTTCCTATCTGCCGGGGGGGAGGGGGGGTCCTCTGCTGATGGTCTTCTCTGCTTGGGGTGGGGTTGCCTCTCTGCCTGGAGGTCTTCTGTCTTGGAGTTTCTTTTCTTGGGGCCTCTCTGCCGGGTTTCTTCCTGGGGGAGTCCTCTCTGGCACCTGATTGCAGGCTCTCTAAGCGCTGCCTTTGTCAGCTGCGCTCTGATGCGGGCTTTTCCATCTCTGGCATCAGAAACTTCTGGAGGTGCGGCCTCCCGGACCCCGGGGCTCGCCCTGGATCTGCGCGGACGCTTCCTTTCTGCTCCATGGCGTGGGGACCCTGGCCTGGCACGGAAGACGGTACGGACCCCACGCACCTTTGCGGCAGGCGCGGAGCCTCGGCCACCGACGTCACGGGGCGCGGCGTGCGTGGGTGCGGCCATGACGTCATGCCCGCGGAGCCCCGCGCCGGCGCCGTGACGTCACGCCCTGGAGCTGCGGGCCGGGCCGGGCGGCGGCATGGCGGAGAGCGAAGCGGAGACCCCGGGCACCCCGGGCGAGTTCGAGAGCAAGTACTTCGAGTTCCATGGCGTGCGGCTGCCGCCCTTCTGCCGCGGGAAGATGGAGGACATCGCCGACTTCCCAGTGCGGCCCAGCGATGTGTGGATCGTCACCTACCCCAAGTCTGGTGAGCCGGGAACCCCACGCTGTACCCGTCGCTCGCGCGGCTGTGTGACCTTGGGCAGGTCGATCAGCCTCTCTGTGCCCTAGTCCTGTCCGGTTCCCCGAGTAGTGAGGGCAGCGGGGGCAGCGGGCGCGCCTCCAGTGTGGGCTCTGTGGGGGATGGGACCGCCCTCCGCTGCCCCTGTATCCTGTTTAACGGGTTGACTGTCACCAGGCGGGACCTGGGCACCTGGGTTCCCAGCAGCCATGTAAGGTAGAGCTTCTAGGCAGAGGATCAGAGAGGGGAGGAGGCTTGTCCAAGGTCACACAGCTGGGCTGGGATCTGAGCCACTCAGCTCTCCAGGCCTGGTGTAGAGATGACTGTGTGGTACCTTCTCTGGGTCTGTAGGTCGAGCTTAGCCAGCTCTCCTGTTCGTTCGCTGTTCCTGTAGGGCGTCCTTGTGACCACTGTCCTGCAGGCTCAGGGTAGTTGAGAAGGTGGCTGTCCATCACCCCGCGGTATCCAAGCAAACAGTTACAGGAGAAAATATAAGCAGGGTATCTCCCAGGGTGGAGTCCTGGCTCCCAGGGCAGCTGCCCATCATCCTCACAGAGAGTGGTGGGTGCTCTCAGGGTAAGGGTGAGGGTGCAAAGGCCCTGGGGTCAAGTCCAGGTGCAGGCACTGACCCACCACTGGGCATACAGCCCCCTGGGCTGTCCTGGAAGAGGCATGTCAGTAGACAGGCAGGGCTGACTGAGGCTGCACCGGCCACACAGCCTCATCCCAGCCCTGGGTCCCTGCTGGTCTTAGCTAGGGTTGGCTTTCAGAGAACCCTCTATGTACTGGGTGTTCCACATCTGGGTTAGTGGCTTGTGGCCCTATGGTTCATGTATGCTCTGCCACTCCGATGGGTGCCCAGCCTCAGGGTGGTACTTAAGGAGGAATCATGGTTGGATTGTCCTTGCTACAAAGTGTATGAATATGCCCATAGGTAAAGGAAGATTCTAGTTCCCCCCGTAGACCCTGGGGATTGTGGGAGACTTAGTTTTCAGAGCTCTTAGGACCAGGGGGTGTGGCTGGGGAGAGCTCTTAGAGGAGAGGGGACAGAGCGTGAGGTACTTACTGGAAGGGGCTGGGGAGGGGCTTTGATCCAGGATACCTGATGAAGTAGCCAGGCTGGAGGCCCAGCTGGGAACTTGGAGGGCTGGCGAGTGTTAGACAAACCCCGTGCAGGAGCCTGGTGGGTTCTGGGAAGCTCCCTGGACACTGCAGAGAGGAGTTGGATGGCAAACATCTATGTATGCGCGTATGCGTGTGTGTGTGTGTGCGTGAATATTTTGAGACAGGGTCTCTCTGTGTACCCCAGGCTGACCTTGAATTTCCAGTCTTCCTGTTTTAGCCTTCCCAGTGCTGGGATTGTTGGGGTTACTATCTCAGTCACCCCACAGGATGCCAGTTTTTTGTTGTTTGAGACAGGGTCTCAGGTAGCACAGGCTGGTATTGAACTTGCTGTGTAGCTGAGGCTACCCTTGAACTCGTGATCCTCCTGTCTCAGCCTCTCAAATGCTGGCATTACAGGAGTCCTCCATCACCACCCTTGGCTGGATGCTGGTTATCTGGGTAACAGACACATCTTGTGCGTAACATGTACCAAGTGCAGAGAGAAGCATGGACCAGAGTTGGTATAAAATCGTCAACTCCTTCCCTAGCAATGAGACCCCAGCGGTGCTTCAGGGATCCCAACTCTGCCCTCCCCATCACATCCTGGGAGCTGCCTTCCTAACTCGGACAGCCCTATGGCCTGGTGTTTCTTGCTGTATGCCCCTGCCACTCCCTGTCCCTCCCTCCTCAAGGCCACCATGCTAGAGCACAGAGGAGTTAGGAAGAGCCAGGAGCCACCTCCAGGCTCTGTGCTGGCTCAGCTCCTGAATTCCCCCACTACATTTGAGTAGTGTAGATTGGGAGTCCCACAGCACAGGTAGGGACTGTGGCTCTGGTAGTCACCTAAGTGGCAGGTTCCAAGCTGAGTTGAGTTCTTTGGGCTCTGCTGAGAGGAAAGCTTTCTTTTCAGAAGTCAGGTGATCAGCTCTGGGTCACTCTGGGGTCAGTGACTTGGCACCAACATTGCTGCTGCAGGTGCCAAATGCTGTGCCTAGAGCACTGGGGTCACCTCACCTCCCAGAGAGGAGCTACTCCCAGGGCTGAGCCTGACTGACCCCAGCTCTCCTGGCACCTCCTGGACCCACTGACCTCCAGGGCTGAGAGTCTGGGCCTGACAGTGGATCTGGGGTCCTGAAGAATCAGGCAGGGGAGTGGTCTCAGTTGGGAGAGGGGAGGAACCAGAACCAGAGAAAGACAGCCTCTGTGGCTTTCTGAGAGACAGGGTGGACATATCTCAGGTTCTTTGCCTCTGGGAGAGAGGTGGGAGTCACTGGCAATTCCCCAACTCTGCCCCAGTGCTCGGGGTTGAGGGGGCTATTGTTACCCCAGTGCTCGTGGGTGAGGGGTGACATTGCTATTGTTCTTTTAGTGTAAGCCTCCCTGTGTAAGAGCTGGCTCAGGGCTGAGGCCAGGCACCTCAGCGTCAGGGGCCCCCAGTGGCTGAAGGGCAATGTTTACTGGAAGAAGGCAGGTGGCGAGGACCTAGGTTTGATCCTAGTTAGAGGACAGCTCCCAGTCTGTCTAAGTTGGACTTGGAGCCAGCTCCTGTGGCAGCAGGGTGGCCAGGCTTGCTCCAGGTGGGTATAGCTAAGCCTATCCCTGCCTATTCTCACCTCCTGCCTTTGGGATGAGCAGCCCAGCCTGGGAAGGCCATCACAGTGGTAGACATATAGGGAACAGCCAGAAGTCTGCGTCAGCCATAGTGGGTCACATGGTTCTACCAGAGTGACAGCAGAGTTGTTATGCGTGAGTTGCACCCAGGTCCTCCATGCCCTCATGAGGCCCTTGGTGTCCACACATGTCCTAAGCTCTTCCATCAGGAGCACTTGCCCAGTGTTTTCTAGTGCATGCTCTTTTAGGGGTGCTTGCTTCACCACACAGGGTCCTGCACTCAGCTAATGGGTGGCAAAGTGGCATCTGCACCAGTGGGCAGCAGGGGTATCCTCTACCTGAGTGAGTGTCCACTTGAGAAAGCTGCAGGCCCAGGAGATTGGCACTGTGGGGAAACTGAGGCCCAGAGGTGTGATGTCTTTCCTTGGCTCCCAGAGTCACTGGAGGACCAGACTGGGCATCCCAGTGAGCTCTCTCTTGTTGTGATAAAAATACCCTTTGAGCAAAGCAACTTGGAGAAGGAAAGGGATTTTTCAGCTTACGATTTCTGGTCCCAGTCTGTCATTGAGAGAAGTCAGGATAGGAATCTGAGAGAGGAGCCTGCAGGCAGGAACCGTGGAGGAACACTGCTTGCTGGCTCACCCCGGCGCATACTTTTTAGCTAGTTTTGCTATGCAGCCCAGGACCACTTGCCTAGGGATGGTGCTGCCCACAGTGGGCAGGGTGGGGGCTCCACATCAAGACCATCCTTCACAGACAACACAGGCCAGTGTGAGCTGGGTGGTCCCTGGATTGAGACTTCCTCAGATGCCTGTGGGCTGTATCGAGTTAACAACTGAAGCAAACCAGGACAACTGTGGACCAAGTTCCAGGTTCTTGGCGTTTCTGTAGTGTGGCAAGGTGGTGTTGCCTGAACAGAAGGAGCAAGTTACACTTGGTGACTGGAACTGCTACCTCCTCATGGACCCAGTGCAGGCTTTGTTAGCAGTTGGGTCAGCGGAAGGTGTACCCTGAGAGGTGAGGTTCCTAGCCCCACCTCTCCTTGACTGGATGCCTGGACCCCTGTTCAAGCCCCGCGCCAGAGGTTGGAGGTTGACATCTTTGGGGACATGGATACCAAGGAACTGATCTGTGGGACAGTGCAGATCCAAGGGGAAGAGAAGTGATGGGTTCTCTCCAGGGAAATAGATGGGTGACTTGTGTTCTATCACACTGCCTGTCTGTGTCTCTGCCTACCTGTCTTTCCCTCCTTCCTTCCCTCCCTCCCCCCTCTGTGTGTGTGTGTGTGTGTGTGTGTGTGTGTGTGTGTGTGTGTGTGTGTGTCTCTCTCTGAATGTCTGTCCGTTTGTCTTGCCCCCATCTCATATGTGCATATACACCTGGACTTCCCCTCACTTCCCCGGCTGCTTCTGCTTCCCACCCCGACCTGGGAGGCTCTCAGCCAAGGTAGTAAGACTTAACGTAGGACATGGTTCTCAACTTGTGGGTTGTGACCCCTTCACAGGGTTCATATATCAGGCATCCTACATATCAGATATTTATAGTACAACTTATAACAGTAGCAAAATTACAGTTATGAAGTAGCAACAAAATAATTTTATGGTTGGGAGGTCACCACATGAGGAACTGGATTAACAGTTCACAGCATTGGGAAGGTTGAGAATGGCCGATGCAGGGGAACAGAGACCCCAGACACTTAAGTGCAGGAAAAGACTGAGTTGTGTCTTAAGTGTCCCCTCACGTGCCTTGATGGCGTCTGTCTGCAGTGAGGGCGATACCATTCTCAGAGAAAGCAGCATGGAGGAGGGACTGTCGGGAGCACTTTGGATTCCAGAAAGTCTAGAGAGGGAAAGCCCAAGAGTTGGGATGGTAAGTGTCGGGCTGCAGGGTCTAGCGGAGGAAATGACCATGAAGTAGAAGAAAAGTTTTATAAAACGATGCCAAGTAGCCGGAAAATAAGTGACTTGGAAGGTTGACATCCAAGTGGGGCAGAGATGGTTGACAAGACCGTGGCTTTCAGAACTCGGGTGTGAGCATCAGGCTCACAGCGAGTGGCTCCATGGACACGCTGCTGTGTGGCCGAGCAGCTCCGCTGCTGGGTGCTGGGGATGCCAAGACCATGTTCTGGGAAGAGGCCTGCCACACCAGGGCACCCACAGCACTTTCAGAGTCTAAGATTCTGGCCTGGGCTTCTGTGCCCAGCCCCGCTGCTGGTCCTGCATTCGTGGCGGAGATATTTGAGGTTGGAGGAAGCAAAGAGGAGAAAGCCAGAGAGGAGAGAGCATGGGTGAGGGGCAACATGCATCTGAGATGGAGGGAGATTCCAGGGAGACAGCTGTGTAGGGTGCTTCAGGGTCAGGTCACCAGGTGGGACCGGTGATCTGAGTGGCAGGGACATGTCCCCAAGAGGTACAGTGATTTCCCGGTTTAATTTCACAGCCAAACATGTCTGAGAGCATTTCTACAGAGCAAGGAAGAATTAAGACTCCCTCCTTCCCTCCTTTCCTACCTCCCTCCCTCCTTTCCATTCTTCTGAGACAAGGCCCTCCACACACATGTGTGCTTGAAGCACGCACACGTGTGCACACATACACACAGAGTCTCACACACACACACACACACACACACACCTGGAATATATACATACAAAGCATCCTGGGAGAGAGGGACCATATTTATATAACTTTTCTTATAGCATATAGTTATGGTTATTTATTTATTGATTGATTGATTGAATGATTGGTTGAGTTGGGGCGTCTCTGTGTCGCCCTGGCTAACATGGAATTCACTTTGTAGATCAGGCTGGCCTTGAACTCAGAGATCCAGCTCTGCCTCCTGAGTACTGGGATTAAAGGGACCCACAACCTGGCAGGATAAGTTACTCTTAATCTTGGTAATTGAACTTTATCATAATTGTATATGTATTAGAGAAAAACCGTCATTTGTAGAGCACAGTGCTGTTCACAGCTCTGGAAGCCTGCTGGGACTTTGAATGCATCCCTGTGGGCAAGGGCATCCATTGTAGACTGAACTGAGGATGCCCAGGTCTCTCGTCACACAGGGAGTGTTTGTTAGACCTGAATTAATGATGATAGAAAACCAGACACAGGAAAACCAAGGTACTGTATGAGACAGGACACACAACTGCTTCATGATTGTGCTGGCTGGTTTTGTGTGTCAACTTGACACAAGCTGGAGTTATCACAGAGAAAGGAGCCTCCCTTGAGGAAATGCCTCCATGAGATCCAGCTGTAAGGCCTTTTCTCAATTAGTGATCAAGGGGGAGGGCCCATTGTGGGTGGTACCATCTGTGGGCTGGTAGTTTTGGGTTCTATAAGAAAGCCAGCTGAGCAAGCCAGGGGAAGCAAGCCAGTAAGGAACATCCCTCCATGGCCTCTGCATCAGCTCCTGTTGCCTGACCTGCTTAGTTCCAGTCCTGACTTCCTTTGGTGTTGAACAGCAGTGTGGAAGTGTACGCTGAATAAATCCTTTCCTCCCAACTTGCTTCTTGGTCATGATGTTTGTGCAGGACTAGAAACCCTAACTAAGACAAATTGGTACCAGCATAGTGGGTACTCCCATGACAACCTGACTATGTGTTGGGAGAGGACTGTGGAACTTTGGGCTAGAAGAGCCACTGGGATGTTGAAAGCTCTGTGGGGTGCTCTGTAGGAGCTTGGAGGATAATGTTGAGACCAGTGCAGATGATGGAGGCCTGGCTTGTGAAATTTCAGATGGAAGATTAAAGTCTCTTATCAGGGCCATTGCTATTTTGAATGTGAAGATTCTGTGGTTTTGGTTAGCTGGGGCTGAAGAATCAGCTGTGATTAACAAGATACCAGAACTACTAAAGTGAAACTTTTGCATTACTGGGACTATTGATGCTGGTTAGCTAGAACTAAGAAATTAGTGGTGATTAAGAAGAGACCAGCATCACTGAGATGAAATCTTCTGGCAAGTATGTTTTCTGAGAGCACAAAGAGGCTGTGTTCCAGAGATAGCCAAGGTTGTACCTTATGCTGTGGCTGGACTTGGTAATGTGTAAGAGTCACTCAGGTAGTACTGGTTTTAAAGGCATGAAGAGGTCTTGAAGAGCAGCTGAGGCTCGGCACTGTGAGAGGCCATGGAAGGCCATTGGTAAAGGTGCAGCCTCAGTTGCAATTGATGGCCCAGGACTGAAGGAGTCTTGCAAATGAGTTGAGGCTTGGCACGCTGAAGAGAGCCTATGAGAGGCTGTTGGTGAAGCCTAGTTGCAGTGGAAGACAGCAGTGTTTTGGAGATGCCTGTACCATGAGATGACCACCAAGAACAGCAGCAGCAGTGGAGTACAAGCAGCTGGAGCCTAGAAGACAAGGTGTGTGCTACAAAGGGCAGAGCTGGAGAAGTGACTCAAGCCCTTGGAGGAGCCTAGAAGGTCGTGAGTGGATCCCAGACATTGGACAGTTGGAGTTTGATTTTGCTTTTGATTGTGACTGTGCCCTGATATATATTCCCTCCTGAAGTAAGAAGGTATTTTAGTAGAGCCCACAGTTAAGAGACTTTGAATTTTTAAAAGACTTTGAATTTTAAAAGAGACTGAATATTTTAAAGAGATTGAAATTTTAATATGTAAGAATTTTAAAGACTGTGGGACTTTTAAAGTTATTTAGATCTTCGGGATGAATAAGAACGTAAGGGTTGAGGCTTAATAGTGATGTGTTTGTGTGTCAAGTTGACAAGGGGTCAATTGTACTGGCTGGTTTTGTGTCAACTTGACACAAACTGGATTTATCACAGAGAAAGGAGCCTCCCTTGAGGAAATGCCTCCATGAGATCCAGCTGTAAGGCATTTTCTCAATTAGTGATCAAGGGGGGAGGGCCCATTGTAAGTGGTACCATCTGTGGGCTGGTAGTCCTGGGTTCTATAAGAAAGCAAGCTGAGCAAGCCAGGGGAAGCAAGCCAGTAAGAAACATCCCTCCATGGCCTCTGCATCAGCTCCTGCTTCCTGCCCTGCTTGAGTTCCAGTCCTGACTTCCTCTGGTGATGAACAGCAGTGTGGAAGTGTAAGCTGAATAAACCCTTTCCTCCTCAACTTGCTTCTTGGTCGTGATGTTTGTGCAGGAGTAGAAACCCTGACTAAGACAATGATGTATACCTACATGGAGCAGATAGATGTGTGTATGTTTGTATGTATGTGTGTGTGTATGTATGTATGTATGTGTGTATGTATGTATGTATGTATGTGTATGTATGTTTGTATGTATGTGTGTATGTATGTTTGTATGTATGTATGTATGTATGTGTATGTATGTATGTCCCTAAGAAGTACTGTAATTCTCTCTTGCTTTGAGCACATGTTTAGCTCCACATTGTGCTGTGGTTTTCTGGGAGGAGGGGATGTGTTGAGGTCCCGTGTGGAGATCAGTAGATCATTTGAGATACACAGACTGTGATTGATAACACATTCCCTGGAGGTTGGTGGGTAGAGACAGCTGAGCCTTGGCCTCTGGAAGTAGGGTCTGGGGAGAAGGCCGGACTTTCTGTCATATATTCCACTGCACTTAGGTTGCTTAAACTCGACAGCAGCGTGACTTTGGTGAATGCTATCAATGAAAATTAAAGGACCCATCCCCTGGAGGTACTGGGCCCTGCTCCCATTAGCATCTTGTCTCCAGAATTCTGGGAAGATTTTGCTGGTCTCCTCAGGTATGTTGACAGGCTGCAGGTTCCCAGATTCCTGGGAAGGTCCACTCCTGAATTCCGGGGCCTTCTATACATCTCAACTTAGGACTCAGGTCACAGTGTCCTGTCAGTCACCACCAAGACATCGGTACTTTGTCACTCAAGCCTTGGTTGTGTCAGCGAAGTGAGCTGTGCATGGCATTGATCCACCAGCACACAGAGCCAGTGGAGAGTCTGGCTGCTTTCCCAGCTGACAGCTGTCTCCCCTGTAGGTTGTGATGCTGGGGTGCAGCAGGCTGGTAGCTCAGGAACTCTCTCCTCCAGGCAGCATGAGAGGCCACATCTTTTGTATATTTTGAGGTGTCCTGGCATGATGGTGGCCACCACAGCAGTATGATGGCCTGCTGGAACTTCCCTGCTGCCCTTGTTCCTAAGTACTTGTGTGGTTTTGGCTCCATCCCCTGGTCCTGCTCTTCCCAGCTCTGATGTGGCCTTAACTGCCACTCTGCACTTGGTGACCTACTGAGAAGGAGGTACCTCTACACACTGCTCCCGAGGCCCAGGGTTGATGGCCGGAGGACCCACACAGGATCTTATCCAGGAGATATCTCATCCTATTAGCCTGTTGTGGGATGCCATGTTAGGTCCGTAGGCATGGATGTCCTAGCCGGAGGACGTGCCCACAATCTGCATACTCTGTATTAATCAGCCACTGAGCAGCCCTGACCCCAGCAGGTCACTTGCTGACCCTTCCTGTGTCTTCTGTAGAAGGGAGGCTTTGCTTTTTTTCTTTTAAAAATGTAATAGCTTTACTTATTCTTAGAGAATATCATACATGTATATAACGTATTTTGGTCATATCTGTCCTCTGTTTCCCCCTCCAGACTCCCCCGGGTCCCTCAATGCCTCCCCTTCCCAACTTCACAGCGTTTAAATAAACAACCCACTAAGGCTCATTAGTGCGCATGGGTGGCTGGGAGGTGGATAGCTGCTTTGGCTCTGCTGTTCCTAGCATGAATTTGTAGTGGAGGCAAGGGTGGACTCACAGATGGAGGTGGTTTTGAAATACAGTTCAGGTCTGTTTGGGACATGGGCCTATGTGGGCTGAAGGCAGAATAGAGCATGTTAAAATTAGATCATGAAGATGGATCAGGAGAGACTCATTTCAGGGCCTTTCTTGAATGCTAGCTCAGCCTGAGTATTCACCAGGAGTGTCAGGCATGCTGGCCCCACCAGGGCCTTGGCACTTTCTGGCCTTCCAGCCTCATTTGTAAGTGTGTGTGTGTGTGTGTGTGTGACCCCCCCCTGTGGGACTGAAAAGCCTTGTGTTGATGGCCCTTTCCTCACTAGTGACTTTGCTTCCTGGTGCCTGAGCTGCCTCCTGTCTGCCCAGCACAGCTCGGTGTGAGCTGTGTCCAGATGGCCTTCCCTTGGAGATGGATGGGCCACTGAAACATCTTGGCTGTCTGGTCACAGCTAAGATCTGGCCTCGGGGGTGTGGCTTCTGGGCTGTTGGCACAGCAGGAGTAGCATGAAGGACAGGCCAGCAGGCCTTTGCTTGATGGGTGACATTTGGTAGATAGGTAGAGGGAGAAGGTGGGGAGAAAGGGCTTTTACAGAGAAGCAGCAAGGAGTATGGGGGGGGGTACTCTGTCTTCTGTTTCTGTTTGTCTCCCTCTCTCTTACACACACACACACACACACACACACACACACACACACACACACACACTGTAAAGGCTTTGTAAAGTCTTGCTTATTAACTAAAAAAAAAAATTTTCTTTTTTTAAAGATAGGATCTTGCTCTGTAACTCAGGGTGCTCTCCTGCCTCAATCCTCCTGCCTCAGTCTCCTGAGTGCTGGATTATAGGTGTGTGTGTGTGTGTCTGTGTGTCTGTGTGTCTGTGTGTGTCTGTGTCTGTGTCTGTGTCTAGACATGATTTGAGTTCTTTTATGAAGTGCAAAGACCCCTGGAAATAGATGGGCAGTGTGGTTTGGCTTCTAGGCCTGAGCTCTGCTATACTACCTTGAGAACAAGTCGGGCATGTTTATTGGACAGCCGCTGAGAGAGGTGTATGGGCCTCTCAGGAAGCAGTTTAGGCCTGAAGACAGCATCGCTGTGGGCAGGAAAGCTCAGGTTTGGTCGCACCTGTGGTGGGGGTCAGGGTTTGCTGAGCTGTGACGAAGGTGAGGTGGTTCGACGTGAACAACTTTTGAAGGTGCGGATTGCTGAGATGTTGGAGAAAGGCTGTGGACAAGACTGCACCTCTACTGGCCCGGTGGGATGTGTGCATTATCTACAGGGCCTGGCCAATGGCGGGTGGGTCTGCGTGGGGCCACCTTGGGAAGGACCAGCTATAGGAACCAAAGCTCCAAGCGAAGGGATGTGGTCGCCTCTCTTCTTTGAGTTCTGGGAGAACAGCCTAGCTTTCTGGGAAGTACCTGCTCCCATGCCTTGGGAACTGGAGGGCACAGGAGCTGGAGAACTGCAGACATGCCTGCCTGCCTCCCTCGGCTCCCTGCTGACTGTCGGTTGACTGACCTTCAGCCCTGAGACCCCATCTCAGACTGTGTGCCCCTGCAGTGCCCAGGCTCCTGTCCTAGGGCTTCTGAGAAGGCAGACTGTGGGGGTGGAGATGCTGTAGCCACCGTGAGGAGGGAAGCTAAGCTTGGACTCAGGTGCCTGTGAACAAGGGGAAGTTTGTGGAAGTAATTTAGGTTGGAGACAGTGGGATCTTTGTCTGAGGGGACTGATGGTCCCTAAATCCAGCAGGGAACCCATCCGTGTCATGCTGCTTTGGGAAGATGGGGGTTTATTCACAGGTCCTTAGCCCCTTGCGCCACTATGCCCACGTTTCCTGGTGGTTCCCCTGTGCATTGCGTAGCTCATGTGTGGGCTCACCTCTGGCCTTGGCCTTGGCTATCTCCTGCTGTTTTGTGGAGCAGGCTGCTACAGGCAGAAGTGGTTTCTGTCTCATTGTGAACACAGCTTCCATATGCCTCCCATGGGGTGCAGGGAGAGACCTGAGACCCTGCTCCTCTTTATGTCTCTGCGTGAGTGACCACTTCATGCGGCCTCTGGTCTCGCCTCCATCACCTCAGCTCCTTTTGCAAAGGAACAGAGAGAGTTGCACCAAGATCCTGAGTCTTCCCCACCTTGGGTGTTGTGTATCCATCCTTCCTTGCCTCGTGGGTCCCATTGTGTGACCACCAGTGTTTTCAGGCCTTGGGTGTTTCATGAACGACAAAGCCAGGAATGATCTGGAATGTTCCTGTTGGCTTGTTTCCCTCCAGGAGCATGGGCGGCATGTGTGCTTAGCTTAGTAGACCCTGGGCAGATGAAGGAATCAGTTGGCCGCTGAGGTCACACCCCTGCCCTCTGAGCTTGGTCACTCCTGAATCCAGTGGAAAGTTCAGTTCTTGGAAGCCTCAGTTGAACTTAATCCCCACCATAGTCCGTGGGTGGCAGGCACATCCTGCTTCTTTTCCCAGCTGTCCTGCCCCAGTGAACGCTGAGGAAAGTGGAAGGCTGAGTTCTGGCAGCTGTGGTGGGCTCAGACCTCACATCCAGCCTGGGGCCTCTCTCTTGGTCCCTCTTCAGGCTCCTCTTGCTCTCTGAGCTCTGTGCCTGCTTCTTAGGCAGCAGGAGTTTCGTTGACTGTCAGGCTGGCCCAGTGGCTCCTCTGAGCTCCATTCCTCGCCTCTCTACCCAGGTACAAGCTTGCTGCAAGAGGTGGTCTACTTGGTGAGCCAGGGTGCCGACCCTGATGAAATCGGCCTGATGAACATCGACGAGCAGCTGCCAGTGCTGGAGTACCCACAACCCGGGTTGGACATCATCAAGGTACTTGTGTGACCCTTCCTTCATAGTTACAGCTGCTCAGTCACAGTGGCTTCTCAAGAGGTTCCTGAGGGCTCAAGGGACAACTGAGGGCCTCCAGGCAGTTCCAGCTAGCCAGGAAGAGTAGACTGACAGGTCCAAGTTCTTTACTGTGACCCTGGGACCAGTCATGTATAGGTTAACTGCTGTCAGCGGCAGGAAGTCTACAAGGTGGAGAGGAAATAGATACGTGTGTTTGGTTGCGGACTGGGGGACCACCGGGGATAAGGCAGCTCCTGGTCCTTTCCTCACCTGTCAAGGGAGCTGGGAAGGACATGTTTGAATAGAATCTTCGGTCTCAAGAATGAGATTAGGGGGCTAGAGAGATGAGATGACTCAGTAGTTAAGAGCACCACCATCTGTAATGGGATCCGATACCCTCTTCTGGTGTGTCTGAAGACAGCTGCAGTGAACTCAGATAAATAAAGTAAATACATCTAAAAAAAAAAAAAAAAAGAATGAAATAGTTAGGTGTGGTAGCTTCTACCTATTGTCCCAGCACTGGCGTGGCTGAGGCAGGAGAATAACATGAGTTTGAGGCCAGCCTGGGTGTGATGAGATCCTGTCTCGACAGTAAGAGGGTTTGTGCATCTGTACCTTCTTTCCATTTCATCTCCACTACCTCTGTGGTTCAGGCCTTGTAGCCCTCACCTCACCTACCTGCCTTTCTGCTAGATAAGCATTGGGGATAGATCTCTGAGAGCCCCAGTCCACGTGTCCTGGCAACAGATGCCTCCTGCTCTAGGTGAGCTTGTTCCTGACTATACCTGGCACCTGGAGGTTGTCCTCCTGTCTGCAGCCTGTGCTGGTCACATTGACTCCTCCCCAAGAAGCACTGGGAGTGTGGGGTGCGTCTTCTCTAAGTGCCCCACCTGTGGATGCTGCTCCTACCCCAGGGGCGGTAGTGAGCTGACAGTTCCCACCTCATAGGGCAGGAAGTCATGATGGCTACCGAGCTGGGGACAGTGCACCGGGAGGCAGCAGACATCTAAAGAACATCCAGAAGGAAGAGAGGTTCAGAGCGCCCCGAGACTCATGGTCCAAGGGGAAGCTGACAGGAAGAGGGCCTCTGCACAGAGGGCTGAGGGAGCCAAAGCTCCTGCCCATGATCCCCTGGGCTGCTGTGAGGTCAGAGTTGAGGATAGCTGGACGCTTTAAATGTTCTTTAAATGTTCTTTAGTGCCATGTTCTTACAGGCACTATTTTATGCCTGTGTTAAGTGTTTCCTCTGCCCCACAGACCCTTCCTCATTCTCAGCCACTCAAATCCAACCCCTGTGGCTGTAAGGGATCGATCCTTCCGGCTGGGGACAGGGTTCTCATTACATCTCTGGGGTCCAGCTGTGTACAATGTCCAGATGGCTCAGGTGTGTAGTTGGTTAGAGCATATACTAAGTCCTGCTTGGTCAGGATCCTCCCAGACCTGTTAGAAGGGCCCTGGGAGGAGAGAAGAGGTGTGTTTGTGTGCGTGTGCGTGCATGTGCGTGTCTGTGTGTGTGTGCTCACACACATGCATGTGCTCACACATACGTGAATATAACAGCCACACATCTTCCTGCAGGAACTGACGTCTCCCCGCCTCATCAAGAGCCACCTCCCCTACCGCTTCCTGCCCTCTGACCTCCACAATGGGGACTCCAAGGTAACCTACCCCACATCTCTCATCCCCTACCTCCTCATTAAGAACCCTAGGCCTCTGCAGCTACTCCAGGTGACACTCACTCTCCTTGGCCCAGGGTTCCCCTTGGATGGTGTCTGCAGTGCTTTCTCCATGCTTACCAGGTAGTAGAGGGTGTCCTCTCACAATTGAACACTGGAGGATGGAGTTCTCTGTGCTCCCTGTTCTTGTCCCTGTCCTCAGTTACAAAGTTCCCAGCATCTGTCTCCCGAAGATTATGGTAGTGCCCAGATAAAACATTGCAGTAAAACAGTCACATGCTCACCCACACACTTAGTCCGTGGACCAGAGCCCATCAGTGCCTAGGATAAGCAAGGGGACACCTGGCCAGCAGGAGTGGGGTGACCCATCTTTCTGTTACCTGCAGGTCATCTACATGGCTCGCAACCCCAAGGACCTGGTGGTGTCTTACTATCAGTTCCACCGCTCGCTGCGGACCATGAGCTACCGAGGCACCTTCCAGGAGTTCTGTCGAAGGTTCATGAACGACAAATGTAAGTGCCAGAGGGTGTGTGTGCTCTGCCCTATAACTACCAGCCAGTGCTGGGGATTCCTGGAAGGCCCTGCCTGTGTAGTACCTTACCTGCCACTGTGCAGATGGGGCTTGAGTTATCACCAAATGGAGGAGGCACCGAGGCTGGGGAGCTGTGGATCTTAGAGGCAGTGCAGATCCTGGGACTTCTGAGTCCTGCTTCCCACCACCCTACGGGTTTTCCAGTGACACATTTGTCCTTCCTGCCCGGGTTCTTAGTGAGGTGAGAATGACAACTGTGAACTCAGAGGCCCAGATCTCTATGCTGTGAATGGTAGAGACCAGCATGAAGGCTGCCACTGGGTGTGAAGCATCGGACTTCAGGGACTGGCAGTGATGCAGAGCAGGGACTTTGGGATGATTCCTTCTTGTTGGCTTCTTTCTGCCTGGGGTAGAGGGAGCAGGCCTATCCACCCCACCCCACCCCACCTAACTTGTCTTCTAGGAAGTCAGGGACCATAGGAAGAAGCAGCCCAGTCCCCATCTCTGTCTTTCTTCACCCTGCAGGCCATCATCTATACCCTCGGAACCACCGTAGCAGTACCTCTTTGGCTGTGTTCCCACCTCCCCAAATCCCCCCATACCCCTGTGTGTCTTGTGGCTGGCAAGGAACAGTGTGGGGTGCACCCAGTCATGAGGAAGGGGTTATATCACAGGTTCATTAGTCCACTCTGAGATTGTCCTCTCCCTACGGCTGAAAACATGTTAACTGCTCGGTGTGGTTCCTCGGGGGTCCTGCAGGGAGTTTGTGAGTCAAGATGAGAACAGAGTGTAACAGCGAAGCACCAAGTGCTGTAGGCCTCAGGGCGGCCTCCAGGAGCCTCCTACTGAGGCTGTGGTGCAGACACCCTGTAGAGTGGGTTGCAGCAGGCACACTGGGCTGGCTGGCTGCAATTGGAAACCCACAGAGGCCTTCTGGTAGCATGGCTTCAGCTATGCCCTGTGCCCAGAGCTGGTGCCCTATTCCCATCTGTGGTGGGAAACTGTGTACTATTGGAATGCCCTATGCAGTCTCCTGGGTGTTTGAGCAGCTCTCTCCTGGCTCACAGCATCGTACCTTCCGGTCCTAGCGCCCGTTCTGGCCTCATAGGTGCAGAGGAATAGCACCATCGTGACAGCCGGAGTCTGCCACGATCAGCCTCTGTACTCTCAGCTAGTGGTGTTAAAAATCTCCCTGTTCACAGTACAAAGCCCCAGGTTCAAGGCCATGCACTCTGGCCTGTGTCCTACTCAGAGCGTCTGACTTGGGTGCTCACTTCTCCAGCTCTTCTCCTAGCCTCTCAGTGGCCACAACATGATGGTCTTTCTTCCCTGTCCAAAGCTCAAAAGAAAGGCAGCTAAGGGAAGGAGTTAAAACATCATTTCCTGGCCAGGATGGTGGCACAGGGCCGTAATCCCAGCTGCTCAGTGACTTAGGCAGGAGACGTGCAGGCTCAAGGCCAGCCTGTGCTACAGAGTGAATTCAAGGGTAGCCTGGACAACTTAATGAGACCATGTCTCCAAATGAAAGGTAGTGAGAAGGCTGGGAATGCAGGCGTGCTTGCCTAGCATGGCAGGCCCTGGGTTTGGTGTCCCCAGTACAGGACAGAGTAGAGGACGGAGCAGGCACTGTGAGGAAGGTCTGCATGAGCATGTTGGTGGCCTGAGACTCTAGAGCTGGGGATAAGGGATGTCCAGGTCAAGTGACATGCCTGTGGAACCCCTGGGCAGGGTCAGTGGTATAGTATGGTGCACTCTCTGGACAGTCTTTCTATGACAGAAGCACATGGCGGACAGTCTGTGATCAGGGTCACTTCACAGATGCTGTGTTGGCAGTGGTCTGTGGACAGACCTGTGCTGCGTGGGAAGTACTCCAGAGGTGGCCTCTGCCTAGGTGGGGGCTGTATTAAGCTATAACATCTTGCAGGCCTTGGGTAAGTGGCTTCATGGTCTTAGCATAGTGAGGCGTGGAACGAAGAGTCGTAGCAGGGCCCCTTCTCTGGAGGCTTAGTTCCCACTAGCATGCGTGTATCTCTTTCCTCTGTGGCCCCAAGTACAGGGGCAATGGGGTGTTCTTGATCTCCCTGGTAGCAGTCAGCATGCCTTGCTTGGTTCATGGTTCCGGCTGGCCTTTCTTGTGCAGCATCTTGTGACCAATGGGGTCCAGGACATCTGGAAGTCCTGTGCCTTCTCTAGGAGTGGTAGAGTTTTCTCTTTTCTTTACTAGGTCACTTGCCTTCCTCCTGCCCCAGGACCTCATCTGCTTGGACTGAGCTCCACGGATCCAGATGACATGAATCCAGATCAGGGTCCAGGCTCCCATGCCAGTTGATCCCTTGTGACCTGACCCTTTCCTGAGACTCAGCTCTATAAAATAAATAGATTTGCCAAGAGGAGTTTGCGGAGGCCGGCCAGCTGTATCTATGCAGGAGTGGGGTGCCCCTGTGCAGGTCCACTGTGCCCCAGTACAACTCCTTACCCAGGGAGCTTTCAGGTGGCCCTGAGGGTGGAGCCCCAAACATGCCTCTGCATCTTCCTGCTGCTCAGCAGGGTTTAGATACCACTTCCGTGTAGTATCTCACAGAGCCACCTCTGGGCTCCACCACGGCAGCATGGCACGAAGACTATCACAGGGCTGCAGAGTTGGGCCAAAGAGACAATGGAACTTGCCACTAGGAATGCTGTGACATAGCTTGCAGATTGGACTGAGTCCTCTTATACCTGTCAAATGCCTAGCCCAGACCTGAGGTGCTCTGGCGAGGCAAGGCCACACTGTGGCACGTTACCTATGTGATAGCGCAGGGTCCCCTCCTCTTTAATTGTAGGTTTCTCTGAGAATGCCTGGAGTCGCCCGAAGTCATGGGGTGGGGCCTTGATCTGGAACTGTCTTAGAGCTTCACCCCCCCCCCCCAGCCTACTCCACCTGCCTCTGTGTTCTGATTTCTTTGAGCATTGTTTTCTCACATTGGCACTAGCATATGCACCATGTCCTCATATCTTCAGAGCGCCCCCCCCCCCCCCGCCATGTCGGGTCTTCAGGGCATCTGTACTTGGGCTGGGTCAGGGTGAAGAGCGTTGACAGGAGCAGGAGGGGTGAGGGCCTTTAATGGTTTCTTCCTTCTAGGAGACCCCATAGTTTCCTTCCCAGCGGCTGGGCAGGAGCAGGGCAGCCTGTGGGGGCAAGAACGCCTGCACAGTTCCCTTCCAGCTGTGCCCCTTTCCCTGTTTCCACAGTGGGCTATGGCTCCTGGTTTGAGCACGTTCAGGAATTCTGGGAACATCGAATGGATGCAAATGTGCTTTTCCTCAAGTATGAAGACATGCACCGGGTGAGTAGTTGGGGGTAGGTACACTGTCCACCTTGCTGAGAGGCGCTGTCCACGGTTCTGGAGCTGCCCGTGGTGCCAGGGTTTCTAGTGCCAGCACCAAGTGGAGGCATCCGAGGGATGTGTGTGGGCTTATGTCCCTGGTCCAGCACATGGCCTCTTTGGGACAGGCTTGTTTCCAGTGCTGTCATGGAAATCCTGTTTCTTGGCTTTACTGTCTTAGCAACAGAAGCAGGACCTTGGCCATTCTCAATTGCTGTCTCAATACCATCACCTTGGTGACTGTGTGAGGCGGTATGGTGGGGTAGTTGAGTCCCTTTGCCTTCTGTGTCAGCTTTTGGGATGCTTGTGACCCTGTGTGTTGGCCTGTGGTGCTCCCTCCCT
The DNA here is from genome assembly GCA_028551405.1 of Uromys caudimaculatus. NCBI lineage: Eukaryota > Metazoa > Chordata > Mammalia > Rodentia > Muridae > Uromys > Uromys caudimaculatus. The sequence continues at coordinate 18,522,213 of CM052718.1, forward strand.
GTCTCTCTTTGGTGCTCAGGGAAGGAGGTTATTATGGGTTAGTGTGGGTGTGAAGTGCTACTTTGGGCAGGTTCTGCTGGGTATGGCTGTAGAGGTGGGGAGCACTCGGTGTGTGAGCATTTGATGGCTGCATTGTCTCCCCTTCCCCCTCTCTGTTTTTTGGAGGTAGAGTTTCTCTGTGGAGTCCTGGCTGTCGTGAAACTAGCTCTGTAGACCAGTCTGGCCTCAAATTCAGAGATCTGCCTGCTTCCATCTCCTGAGAGCTGAGATTAAAGGTGTGTGCTACCATCTCCCAGTGGTTTCTCTCTTAGAACAGGCCAAGAGCAAACCTGGCCTTGACCCTGCTCCCTCTCAGTATCTTACCCTTATCTTCACTTCACTGCAAACCCTTCCCCTTCTGTCTCAGGCCTCTTGTTGCCCTTACCCCACAACTCCCAAGCCGCGCTGTCATGCTCTGCAGTGATTCCCTACTTCGCTACAGCAGGTAATGGTTATTGGGTTCCTGTAACTCATCCTTCTAATGATGATAACCCTCCCTTCCTCATTTGGCTGCCAAGATACCATCCTCACCTCCCATGATCCCCTTCTCTCAGATTTATTTATTTATTTATTGCTTGTGCGCCACATGCATCCCGGTGCCCGAAGAGATCAGAAGAAGGTATTGGATCTGGAGTTGGAATGGTTGTGAGCCACTGTGTTTATGATGGAAACCAAACTCGGGACCTCTGCAAGAGCGCCAGGTGCTTTTGCCTGCTGAGCTGCCTCTCCAGCCTCACATCTTGCATCTCTTGCTGACTTCCCATCTCCTGACTTCAGATGCTCACACGTCACAGATGCTCACACGCCACAGATGCTCACACACCACAGGCCTCGGCCCTGGCCTGGTTTCTCATCTTTTCTTCTGTTCACTTCCTGTGGTCTCATTCCTTTACCAGGTTTGGAGCACTACTGCCACTGTGCACACAGCTGGCTGTGGGAGTCCCGAGACACACGTCTGTGTGGTTGTCCAAGGGAGACCGAGGACTTGACACCCCCAGACTGAGCTCTCACTGTCCCTCTTTTCAGTTCATGGAGGCCGCTCTGCCTTCCAGGGTTGCTCAGGTGGAATTCTCTCTCTGTCCCAATGTCTCTTTCACACTGTGAGTCTGTGTCCCAAGCCCCGTTGGCTCTGTGCTTAAATCCTCACGCTTACACAACCAGTTGTGCCCAGGTCTGCCCGTCTCTCTGCACGCCTGCGTCTCTCCATGCTGTTCTGAGTTATATTCTGAGCCTTCACTCCTGGCTTCCTCCCTGGCCTATCTACCACGTTCTCTCATCACAGTGACTGTGCCTACTGGTGCTAAAAATTCATCAGCATTTATCTTGTCACAGCCCATGTGGCCGTGGGTGATCGCCCCAATTCCTGGATAACTTCCCCAACTGCCTTGTTGCTTGAACCTGTCCTCCAGCTTCTGTCTCAGGCCTGTGTGTTTGCTCTTGCCATCCAGAATGTTCTTCAGATATCAACGTGGGTTCCCCTCTTAACCCTGTCTCATCTGCTCATAGGCCACTGTGTCAGCAGGCCCCTCCTCCTTTTGTGTATGTGTTCACGTGTTCAGGCCAATAGCTGAAAGGTTTCAGGCTCTCAGCCACTGCTTTCTCAGTGAGAGAGTGACTGGCAGGGTGGAGACACCTACTCCCTTTCCACAGGAAGACTGAGGTGCTGAGTGTCAAAAGCATATGTGGGCCTCTTGCTAGAAAATGCTAAGGGTACACAGGCCTGGGCTGCAGAGAGCCAGGTTCAAGCGTCTTCTTGAGGTTCTGAACCAGGGCTGACCAGGGCCAAGCCATGCTGTCCACTGTCTAGGGGGAATGGGATGGTTAATGGGAGGGGCTAGAGCAGAGGTCAGAGACACTGGAGGTGTGTTAGAGGGTGGGCCTGTGTGGACTGGCACATGACCTTGGAGATCTGATCAGGGACGTGTTGAAGGCGCTGGGTGGAGGTGAGGGGCTCATGAAGGGACCTGGGTGACAATGGCTCCTGATCACTGGGAAGGGCTGGATAGAGGTTGTGGTGATGTTATGTCCACCATATCTCCTAATGCGCCATCCTGGATGTCCCCTCTGCAGTGACCCTAGGCTGGGCTTATGCACTGGGGGCTCATGAGTACCCGAAAACATGCTGTAGGGGAAGTAGAGGGAAGGCTTGTGCCATGGGGCTTACCCACACAGGGGTGCTGGGAAAGCTGCAGGGGGTGCCGTGGGCACCAGGCTGACAGCCTCGCTAACTGCTGCTGGTGACTGGGAATCCCAAGGTAGTGAGGCCTGACCTTTAACCCCACACCCAAGGGAAGATTCTTGGTGGCCTGGATGCCCAAGTTTGCAGAGAACCACAGGGGTTTTGGTGTATTTCAGAGGGTTCTGTCCATAGCCCATTTGTGATTTGTTGATTCTGACTCTGTGGTGAGGTGGGGCATGCTTACCCTATGGGATCAGTTATCCCATGGAGAACAGGAAGCCAAGAGGGGCCAGAGGTTGAGGCCAGAGGTTAAAGGCTCACCCTTAGTGGCTGCTGCTTCCAGCGAGACCAGGCCACCTAAGGATTTTACTGTTCCCACAAGCAGTACCCCCAACTCGGGCCAAGCATCGGCACCTGGACTTACACAGGACATTTTAGTTAGACACATGACTACTGCCTGATTTTAAAAAATCATTTAATCATGCATATATGTGGGTTTGTGCACATGAGTGCAGGTGCCCATGGAGGTCAGAAGAGGGCATCAGATACCCCCGAATCTAGAGTCGCAGATAGTTGTGAACTGTCACACATAGGTCTGGGACCTGAACTCCAGTCCCCTGGATGAGAAGTGTGTGTTTAATGGCTGAACCATTTCTCCATCTCTGCTTCCTGCCTTTTAGGGTCCATTAGCATCACCCCAAAGGTGCAGCTAATAACAGGAGCTCCCTGAGGGGAGATACTCACCTATATCCAATCATTGATGTCAGTTGCTTTAGTGTCTAATAATTATTGCTGATTTTTCCAGAAACCACCTATAGCTACTGAGGTCTTTGATGGAGACTAGGAAGGCAAAGATTACTTTGTTTGTTTGAGACAGGGTTTTTCTGGTTAAGCCCTAGGTATTCTGGAACTCAATCTTTAGACCAGGCTGGCCTCAAACTCAGAGATCTGCCTGCCTCTGCGTCTGGAGTTGTGCACCATGCCCTGCCTGAGATTACATTTTCTTCTTAATTTTAAACTTTTTATTTTATGTGTATGAGTGTTTTGACTGCATGTATGTCTGTGTACGAGATGCACACAGTATCCACAGAGGCCAAAAGAGGGTTTCAGGTTCCCTGGCACTGGAGTTATACAGGCAGTTGTGATCTACCATATGGGTGCTGGGAACTGAACCTGGGTCCTCTGGAAGAGCAGCAAGCTCTCTTAACCACTGAGCCATCCCTCCAGCCCCTAAAATTACATCTTCTAGGAACTTAAATTCTCATCTTACTGTAGAAAACTAGCCGCGAGAGAGCATCTGTGGTTTCCAGTTGTGGAATAGGTGGGCACTTTTTTTTGTCTTGGTGTTATAGGCAGAGCCGGGTGCTCCTCATGGATCCACTCTTTGTGTGTGTGTCTGTGCGTGTGTGTGTGTGTGTGTGTACATATGAGTGTGTTCATGTTAACAAATGGAGGTGTGTGCATTGCACTGTGCATTTGGAGGCTGCGCACGACAGCATTAGGCCCTTTCTTTCCACCTTTTGTTTGAGGCAGGGCCTCTTGTCCTCTGCGGCGCATGCCAGGCTGGCTTGCCAGTGACCTTGCTGGGATTCTCTCTGCCTCGCACCTCTCTGTAGGAGCCCTGGCACTGCATCTGCATCCAGCTTTAACCAGATTCTGGGGATCTGAACGGAGCTCTTCACACTTGTGCAGCAAGTGCTTTCCTCTCTGGGCTATCCCCCAGCCCCCCAGTCCCCCTTAGTGCCACAGCTGCCTCAGTGCTGCCAGTCCTGTCTTGGTGGCCTGTGCCAAGGTGTCCTAATTAAGGTCCCCTTTCATCCCCACACTCAACCCGAGAGGTAGTCTATCACTAATGAGGTTCCCCTGATAAGGACAGGTGGCTGATGAGCAGCACTCATGTCCCTGATTGTGGGCGGAAAGTGCATCTCAGATGAGTGAGGAGTTACATTTGGCCTGGTCCAGCAGTTTTCTTTAACATGTATCCAGATGCAGAATCAGTCCGTCCTCCCAGAAGGGTGTTGCATGGGTGCTGAGTTGTCTGGAGCCGTCCTCCAGAGCACCCTAGCCCTCCGGCTCTCAGCTGCAGTCCTTTCCTTGGGTGGTTTCTTCCAAGGGCCAGTTTTATTTCTCTCTTGTTCTTTTGCCTTTGAATTGCCAGGGTCAGTAGATGCGGGTTTTTCTTATTTGTGTTTGCCCTGACATCTGTTGTTCACATAACCCATTGTGCCATTCCTGTGCCCGAGACCTTGGGGGATTATGTGCCTCCCTGCTCCCAGGAGACAGAGAAGACAGGAGTGAGAACACCAGGATCGAGGCTGCTCGGTAGGTGCTGCTGGAATCCACGGAGGAGCAGACACTTCCACCACAGCCTGCTGAAGTTAAAAAATGTCAGTTAACCAGTGTGTGTTGTGAGCTTGCACAGCTTTGGGGACTGACCTAACTGGAGTGTTAGGGAATGAAGAAATGAGAGACAGACAGACAGAAAATCTGGGGTCAGGTGGGAGGTGTATCCGATGGTGCTGCACAAGCAGCCACGTGGAAACTCATTGGATTTATTGTCTACAGCCGAACAAGCAGACAGGCTTAGCCAATCTTGGTAGGGGTCTCTGTAGGGATGCAGACATACACACCCAGGAGGAGGGAAGAAGGAAGAAGGGTATGCCAGCATCCTCACATGCACAGAGGAAGGCTTTGCAGTTCCCATGGCTCTGAGGCACAGGGTTCCTTGGCACATCTGTGCGTGCGTCAGCATATGTTCCATCAGAACTTTCTCTACTCCACATGCCACCATGTCTAACTGGAACCTGCCTGAGGCTTCAGGTGCTGACTTCCTTCCAGAGAGGAAGCGACTTCCAGCATTTTCCTAATGTTTGAACAAGGTAGCCGCCAGTGGGCTTTTGGGGACTTGGGAGTGACAGCTCAGGGACCCCACTGGGAATAGGAAGTTTCTCAGGATTTCCCAGGGAGAACATGGCTGCTGTGGGGAGACGTGGTGTGCCTGCTTCAGTTATATTCTGACTTTGGCATTGTGGGGCTCATAAGTGGTTCTTTGTCCAGTGTGCACCTTTGTAGGACTGATTTTCCTCTGTCCACTTTCCTGTAAGTAAGATGGCTGAGGTAGGGCCACCGGGTCATCTGTGGGTACAGAGGATTTTAGAAGCTGGGTGGCAAGCTAGATCTTGCCAGTGAATGGGATATTCTTGATTGCTGCTTATAAATGAGCCACAGCTCTGAAAACCTCTCACATGTACCCCCTCACCTCCCTCCTCTTCCCAGAGCCATGGGTTCAAATCCCAGACTTGCAGGTTTCGAGTCGAGTGGCCCAATCAGCATCTTACCCTCCTGGCTGATTTCCTGACTGGTTGCCTGAACTCTGAGGAAGAAACCCATGAGTACAATCCCCAGGTCAGCTCCGTGTCCGGACGCTGCCTCTGAAGGGCTGCTCTGCTCTCTCTCCTTGTCTTCCAGGACCTGGTGACCATGGTGGAGCAGCTGGCCAGATTCCTGGGTGTGTCCTGTGATAAGGCTCAGCTGGAGTCATTGATCGAGCACTGCCACCAGCTGGTGGATCAGTGTTGCAACGCTGAGGCCCTGCCCGTGGGCCGGGGTATGTGTCTCCTCCCTCCTCCCCGCTCGGAACCTTCTGGACTAATTTCTCTCTGGGTAACAGTGCTTGCTGGCTGGCCAGTGCCTATTGAGGGCATGGTGCTCCAGGAGTAGGACATGCTCTGCCCAACTGCACACGTGGTGCTGCAGTTCAAAGGGGCAGCAGCTGCTGGGGCTGGCTCGGGCTCTGGACAAGGGGTGTTTACGCAGAGCCATTCCTACTGTCTCGAGTCAAATGCCCACAGAGGAGACTGAAGGCAGGACTGTGGTGCCAACATGTTTTGCAATAGAGGGCAGGTTACGACTTAGCAGCCTTCCTTCTAGTAGCTGTGAGTTATGACCTGTGGTGGATTGGAAGATGGAGCCCATGTGAGGAGATGCCTTCTTCACTTCCCAACCCAGAGGCTGCTGATCAAGGGAGGGGCTTCTGGGTTTGAGTGGCGCATATGACAAATGACTAAGCCTAAGGGCAGTCAAGCATGGGAGTCAGAGCCAGATGGAGGCAGGACACATCCATGGTAGCAGGAACCCTTGGTGGGAAGGCAGACTGTGGGGGTGATATTCCAGACAGGAGTCCTCCCAGGGCCACCGAGTCCGTTTCCCAGCTCTTTAGGACTTGTGTTAGCTGCTGCCAGCAGGGCAGCTTAGGTCTTAAGTCCTGGGATGTCTTAGAGCAGTGGCTGTTTCCACAAGGCCACTGTAGGTAAGTATGATCTAGGGTTGCATCCAGCGGTCAGAAGTGTGAACTGGACACTCCTGGAGGGTGAGATGCTGTGAATGGAGATCTTAGGACTTTGGATGGTGCCTGAGGTAGAGAGAGAAGATGGGCTCTGATTGCAGCCTGGCTGCCTCCAGGTATGGATCTTCTATCAGCCTTGGAGCAGCTATGGCTCCCAGGCAGTCCTGTGAGTTCCAGTTGCTAGGGGCCACAGGCAGTGGCTAGGGGCCACAGGCAGTGGCTAAGGCCCAGTGGCAGTGGCTAGGGGCCAATGAAAGTGACTAGGAGCCACAGGCAGTTGCTAGGGCCACAGGCAGTTGCTAGGGGCCACAGGCAGTTGCTAGGGCCACAGGCAGTTGCTAAGGGCCAAGTACACTGGGCCTTGCTGGAGAAGGATGAACTCTGTTCCTCCAGAGAGCAGCTGACCAAACCACATCCCTTGTCCTGTGGCTGCATCTTCATAAGCATTTATTATTTTATTTGCCATTCTTTGGTTTTGCTTTCACCATATTTTGTTAACCCCTTCTGAGACCATCTTCTCAGCCCCCTTTTGTTTGCACGTCGTGAATGTGTGGTTTGTGTGTAGCTCGCCAGGTTACATGTGCTCCGCTGGGCGCCCACACACTCCTTCAGAGGCGTCTGCTCTGTCGCTGTCGGCCTTGGTTTTGCTTTATTTCAGTTCTGTGGTTTTGTTTTCTTTTAGCACATTGCCTCTTTACTCAGAAGATCGCCTTGAGGTGGCGAGGATGCAGGGGCTCGGGGAGCCGGCTGCATTGCTTAAATTTGGTTCATGTCACAGCATAAATTGTCTTGATTCCAAATCCTAAACCAGGTGGGTGACTCCTCTGACAAGCTGGGAAAAAAAATAATCATGGAAAAATATATTTATAGTGTGGTTGGTCTGGAAGCTTCTAATTCGGTCCCTTTGGTATTGTTAGAGGGTGACAAGAATTTTATTTTACTTTTCCAACATCGACAGATGATGTCTCATTAGCAAAGAGAAAGTCCTGATGTGTCAGTTGTCTTAGCTCAGCTGCTGGAGGGCTGTGGCTGCAGACCTGAAGTCCTGCTGGGATGAATTCAATGCAGGGCTATCTGTTAGAGATGACAGAGTTCTGATTTTAGAGCTGCCCCTCCCCCAAATCCCACTTGTATAAAAGCACAAAGCCAGCCCACAAACTGTTCACCACTCCCATGGATGGAAGGTTTGGAATACAAACTCCTAATCTCTCTCTCCTTCTCCCCCCCCCCCCCCCCACTGCTGCACGCTCACACACACAGGGATACATACACACACTCCCCTACCTCCCACCCCTTAGCCCCAGCTCTAGGCAGACCAGACCAGCAGCTGGGGCTATAGAGAGACTCACTCTTTTGAGTGATACATTTTGTATCCAGCCTGGAAAGCCAGCTTATGCCATGGGTATTTCATTCATTTGAGCCTCCCCAACTTATTTTTTTTTTAACTGAGGCGTCTAGAAACCTCCACCCTTGATGCTTTCAGGAGAGCTTCCTGTTGGCCCTTGGGATGATATACATACATACTTTTGCAAATTCTCCAGAGGTAACCGATACACTAACAGCGCTCCTTGGAGCATGGACTTAGGCCATAGTACTTCCTCTGTGGCAGGTTCGTGGCAGGAACACCTGCTGTGGTAGGTTCTAGGAGCTAACCTGGAGCAAGAGGTGAAGTCCCTCTCAGATCACAGGTACGGGTCTATGTGATGGCTGGGGCGTACTTGACAGAAGGAGATGGAAGGAAAGCTTCCCCCAGACTTGGGGCAGTTGGTTCCATTGAGTCTCACCACTAGCAAGATTGGTCTAGCTCAGGTGGTCCATCTCACCTGGCAGGCCAAGTTCACAGGAGTCTAGCCATTGCCGAGGCTGCCTTTTGTTCTGAAACTGGTGGATACAGCCAGCTCTACTCTGGTCTGTGTTGCAGGAAGAGTCGGTCTATGGAAGGACATCTTCACTGTCTCCATGAATGAGAAGTTTGATCTCGTGTATAAACAGAAGATGGGGAAGTGTGACCTCACGTTTGACTTTTATTTATAATACCGGAATCCGCGAACTTGCATGCTCATGGTCCCCAGACGCTCTACTAGCTAAAAGTCCTGTTTGCGTTCATTTATTCCTTGCTGGACACACTTCCGGAAGCTGCTTGGAAACAGCAGGGGGCAAGCCTGGTGGAGAGAGACAAGGAGTGAGAGGATGCTGTCTACAGCAGCCGCCTGGCCCGTAGTGTTTGTGTCTCCACGTGGTGGCTACACCACCCGCACAGGCAGGCAAATGTCTGCTCTGCACCCCAAGTTATTCACTGTATTTTATAGCGCTTTTCACTGAAAATCAAAATAAATATCTGTCAACCAAATGCAAGTCCATTTCCAAGGGGGAGCCAGAGTGAGCTGTGCCGGGATGCTAGGAAGCTCTCAGGGGTCACTGTAATTTTTCTAGTCTTTTCTCTAGGTACAGCCATCCCACCTTGTTCCAAGATCAAAGGACAGGTTGGGGGTAGCTGGAGAGGCGGGTGTAGTCTGTGGAGTTCAGTCTTCTGGAACTATCCTGACACCAAGCCAGGTCCTGTCCCAGGCCGTTTTCAGAAACACCTCTAAGCGCTCAGCTCTCTGAGCCCAGTACTGAAGAGCCCAAGGAACGTTCCGGCAGGGAAGCTGGCCTGAGGCTGCGGATGGCATCTGAAGGCATTGGTAGTGTGTGAAGAGTCCCCACAGACACCAGCCTGCACCAAGAATTAGTATCTTCCACAGCTTTCACTTGCTCCCCAAGGCAGGGACTGACACACTCCTGCTGGCAAGAGATCCGACATAGCATGGTTCTAAAGTCCCTAGTCGCTGTCCTGTCTGCTCCACCTGTGCCAAGGCTCTCACCCAGGAGACCCAGTCTGCAGGTTGACTGTCCTCCATGCAGATAGGATTGGCAAACTCACCTGTGTGAGTGGGCACCTTAGCCCTCAAGAGTGTCTGAGGGAGCCATGGTTCCATGTGCTACCCACCCCCACACCTACGGGCTCAAATTTGGCTCAAGTGATAACCAGATGAATGGTGGACCAGGAGATTGCTGCTTGTGGGGACCAACTTGTTCTGTTCCTTACCAGGTTGGGAAGAGCCTAACGTTGTGGCGGGAGGCTGTGGAAGGGGCCTGCTGTGGGCCATCTCTGAAGTAGGTCTGGTTGTAGTGGCATCACCTCTGTCTGGTGCATGGTTCTCTGGGGCGGTCATGGCAGCACCTTTCCTGTGTGTCTGGGGAGGAAGGCTGCTTTCTGTGAAATTTTCTTTCTATTTTTCTATTTTTAGTACTGTACGGATGTTCTGGAACCACACACGGTACTCTGTGCTTGCTTGCATCTTTAATAAAAGACACCTCCCCTGTTTGTGTGTTTTTCTGTGTGCTGGGTGGAGAAGGGTCCCTGAGCGGTCTCCTCAAAGGAGTATGAGCCGAGTTCCTGCCCTGTCCCTTGGGAGTGGCTACAGTGGGAAAGAGCCTGGAGTGGGTTCTGATGAGCAGAATTTGGTTGTTTCACCCCCATGCAAACTTCAGTGAGAATTGAAACCAATATACTACTTCAATGACCTTTGACCTCCTGGAGTGAAAGGAAGGGTGAGGGATTCTGGTATTCCTGTGGATCTCATCTATCTCTGCAGTCTGTCTGCCTCTGGCTCCAGCCCAGGGCATGGTGGGATGGAGACTGATCAACACTTTCCTGGCCATCTTCCCCAGTCCTATAGAAGTGAAGTCTGGGCACCGTTTCCTCTCTAGAGAGGGAGAGTTTGGGGTGAATGCAAATTCTGGATAGACATCTTTGTGTCCCCATGCTGTGCCTAGAAGGATCTGCCCTTAAGTCATTTCCAAACTGGACACACACTAGGGAGCCCAGAGGAAGCAGGGTGATGGAGTCCTTTGCCTGCTGTACCTATAACCCCTCAGCTTATGCAGGGGCCTCAGTGCTGCTATGGCGCCATGCTAGCCAGCAAGAAGACCCAGCTTTCTGGAGCTTTAGTTTCAGTCAGAGATGAGTCAAGGAGACTTCGAGTTAGTTCAGGATCAGGAGCTATGTCATGGGGCTATTAAGATCAAGATAGCTCAGTGGGTAGAGCCCATGCTGTACCGAAAAACCTGACGTTCAGCTCCTCAGCAGTATGTGAATGCAGCCACCTGGGATCCCAGCACTTGGGAGGCAGAGAACAAGCTAGACCAGCCTGTACCGGTGAACTTCAGGCCGAGTGAGAGACTGGCTTAATTTACAATGCAGCGAGCAAGCAAAGAGAACACTTGCCGTCAACCACCTGCCCCCACGTGTACCCGTGCACCCACATGCATGTGCATGTAAACATGCATGCACACCACACACATCCCCCCACTCCCAAAAGATAGATGTTGCAGCCGGGAAGTTCACACGGAGGACTTGGGCTTAGGAGATCATGGGAGAGCAGGGCTGGCAAGCTCCAGGATGCCCTGCACAGGGGCTGTACTGAGGTTAGCCAGGCATCTGCTCACAGAGTACCCCCTAGAACATGAGGGCTTGGGAAAGCCCCGGAGGTTTAACCAGGAGGATGTTACCTTGTTAGTGTTTTCTAGGGCTCCCTGGCTGCTGAGAAGTTTCCTGTAAGGGTGAGGGCCCCTCAACCCAACTGTACCACTCAGGCTAGAGGGGGAAGGGCAGGGCCTGTGTCTTGGAGCTGGGTTCTGAGCATCCTGGGGATCCCAGTTATTCCCACATGGCTCCTGCCTTTTGCTGGAGGAACACAGGATGAGAGAGGGATCTTGAGTGGATTTGGAGAAGAGCTGTGCTGGCGTAGGAACGTTGATCTGGGCTGTGGTAAGGAGAACAAGCAGAGGAAGGTGGAGTCCCAGGCTAGTATTTATAGAAGGACCCTCCTTATGTCCCCCTATGGTAGGACCTGGAGGGCAGGTCAGTGGTTGGCTGACTTGGATTCACAGAAGAAAACCTCAGGAAGTCTTTTGGGGAGCTCTTAAGACCTGGAAGTTTAGGCTGCAGCAGCTCTCCTGCTGAGGAGTTCTGGGCTCTACTCTGCCTCACTCGTTTGGTTGGTGTATGAGGCCTCTCTGCGCCTAAGAGTCCTTCCACCACTGAATCAGTGAGCTACACAGGCATCATGCTCACTCTGCAATAGTCTGCAACACCACCAGGAGGGAGGCCACTTTGGAAGCTGAATAAAGTACACAAAACCTTTCCCAAGCCCGGCACTGGGTTGCTTACCTGTAAGCCCATCGGTGGGGACGCCGAAGCAGGAAGCTCGTGAATTCAGTGCGAGTCTGAGACCCTCCGAAATCCACAACAAAAAAGTCAGAACTAAAATGTAAAAGAAAACCCTTACTTAGCATGTCCTGCTCATCCCCAAGCCGCAGGCCAGCCAGCACCACCTGGTGGCTGCAATGGGATTGCATTTAACAGCTTGGGCTTAGTTTGTGGTTTTGTTGACAGCCCAAGAGATGGTGGAGTGGGTTGGGAAGGACACCACCACCCTATGTGGGCACGTACGCCACTAAGAGCAGGCCCCATCCTGGGGATCTCCTGGGGACAGTTTTTACCCACCTTCCTGTTTGTTGATATGGGAGGGGGAGGGCGGGGGCAGAAGAGGGTGTGTGGCTCCCATGCAGCTAGTCCTCTGTGTAGCTAGCCAGCCCTGCCCTGCTTAGAGCTTGGTATCCCCTTCCCAGAATGTCATCCATCGTTGTACACTGCATGTAGCATGTTTTAGGACAGGGTGGCACCTCAGTCTGGGTATAGCCATGGAATGACCTCTGACCCTAGCAGCTGAGTGCTCCCATGATCTCAACGCCTCAACTCGGAGCAGTCCGTTCTATCCCTTAGCAGACAATGTCCCCATTAGGCCTGAGTGACCCTTAGCATCCTGAGCTGCCCAGCCCTGCACCTCCACCAAGGCAGCATCCCTTCCTGCATGCACTGGATTGGTTCCTCTACACTCCCACCCGTTTGCCTCCTAATACCCACGTCACCTCCTGGCGTCCCCCTTCCCCCATGGACAGGGCTGCAGGGATGTGCTGCCTAACCAGTAGCTGATGAATGAATATCGTCACATCTCAGAGCCCAGAATGTTCTGTGTACCGCCACGATTGAGCTGGTAGAGGCTGAAGTTCCCGACTCAGGCCCAGGATGAGCTCCTGGCTCCTGGATGTGCCAATGACCAAGGAAGGTCCTCCCATCCCTGTGTGCCCCTCCTCCTAGGTCTCCACCCAGAACTCAGTGCCACGGAGCCACTGTCCTTCCTGGGGCAGTCCGTTTGCCTCCCGCCCCTCCCCTGTACCTGCTATGGTAAGTCTGAGTGCTGTGGACGGTTGTGGGCATTCTGCCCTCTAGATCTTTGCTCACTTCTACTCCCCTTCTCTGTTCTAGAGCAGTGGTCCTCAACCTTTCTAATGCTGCAACCCTTTAATACAGTTCCTCATCTTGTGGTGACCCCAATCATACAATTATTTTGTTGCTACTTTATAACTGTAATTTTGCTACAGTTATGAGTTTGGAGACAGAGGTTTGTCAAAGGGACAGAAACCCACAGGTTGAGAACCATTGCTCGAGAAGCTCATTGCTCTGCCTACTAAAAGCCTGGCTCTAGCCAGCCAGGCGGATGAGAGGAGCTGCAGGCGGGAGCAGAGCCAGTAGCTTGAAGGTTCGGAACTAGCAACCTCAGGAAGGGTGGAGATACTACTGGGTGTAAGCAACAGGCAGGAGTAGAGTTTGGGAACGGGTGGCCCAGCAGGGAAGGGGACAGCACAGGGAAACAAGGGGATGCTATTTCCTTGCCTGGAGTCTCCCAGCCCTCCAACACTTTTGGGACCACAAGGAGAGACCTTTCATCTCTGACAAGGGATCCCAGTGTGCAGCCCGGGAGCCTCCTGTGACTTTGGCACAGTTGTCTGGAGAGGGTCGCCAAGCACGAGGACTGTAACTGCTGTTCAGTGGCGCTGGAGCCAGCAGGAGCCAGCCAGTCCCAGAAACATCTGCCATTCAATGTGGCCATAGTCATGGCCTCCGAGGCATGCTGGCCCTGTACCAGTCCCTCACAGCAGAGGACAATCTGGTTCCTGCTTGGATCCTAGTGTGGTTTGACTGAAGTGTGAGCTGCAGCCCTGCAGCCCTGAATCCTGTCTCAGAAGAGAGCCTCCTGCAGTCGTACGAGGGAGCTCGTGTTCTATTAACAATGGTTCTTGAGAAACCAGAAGATGCTATAGTGTCACTGAAAGGCAACCAGGAAATATATCTTATGGTTTTAAAAATTATTATTATTATTTATATGTGATTGTGTACATACATGTGCACATGTATACATGTGCTTGCACACATGTGAGGCCAAGAGGTTCATGTTGGGTGTCTTTCAGTTGCTCTCTGCCTTGTTCTCTTGGGATAGGTCTCATGGAACCTGGAGCTCACTGATTCAGTCGGGCTAGCTGGCCGTGAGCCCCAGCGAGTCCACTTCCACACTTGGTTCTTTCTTTTCTTTCTACTCTGACTTCCCGTTGGCCTCCCTCACTTCATCCTGCTGGAAACTTTTCCTGCTTCTCTGTTTGGAACTGGGGATGAAATCCAGGGTCTTCAAAGGCCGAACACGTGTCGCCTCAGCCACATCCATCCCCTCTAAGGGCTGCTAATCTGAGTCCCCCACACCCACCTTAAATACAGTCTTAAGGATGAGTCTTGGCTTGCCGACTGGGCCCCTCCCCCCAACGCACCGTTTTACCTGCGACCTTAAGAGCATCAATCAGCAAGTAAGGCTGACAGGCTGGTGACCTTCACAGTCCTGGGTCCTGATCATACCTGGGACTGTTACAGAGGGAGGGAAGGCGGGAGACTGCCTTAGCCTGAGCCTGGGCAAGTGCAGGACCCTAGTCTCATCCTGAGACAAGATGTGGCTACAGGTGTCTGTTCATTGAGGGGAACATGCCGGGACTTAGGGCCCCGAATTTGATAAAAGGGAGAATTTTCCATAACTCGACACTGTTTTCTATTTCTTAACTGGTCTCTTGTTTGTTTCCCCAAGTGGGTGTTTTCAGCCCCGAGGAGACCGGAAGTGGAGCGGAGGCCTTATTCATCACTCTCCCAGCCCGCTCCTTGTAGCCTTTCTTTCCTATCAGGTAATCAATAGACGCTTGTTAGCTAACTAAAGGCAAATTAAATGCTAAACAGCACTAATTACAAGCTGTTGCAAGATCCCGGCTCTTAGCAAAGAGAACGGCTGGTGATTGCCCGGGTTTGTTGCTGCCCAGGTGGATGAGTCTTGAAATTGCTCTTCTCCAACTGCAGGTTCCGGAGGGGGCTCAGCCTCCTAAGAGAACTGCAGCGTGATGCGAGGGTGGGGGTGCGGGCGGGGGGAAGGATTCGTGAAATTAGAAATCCCAGTGTATTTCATTGTGTGGGCTTGTTCAGGAGCAAGATAAGTGGATTTTGCTTCCTGTTTCTATGAAAGGAGATAGCCAGCAACTATTAAGTGGGGGGAGGGGCTCAATGGTACAGGGGGGGGGAGCGTGGGGCAGATAAGGTACCACACGGAGCTGCACACTCTCTCTTCATGTTGAATCCCGAAAGCTCTAGGAAATAGCTCCCATTTACAGGCTATTGTCAGTTATTGGTGGTGACACTGTTTAAAATGTGCGATTTAGTTTCTGGCTGATGGAATTAAAATGAGCAGGCCTATCATCTGTCAAGGTAAATATCCAGAAGCAGAGGGGGAGAGAGGGAGGGAGAAGATGGAGGTGGGAGGACTATTTTTAGTCAAGAAAAATAACTGCAGCAGGAGCTACTTACACCTCATTTATTTTAATTTTCAATTATTTTAGATTTATCTTATGCATATGGGCATTTTGCTTGCACGCATGTATGTGCACCATGTAAATAGATGCTTGGTACCCACAGAAGCCAGAGAGGGCATCAGATCCCTTGGAAATTTGAGTTTGGGGTCCTTGTGAGCTACCACATGAGTGCCGGGAACCAAACCCATGTCCTCTGGATGAGCAGTCAGTGCTCTGTAGCCATCTTTCCACCACCACCCACCCTTATTTATTTTTCTGTAATTTCTTTTCTCCTAAGGACAACTGAGTAGAGTCTTGTCTCCATTTAGGAGACCAGCAACAGGACAGCGTTCAGACTTCCTGGTGATGCTCTTGGTCTGTGTCCATTTGGTGGTATTACTCCCCAGCCTTCGCATTAGCCACCTTGGAGAGCAGCCCAACTCCTCAGGGCTTGGTCACTTCCTCTGCTTGTATTCAATGCAAAGGTATATCGTCTCTCCTGCCCTCTTCCTGGATTGACAGGGTGACAAGCTGCTCACTGTGGTCCCTTCTCTTAAACATGTTACTGGGAAGAAGGTTGCGTGCATGCCCTAACCTGCAGGGTGGCCTGCGGTTACAGCCATGCAGCAGTCTGTCTTCTTGATTTCCGAGGGAATGAGAAATATGTTGACTCGCCTCACTGTAAAAATGTTTTCTCTCCATCCTTTCTTTCTGTGTGGCAGTACTGAGGATGGAACCCAAGCTGCACACATACGAGGGGAGCACTGGGCTCCACTGCAGCTTTTCTGACGTCTCCGTGAGTCTTTTTCAGGGCTGTCACCAGAGGGCTTGGGCAGCAGATACACGTAGTGGATGGAGAAGTGTGGGAAGTAAGTTCCTGGGAGGTGAGTGTCAGGAAATATGAGCGGAGTCATGTGGCGGGGTGGGGGTGGGGCGGTGAGGGGATACCTGGCGGGACCCTGCGAAGGTGCCCCCCTGAGAAATCATACGACAGGCCTGGTACAAAAGGAGGTTTATTGTGGGAAGGGAAGGGAGTGGGGAATCTGGAAAAGGGATAGGGACAGAGAAAGGGGGGACAGAAGAAGAGAAAGAGAGGTGGTCGGGAACACGTGGGAAGAGAGAGGAAGGGAGAGGGGGGGAGAGAGAGAGAGAGAGAGAGAGAGAGAGAGAGAGAGAGAGAGAGAAAGAAAGGAAGAGGAAGGAAGGAAAAAAGGAAGGAAGAAGGAAGAAGAGGAGGAGGAGGAGGTAGAAAGAGGAAGAAGAACAGAGGGGTGGCGTAGCGAGTAGTCCTGTTACATGCGGCCACAAGCGGCAGCTGCAGAGCAGGTAGTAATGGCGGTGGGCAGGTAGGCGGGTAGCTGTTGGGCGGAGCCTAGCGGAACTGTCTGTAAGCCAATAGTGACCCCCTCAAGTTCCTGGTGTAAATGATGCTGAGGGGGATGGAGAAGGATGCAAACACTGCAGTCCGGGTCCAGGCCCCACCTTTTTGAAATCAGCCTTTGCAGGGCATCCTGCACCCTGACCTGACTCCGAGGGAACCAGCAGAGTGCTTGGAAAGTTTTCCCAGAAGAGATGACAAGCATTAAATTGTTGCCCGGGGCCACTGTCTCACTACAGAACTTGCTCTGTTTGGACAGAGATCAAGCCCACACTAATAGGTGTTATGGTTTCGTTGGGAATAAACAAGTAAGCTGAATTTAGCTTCTTGTGAAACATAGTCAGCTCTTCACACAGAAGAAATTGCCAGAGCACAAAAACACTACAGAGTAAAGGTGGGACTGGGAGAGGGGCGGACACAAAAATAAAACCAAACGTGACCAAATCTCCGGGTTTATGGTTTAACACTTCCTATCAGGGATGAGACCCTGCTTTCTGCTGCTATGGACCTGGAACCTGGAGCACATGAAAGGCCAGTAGTGTGCAAAGCTCAAAGGGACCCTGCATTTGCCCATGAAGGTTCAGGCTGTGGCCTACTTGCCTCTTATTTGCAGACTATAGCTTCTCCTCCCTAAAAGTTTCTAGAAATTTCCAGGATATGTGTGTGTGTGTGTGTGCGCGCGCGCGCGCGTGTGCGCGTGCGCGTGCGCACATGCGCACATGCGAGTGTATTAAGTTTCCATGAAAATAATATTTCCCAAACAACAAAAGAAGGCTTTTGTAAATCTGTTTATTAACAGGCAGCTGGATTCGCTTACCTTCTTTGATCTTAACTCCAGCAGTGCTTCACTTAGGAGAGAAGAATTGAAAAATCCAGTAATGTCTAAGTTCCATGAGGAAATAGTCTTGACCACATGTCTCCCGAAAGGGCTACAAACACAAGCCAGGGTCTCTGAGGAGGCTAGCACGTAGCCCTCTGAGAAGGGACCCAGGGCAACCAGTACAGGAGTTGGACTCTCTGAAAAGTAGTTCTCTTTTGGGACAAGAGAGGATGTCAAAGAAATTGTGAACATTTGCCATATATACTGGGGGCTTATGGATTCTGTTTCCTAACGATAGGAGGCCTGGTCATTCAATTAGAGAAGTGAGTGTGGCAGCCTGGTAGTGGGTGGGGGAGACTGCTTACTCCTTAAATAGGCCAGGAGGCATGGACTACATACTGTCCATTTGTACAGCACAGGGCACAGTCCTGCTGGCAGAGATGTGCTTTGGGTATCTCACCCATGAGGCAATGTCTTCCTCTCCAAATAAGTCAGGAATGCTGTAAGAGGGGACTGTGGACTCAGGTATATGGATTCTCAGTCTGGGTCTGGCTTGATCAGCTGTGAATCCTTGGACAAAATATTGTATGTTTCCACTGGACCTATCTCATCAGCATGCTGTGAAGCAGACTGTACTACACATAAAGTACTTACATGGGTGTCTGTACTGGCTGGTTTTGTGTGTCAACTTGACACAAGGTAGAGTTGTCACAGAGAATTGAGCCTCCCTTGAGGGAATCCAGCTGTAAGGCATTTTCTCAATTGGTGATCAAGGGTAGGAGGACCCACTGTGGGTGGTGCCATCCCTGGGTTCTATAAGAAAGCAAGCTGAGCAAACCAGGGGAAGCAAGCCAGTCAGCAGCACCCCTCCATGGCCTCTGCATCAGCTCTTGTCTCCAAGTTCCTGCCCAGTGTGAGTTCCTGTCCTGACTTCCTTTGGTGATGAACAGCAGTGTGGAAGTGTAAGCTGAATAAACCCTTTCCTCCCCAACTTGCTTCTTGGTCATGATGTTTTATGCAGGAATAGAAACCCTGACTAAGACAGTGTCTGAGGAAGGGGACTCCACAGAGCCAGGGAGAAGGACCATTGTTTTTGTTAGCATTCTGTCTAAACTCCACCCCACAGTTACCTGGCAACAGCCAGGTATGCTCCTCCCCACAGTTGCCTGGTAACAGCCAGGTGGGCCTGACCCACTATAAAAGGGGCTGCTTGCCCCTCCTCTCTCTCTTATCTCTTTCTCTTGCCTCTCTCTTACATCTCTTATCTCTTACCTCTCCCCATTCCCTTCCCCCCTCTCTACACGTGGTCATGGCCGGCCTCCACCTCTCTACTTCTCTACTCTCTTCCTCTCTCTACCTTTCTCTGCCTCTACTACCCTCTTAACTCCCCTCCCCATGCCCTAAATAAACTCTATTTCTATACTATACCTTCGAGTGTGTCTGGTCCCTCTGGGGGAAGGGATGCCTGGGCTTGGGCCTGCTGAGGCACACCCTTCCCCCACACCTCCCTACCTCCCTATACCCATATAACATATATATCTCTATATATTTTAATAAACACATCAGTTTTCATGATCACTACTGTCATCCCTTGTGCTGACTAGGCCTAGGGACTCTTGGTACTAATTCATTTGTGAGGGTTCTATGGTTGTATACCATGCCATGTGCTGGGCACAAGGTGGAGTCCAAAGATAGTCGTAGGCAAACCAAGTAGGTCTTGTGTTTGTAGTCATGCCCTACAGTAGACAAAGAGCCTCTGCCAGACATGCTAATTCTAAGTTAATCTTGCTCACCAGAGATCCAGCTAGCGCTCCTGAAGTATGGGGAAGCTGGATCCATTATCCACAGGGGCTGGAGAGATGATTTAGTGGTTAAGAGCATTTGCTGCTCCTGCAGAGGACCCAGCTTGACTCCCAGCACCCACATGGCAGTTCACAACCATCTGTAACTCTAGCTATAGATGATCTAACGCCCTCTTCTGGCCTCTGTGGGCATTGCATGCACATAGTGCATATACACACATGCAGACGCATACTCAAACACATAAATGTAATCTTTTGAAGGCAAAAATTAAACATTTTACTTTCTTATTTTTAATTGTAACAATAATTTTTGAGACGATAATGCATTTGAGTATATGCATATTCAAACACAGATTATATATACATATATAAATAGCTTATATAATTTTGATGAATATAGCAATTATACAAGAAAAAGAACACAGGAATATTTTGCTATAATAATGTAAAAATAAATAACTCTTAAAAAAGTCTGCTTCTCAGAGGCGGGGCAAGTCCATGAGACTCGGCTTCAATCACACAGAAATCCAACATTAACAAGAAAGAGGGAGACAGCACACCTGTCTCCTGACTCTCAGCTCGCCCAGGGACAGCACTTCCGGTGGAAGTCCTTCCTGGGCCTAAGTCTTATCTGGCTCCGCCTCCTTTCTTGGCCAATCGCAACTTCGCTTCTTATGGAGGGCGGGGACTTGCCGTCCACCTGTCACGCACCGTGGTTGCTGGGGCAACAGCGTCCTGAAGACTTGGCTCGCGCCCGAGCCCGGGACCCAGCGGCCAGGTCTGCGCACGAGTGTGGGCACGGCGAGGTGGATCAAGCCGGGTAAGGCGGCGCGCGGGCCGCGGAGGGCCAGGGGAGTGCGGGGCTGCGCGGAGCGAAGCGAGGGGCGCGGGGGAACGCGGGAGAGCGCGCGGGCCCGCGTGCACCCGCGGGAGGTTCGGTCTGGGACGTCCCACGGCTTGCAGAGTTGCTCACCCTGCTCATTCGCGCCCCGCCTGGATCCTGAACACAACGTTCTCTGCTTCGTCCTGAGGAGGACTTGGGTGAGAGACCTGTCTGCCACACAAGTAGCAAGTTGCAAAGGCAGAACTGCCTCATTCTGTTTCCAAGCAAACGTTCCCTTACACAGCCTTGTTCTATATCTGTTCCCACTGCCCAAATTCCATGCGAAAGAAAGCACTTCGTGAAATGTACTAAGCTTTCAGGTTGAAGGCTGCCTTCCTTCCACTCCCTTTTCTTTCCCTCTTTAAAATAATAAAAAAAAAGTTTTGTTTTATTTATTTTTAGAAGCTAGGTAGTCCTGGCTAGCCTGAAACTTGCTGTGTAGACCAGGCTGGCCTTGACCTCACAGAAATGCACCTGCCTCCTCCTGAAAATATTTACTTTCCACAAGTCTGCCTCTTCAAAAGGGCTTTTATATCACTCTGGGGAAAGCACCCATTTTTCTTAAATTGTATCTGTGTCCTTGCAGGAGTGAACTTAGAGAAATATGGTAAATAAATCCTATCTGTACAAACCACACTTCATCTTGGTCTTTAATCCGTTGCCTTCAGTTCAATAAACATTTCTTTGTCTAAAATGAATCTGCCATTGGCTCATTGGGTTTAGGTGAAACGTGTGGGTTTAGGTGAAACGTGTGTCTTCTGTCCAGCCGCCTGAATTGGAGGAAAAAATTCACTGGAGTTATTTGTACCTTGCCTTTATTTACATTCATTTTAGTGCTTGGCTCAAAGTAGGGATTTTTTTTTTTTTTTTTTTTTTTTTTTTTTTTTTTTTTTTTTAGGAGGAATGCTTGACTGAAGCTGGACTTGGTGGTGTACACTTGTAACCCCAGAATTTGAGAGGCTGAGGCCAGAAGATCTCAAGTTATAGCCTAGGCTACATGAAACACTGTCTCAGAAATAAGAAACCCACAAAGCTTACCTTATATTTTATATTTTGCATGCCAATTTTGTACTTTATACTCTGCGCTCCCCCTTCCAGCCATACAGAAGTTGAGCACCTATGCTGTGACCCTTTCAGCTGATCAGCAACCCCCAATAGAACCAGTTCTGCAGGCCTGTTCAGCAGCCTGATGCTAACGAGTCAATTTCTTTAGTAAAGCTGCCTCACTGGTCTGTGTCAAGAGCAAGTGTTTAAAGCTCATAGACCAGTGGTTCTCAACCTGGGGTCGCATATCAGATACTCTGCATATAGATATCATACAGGCTGGTTTTGTGTCCAACTTGACACAAGTTAGAGTCATCAGGGAGGCAGGTGCTTCAGTTGAGGAAATGCCCCCATGAGAGCTAGCTGTAGGGCATTTTCTCAATTTGTGATCAGAGGGAGGAGGCCCCGCCCATTGTGGTGGTGCCAACCCTGGGCTGGTGGTCCTGGGTTCTATAAGAAAGCAAGCCAGTAAGCAGCACTCCTCTATGGCTTTTACATAAACTCCTGCTTCCAGGTTCCTGCCCTGCTTGAGTTCCTGTCCTGACTTCCTTCTGTGATGGACATCAATGTGGAAGTGTGAGCCAAATAAACCCGTTCCTTCCCAACATGCTTTTTGGTTATGGTGTTTCGTGGCAGCAATAGAAACCCTGACTAAGATTCATAACAGTAGCAAAATTATAGTTAGGAAGTAGCAATGAAATAGTTTTATGGTTGGGGTCATCATGACATGAGGAACTGTATTAAAGGGACGCAGCATTAGGAAGGTTGAGGACCCCTGTCGTAGATGCTTAGTGTGACAGAGTGGCTTTCTGATGGCTCCTTCCCCCGCCAGGACGACATGTAAGCGGTAGATGATGTAACTGAGAGAAAAGCCACCAACAGCCACCTTCTCCCTTGACATCATGTGATCTTTTTGTAAAGTACATGTGTATAAAAATGCCTTGCGTGGGTCCACAGGATGATACAGGTGTGGTTCTTGTAATATATTCAACTATTAATTCACTTTCTGCATAGTATCCCTTAGGATGCTCAGGAAGAGAACATGTGAAGGGAGGGGTATTTGTCGAACCCCAGGGCTAGACCTGTGACTCTCAGGACCCAGCCAGTGCGCACCACCTCAGTTCCAGGGCCCCACCAATGCACATCACTTTGGTTCCATTTTGCTCTGTCCTGGGTTTTGACCCTTACTGCTGTTCTGTTTTATCTGGTTTCAGGTACCATTTGTTGTCTGTCTTCTGCTCCAGTTTGTGATTTGATTACTGCTCTGGTTGGTGGGGTGCTGAGCACCTGCTGTGTCAGGCATCCTTGAGGGTCTCAGGTGGATTTTAAAGTGTTATTAGATTCAGTTGTCATTGGTATTGGTGTTGGTATGTGTGTGTGTGAGAGACAGTGTATGTATGTGTGTGTGTGTGTGTGTGTGTGTGTGTGTGAGCACGTGAGCACACGTAGTAGTCAGAGGACAGCTTGCACAAGTCAGTTCTCTCCTTCCAACATGTGAATCCAGAGATCAAATTCAAGTTGTCAGACTTAGTGGCAGGTGTCTCTAGCCAACGAGGTATCTCATTGGCCCTCTTATACTTTTTAAATTTATTCCTCAGTACTCAACTATGAAAATCTAGAGCGGGTGAGCCAGTTTAAGGCACTTCACAGAGCTCAGAAATAGCAGAGTTTGCCTCTTCTTCTATAATGTATGATAGTAGGGCCTGTGTTCTTGGCAAGCAGCTGTTCAGTCTCATACCTGAAGTCCAGGGGGGCTTTGAATGACATGTGCTAACACCTACCATGGGCTCAACTAAATCCTATAAATCATCACAAGAAAAAATACTGTGTCCTAGCTAGCTTAAACTGCCACCTTGACACAGCCTGTAGTCATCTGAGCCAGGGGTCTCGGTTGAGGGATTGGCCTGCAGGTATGTCCCTAGGAGACTGCCTTGCTTGTTAGTTGATGTGGGAGGGCCCAGCTCACTGTGGGCAGCATCGTTCCCTGGAAAGATGTGCCTAGACTGTATAAGAAGGTGATTTGAAAATGAACCAGTAAATAGCCCGGAACGTGAGCCAGCAAGCAGCATCCTCCAGTGGTCTCTGGTTCAAGTTCCCGTGTCTGTTCCTACCATGACTTCCCTCAGCGATGGCCTGTGACCTGGAAGTGTAAATCAGACAAATCCACTCCTTCTTTAAGTTGATTTTTGGTTCTGGAGAGAAAATTAGAGCAAACAAGGAAATCATGGGGAAGAAAGAGAATGCTCAGGTCTTTGATCAGTAAAATTGGGCCCTGACGTTAGCTGTGAGCCTCTTGTCAAGGCAAAGCAGACTTAGAAAAGCAACCAGTGGCTGGCAGATAACCCAGCAGTAGGGCACCAGCCTGGCATGTGTGAGGTCCTAGGCTCAATTTCTAGCACCTTCAAAATGCGATGAATTTAATCCAGGAAAATAAGGTCTTCAGTTCTTCCAGGAAGACATTTTTTTTTTCTCACCTTTAGCTGGAAGGGAGGGTCCTGGGCTTCATCAGGCAAGGCTAAGATAGGCCTCTGGATAACCACTAAATGACAAGCACACAGGCTCAGTGTCCTCCACTTTGGGAGAGAATGTGCTTCAGTTTGAACTAAATATTTGAAATTAAAGAACTCTGAATCACAACGGTTAACACATTCTGAAAATTTCCCCTCTGAGACTTGGTGAGTGGGATCATCCTGTTCCCTGGGCTGACACTCTATGCTTATTTACTTCTCAGTGATTTAGTAAGTGTCTGCCCTGTGCTCACCCTTGTCTGGGCTTCGTATTCCTCTAGCTTCTGCACTACAGTTGTAATTCGCCCAAGAATGATATCCTGGACTCAAATAGTATATACACGCAAAGAGTGTTTTATTCTGCAAAAGTCCAGCATGCTAGGGTCTCCCATTACCAAAATAGAGAAACAAGCAAGTAAACTTGCAGGCCTGATTTAAAGCATATTAGGGAATTCCAGGGTAGGTGACCTTTATGTTAATCTGTTAGGTCCATCTCTACGGACATTCCGTTACCGGGCTGTGGGGGCTGGAAGCTTGCTGGGGAGGTCTGGGAACGGTTACTGAGGAAGTAGCTGAGGAAGTCTGGAAACTGCTGCTGACCCATGGTCCTTGCCTCAGGCCAGGTGGCAGGGCAGATTTTGAGGCCTGGACTTGCCTGGAATTGCCCAGGTTTTGGAAACAGAGATTTAAGTAGACCTAGTCTCTTTAACAGCCAGTTTGAATGAGTTCAGTTTGATTGCCTGATTATCCTGATACCTTGAGATGGTGCTGTTGACCTATTTTCTGAGTTCTCTTTCTACTGACTGGTGAGCACTCACACTGAGATGAATCTCCTCCAGCTCTGAGGGCAATGGCTTTAGCAAATTTTCTTTGGAGATTTTTATTTATTTTTTTGGGGGGGGGGCATGGATGCTATCGCACATTCGTGGAGGTCAGGGGACAGCCAGTGGGAATTGGTTCTTTCCTTTTACCTTGTGGGTTCTGGGGACTGAACTCAATTATTGACTTTGCAGCAGGCGCCTTTAATTGCTGAGTCATCTCAAAGGTTCCTTGTCTGTAAGAAGCTCTGGAGTCAGATCATCCACCACCCCCCACCCCCATGACACACATACCTTTGCATTTGGATGAGGGTCGGCAGAGCTCACACTCGGTCTTCTCCCTTAGGACCCAGGTTGAGAACATACACTTGAGCCGGGCAGTGGTGGCAGAGGCAGGTGGATTTCTGAGTTCGAGGCCAGCCTGGTCTACAGAGTGAGTTCCAGGACAGCCAGGGCTACACAGAGAAACCCTGTCTGGAAAAACCAAAAAAAAAAAAAAAAAAAAAAAAAAAAAGAGAGAACATAGACTTGAACGAGAGCTGCTATTTCTGTTTTGCAAATGAAGAGACTCGGACAGAAGAGTCAACTTGCAAGATTGCACAGTAGATGGCAGCGCCAGTCTGACCTACACCCTGTGTTTTTCCCACTGTCCAAACATGAAGATGCTTGGTGGCCGAGGTGTGTAGGGAGGGCTGTGGAGGGTCACGAGCAGGCGGGAGGAGGGCAACCCATTTTAATGTACACAGAACACTCACCTGACGGTCCCATAGCGTCCTCTCAAAATATGTGGATGGAGCTGACCAATCTTTTGTGTGACTTAGGATCTTTTTCCAGTTTAGTCAAGCACTCTCCTCCTACCCTGTGCGATGCCAGAATCAACAGTTTTTGTTCCTGGTGCCACTGCTGTTGGCTGCATGTATATTTTACTCTTGTGTTGAGTTATGTTTCTCTGGGTGCCAAAGCAGACGGATGGTACTTTTGTTAGGATTCTGTCATCAATAGCATCTGCTAAAAACTGGACATCAGTCCTCTGGCAAATGAACAAATAGATCTGGGAACTAACTGCCACATGGCGGGTTTTGCCTGTGGGCAAGAAGCATAGCTAGAGCTGGATGTGGCGGCTCGCTCACTCCTGTGATCCAGGCAGGCAGGAGGTAGAGGCAGGGGGGTTAGGAATCCTCTGATATACAGGAGCTTTAGGCTAACCTGGGCTACATGAGAGCCTGTCTCAAACAAAACAAAACACCAAAGATACACACACACACACACACACACACACGAATGTCAGCAAGTTACTGGCTTTCCAGTCCTTGTCAGTGTCTACCCTCAGGTTTTTGAATAGTTGCATTTGTGAAGGTCTCAGGATTCTTTTTTTTCTTGGAAAAACCTACTGATAATGTAGTTAGGGGCGAGATGTGTAGAATCTGCCACAGTGTCTTGTCCTGGTCAGCACACTGTTAGCTTTCAAGACCAAGGGTGACATTAGCCCGGGTGTCTACCCCGCAGTGTAAGGTGTTCACTGTAGCCCATCAAGAACAAAGGGTAATGACGGGCTCATCCAGGGCCAGGTTCTCCATAGGTCCAGAAAGCTGGCGGGCTCTCTTCTGTTGGAGGGGCTTGCTGAGTAGCAAGTCCCTTTGGATCCACAGAAAATCTAAAGGCAGAAAACTGGTGAATGTCGAGATGGGGTAAGAGGAACAGAATTATTCTATTCATGCTTCCCCCCACCCCCCACCCCTCATCTGTGGCCCAACACAGGGATGGAATTGCACGTGCTTCTGGGCCTTGTCTCTTTTTCTTGTCAAGCAAAGTTGTCAGCAGATAAACTCACAGGCCTAAGTTAGACATGACTGATAGGGCTGCCTCATGACGGAAGCATTGTATTTTAAAATCTTTTAAAAATATTTATTTTATGTGTATGAGTGTTTTGCTTGCATGTATTTGTGTATATATGTGTACCCTACACAAGCAGTTCCCACAGAGGCTAGGTGAAGGCTTGACCCCATGGAATTGAAGTTAAGGGCAGTTGTAAGCCATTCAGGTTCTCTGCAACAATAGTCAGTGCTTTTAACCACTGAGCCTTCTCTCTCGCTCCCCCCCTCCATTTTTAGACAGGGTCTTACTATGTAGCTTTGGCTTGCTTGAAATTTGCTCTATAAACCCAACTGGCCTAAAAATCGCAGAGATCTACCAGCCTCTGTCTCCCAAGTGCTGAGATTAAAGATGAACGGTGCCAGGAAGAGTGTGAGGGGTTCTTGGTTGTCAACTTTACACACCTGGGACAAAGGAACCTCCATTAAAGAATTGCCCCTATCAGATAGGCCCGGGGGCATTTTCTTGATTGCTAGTTGTTGGGGAGGGCTCCACCCACTGTGGGCAGTGCCATCCCTAGGTATGTGGGCCTGGAATGTAGAAGAAAGATAGCTGAGCTGGAGGAAGAAAGTCAGTGAGCGGCAGTCCTCCATGACTTCTGATCCAGGGCGTGCCCCCAAGTTCCTGCTTTGAGCTCCTGTCATGGCTTCCCTTGATAATGTAAGCTATCAGCCAAATAAATTCTTTCCTTCCCAAGTTGCTCTTAAAAGTTGTGTGTATGTCTTCAACAAAGACTACACTCTCTGATAACTTAATATTTTTATATTTGCATAGAAGTTGAGAAAACTGGTAGAGAGAGGCGGTGGGTACTTCCAGCTTCCCCCTCCCCAAGCTCAGTGATACCACTTGCAGAATAACTGTAGTACAGTCTTGAAAACTGGGACACAATGTCAAATTAACTGAATCCAAACTTTATTTGGATTCAGGAGTGTCTTTCATTTTCACCCATTGTGGGGGTCTCTGAGGTGACCTTGGTCAACAGAGTAACGGTCCACAAGAGGCAAGAAGTTCTGTTCAGCACAACTCAGTTGCAGGTGTTGGTTTGACCTAAACGTCAAGAGTCTGACCCTGAGGAGTTTATTTTTAAGTTCAGCACAATTTGGTGAAAATTTTTCTGGTGATAAAAAACTCAGTCCCTCAAACATTCACATGGTGGCTTACGACTGTCCTTAACATTAATTCCATGGGGTTTAGCACCTTCAACTAGCCTCTGTGGGAGCTGTGGTGTGTGGGGGCATGATAAAACTCAAGTCATGACTATATCGAAGCTTTATAAAGCATACATGACATCTTCCATAAAGCTAGGGTTTTTTTTTTTGTTTTTTTTTGTTTTGTTTTTTTTCCGAGACAGGGTTTCTCTGTGTAGCCCTGGCTGTCCTGGAACTCACTCTATAGACCAGGCTGGCCTCAAACTCAGAAATCCACTTGCCTCTGCGTCCCAAGTGCTGGGATTAAAGGCGTGCGCCACCACTGCCTGGCATAGAGCTAGGTTTTATAGATTGAGAAAAACCCTAAGAAGGGTCTGGGGGAGGATCTGGTGCGGTCTTGGCCACACAGGTAGTGCAAAGGTCTCCAGGTTGTCAACCACGTTCACTCCTAGCCTTCTGGGTGTAAAAGAGGTTATACGTCTCTCTGCTTGAAGAGACAACTGTGTGTGCTTAGCGCTCATGAGTTCACTAGTACTTATCTATGAGCAAGGAGCTTCCATGCCTCCCACATCTTGGGACAGTTTGATTGAAGCTTCACAGTATAATTTGGCAGCATTCTTTAGAAAATTAATAGGCTGTACTAATTTGAGGCGTGTGTGAATGGGGGCAGGGTCTTCTGTGTTGCCCAGGCTGGCCTTTAACCCACAATCTTCCCCTGCTAGGATGATTAGTGTCCACCACCTGCTCCTCCACTGGCAGTATACTTTTAAAGAATGGACTAATATAATTTTGTCTTTTTTGTCTTATTTTTGTGTGAGGTGCGTGTGAGCATGGAGGCAGGAGGTCAACCTTCTGTGTTTTCCTTAGAAATGCTGCCTTCTGCCTTTTAGAAATCAATTTCATAGGAATGCCCCTGACACTCTCCTGCCTCTACCTCCCCAGCACTGGGATTTTGTGTGCACCTCCATTCCGGATTTTATTTTTTTGGCGTTGGTTCTGGGTATAGAACTCAGGTGCTCTGTAAGAGCAGTAAGTGCTCTTAGCCTCTGAGCCATCTCTCTAGCTCCATGGTTTCGGTCTTCAAAGTCTCAAAGGCTCACACCAATAGACACGTCATTACAAAGTGGGTGAGGATGGCCGAGGTCACTGTCACCGCATAAGGGAGGCTGGTCTGTGAGGAGAGATCCACAGAGGCTTCTCAGGGAAGTGGTTTTGAGGTCCAGAGCAGCAGTTTCCAGAGTGATGTCTGGGGCCTGTGGAGGCGGCAGCAGCCAGCCCTCAGGAACTCGACAGTCAGGCATTCTGAGTTCCCGCCTGAGTTCCGATTGATGTCCATCAGAATCTAGAACTGAGTGGGGCAGTCTGTTTCTAAGAAAGATTCCAGGTGACTCTGTGGGGCATTTAGGCTTGAGAGCCAGTGATCTCTAGGATGAGGAGAGTTCAGTAGGCAGAGAGGGAGAAGTGTGGGTGGATAGGCAGAGGCCACAGCATGTGAGGACAAAGGTGTCTTCGTGGAAGAGACTTTGTGTGTTTCGGGGACCACCAGAGGCCAGTGTGGTAGAGGTGTGGGAACAGGAGGGGGAGGCAGCTGCCGGAAGACACAGAGTGATGCTGTGCCTTCATGGGTATCAAAGCCCAGGGCCCCAGGGGCAGTCATAGTGATAGTGTTTCAGAAGAAACAGGACACGACAGGGCTTTCAAGTTATTCTTCTGGCTGATGTATGGAAGATGGAAGTGTGTGTGTGTGTGTGTGTGTGTGTGTGTGTGTGTGTGTGTGTGTGTGTGTGTGTGTGTGTGTGTGTGTTGGGAGGAGGAGGAGGAATGTACCTACAGTGCTCACAGAATAGCTTTACTTGTGGCTCAGAGAACCCAGGAAACTGGTCAGCCCACGGGTGCTAACCCATGCTCTCTTCTACCTCAGAATTCTCAAATTTGCAAATATTTGATCTAGAAGGCAATGAAGCGCAGCGGCACCAGGCTAAATGCAGCTAAAGTCAACAGCACCAAGTCAGGCAGCACAAAAGCAAGGTGAGTCGCCGCCACGCCCATCCTCATGCTGCCTGCTGCAAGGCCTGCTGGGAAGGTGCCTGCAAAGCTGGGGAAGCTCTTGCTCTGCCACCCCCCTCTAGTTTGTGTCAGCCACTCATCTGGCATGTAGGAGCTTTCCTAAACAGGAATGCCCAGGTTCAAGCATTCTGAGGTGTATTGGTTACCCACAGTGACTTCCCCTGCTGTTGGACCGCTCAGGATTCCTGCAGTACTGCCCTCTTCCTGTAGGTGGCAGAAGCAGCAAATGTTTGGTTGCTCTGCCTGAAGCCGAGAAGCCCTGGCAACTTCGCCTGCTGCTTCTGAGGACTTGGGGACATGGCTGAACTATAAATAGAATATGCCAAACATGCTGTGTCTGCTGGTGGGGCAGGGAGAGAGTTGTCTCCAGTTCTTTCACTTCTGAAGTGCTGAGAACAGGACAGCTCTGTAGCAGCCGACTGTGGTCCTGCTTCTTCCCGTTGTCCTGTGTCTGTCAGCATGGTGGGGGTGGGCGCTGAGGAATCCACCGGGTAGATCTTTATGTCCATGACAGAGAAAGCAGAACCCAGACAGCCTGAGACACACAGAGATGCTCCTGCCTGCTGAGAGTAAAGGTGTGTGCTGCCACGCCTGGCTCACTTACCGCTCCTTTGAGGATACTGCTCCTTTGAGGACTGATCCGTGCTGTGTATAATCATGGTCCCCCCTTGTCATAGCCCCCTAGGGAAGACGTGGACATTCATGAGACTTGTGGTCCCGCGGGAACTTTACTAACACTTTGTACTTCCCATAGAGGGGAGGAGTGAGGAGTCGTGGGTGGTGTGGAGAGCGGGGTGATCTTCAGGCGTGGGAGGAAGGAATGGTGTGAGTGTGTGTGTCTTGTACGCATGTGGGGTGTGTTTAGGCAGTTGAGGGCGTGTTTGTATGCACTGTGTATGTACCTGTGTGTTGTGTGTACAGTAGAAGTGTGTGTTACGGTGTAAGGGTGTGTCGGTGTGTGCTGTGTCTATTGTGCTTTGAGTGTATGTGACACATGTCAGGTGTGTGTCTGGTGAGCGTGTGGCTTGTGTGACGAGAGTGTGGCACTTGTGTGGTGACTCTAGGGTGAGTACGTGTGGTGTGTGTGGTGAATATGCAGATTGAGTATGTTTTCTGTGTGTAGTGTATGTGTGCTATAGTGAGTGTGGTGTGTGTGGGGAGTGTGTGTGTCTCCGTGTGTGTGCGTGTGTGTGTGTGTGTGTGGTGTGTGAGAGCATGTGTGGTGTGTGTGTGTGTGTGTGTGGGGAGTGCCTGTGTGTATGTGTGTGGGGAGTGTGTGTGTCTCCGTGTGTGTGCGTGTGTGTGTGTGTGTGTGTGAGCATGTGTGGTGAATGTATGTGTGGTGTGTGTGTGTGTGTGTGGGGAGTGCCTGTGTGTATGTATGTGGTGAGTGTGTGTGTCTCCGTGTGTGTGTGTGTGTGTGTGTGTGTGGTGTGTGTGAGCATGTGTGGTGTGTGTGTGTGTGTGTGGTATATGTGGGGTGTATATGCGTGTGTGTGGTGAGTGTGAATATGTGTGTTGTATGTGGGGTATGTGTGTGTATGTGTGTGTGTGTGGTATGTGTATGTGTGTGTATGTAGTGTCTGTCTATGTTGTGTATGTCTATGTGCTGTGTGGTGTGTGTGTGTGTGTGTGTGTGTGTGTGAGTGCCTGTGGGGTATGTGTGTGTGTGTGTGTAATGCCTGTGTGATGAGTGTGATGTTTGTCTGTATGGTGTGTAGGATGTGTGTGTGGATTCCTGTGTGTGTTGTGTGTGTGTAGTGTCTGTGTGGTGTGTGTGGTG
Organism: Uromys caudimaculatus; assembly: GCA_028551405.1. NCBI lineage: Eukaryota > Metazoa > Chordata > Mammalia > Rodentia > Muridae > Uromys > Uromys caudimaculatus. Next base: position 18,553,661 of record CM052718.1, read on the forward strand.
TGTGTCTATGTGGTGTATGTGGGGTGTGTGTGTGTGTGTGTGTGTAATGCCTGTGTGATGAGTGTGATGTTTGTCTGTATGGTGTGTGGGATGTGTGTGTGGATTCCTGTGTGTGTTGTGTGTGTGTAGTGTCTGTGTGGTGTGTGTGGTGTGTGTCTATGTGGTGTATGTGGGGTGTGTGTGTGTGTGTGTGTGTGGTGTGTCTGTGTGGTGCGTTTGGGGTGAGAGAAGCCGCTTGGTCTCACGAAGCTTGTAAGTCTACTTTACAATTTCCAATGTAAAAGTAGAGTTTCAAATTAGGTGGGTGCAGTGCAGAGGCAGCCCTGGTGTCCAAGGAGTGCTGGACGGCAGGGAGGCTTCGGCTCGGAGTGGAAGGGCGCAGCTGGTGGTGGGAGGCACACGGTGGGCAGAAGCCAGCGCACACGACCCACTTCTAAGAGAACATCGGAAACAACACGACCCAGGCTCCGCCATCCCAGTGTAGCTATTTTCGTTGCCTCTTCTCCAGGCCGTCGTGTAAGGCAGCAGGTATTTATATCAGGGTGTTTGGACTGCATGCGTAACTGGGCCCTTTTCTTTACATTGTTCTAAATACAGTATGTTACTATACAGTCTTATAAGCACCCTTTCCAGGTCATTAAAACACATTATCTTTAGGAGTTGTGCTTGTTTGTTAGGTTGATGGGGTTTGTCTTGTGCTGTGATGGGGGGTGGTTTGAAACCCCAACAGCATTTCTTAGGCTGGGGTTCAGGATGAAAGAGGGAGGCTACGTAGGGATGTGAGAGACTCCAGTGAAGGAGGTTGGGGCTCAGACAGGAGGCTGCTGTCATGGAGGCTGGTCAGTTTATAAGCATGGTTGTTTCTGCTACACTGAATTCAGATGGCTGGCTAAATAGCTTTTTACAACACCCTATCATTTAGAAGGTGCTTGCAGATCGCCTCACACCCTTCTAATTCCTATGTTGAGAACTATGGACCGGGGCTTGCTGCAGCGCCGCCCCACCATCTAAGATAGAGGCAGTGTGGGACACCAGCCTGGGCTTCCCATGTTCATGTTAGGACCTTGGATTCCTCAGGGGTGCTAGAGCCTGTGCGTGTGTGTGTTCGAACTTTGAGAAAGCCCCATGGCCTGTGTTTATCAGTTCTCTTCAAGGGTTTTTAAAGCAGTGGGCAAGCTTGTTCAAGCCATCTTGGGGTCACCTGAGAGTGTGTTTCTAAGCGAAGACACAGGAGACTGACATGATGGCTCAGGGACACTGCACTCCTCAGTGCTGGGCTAATCCACACATTTGGCTTTTGTTTGTTTTAATGTTTATTTCATCTCTATGGTATTTGCCTGTATGTCTGTGCACCACGAATGTCCTTGGCGCTGGCAGAGGTCTCAAGAGGGCGTTGGATCTCTGGGAACTGGAGTTACAGATGGTTGTGAGCCACCATGTGGTTGCTGGGACTTGAACTCAGGACCTCTGGAAGAGCAGCCAGTGCTCTCAACCTCTGAGCCTTCTCTCCAGCCTGTGCCTGACTTTTTTACATGGGTTCTAAGGATCAAACTCTGGCTCTTATGTTTGTAAGGGAGTACTTTACCAACTGTGCATTCTCCCTAACACTGAATTCTGTTTCTTTAATATATACATATGATGTATAATATCTATCTGTCTGTCTATCTGTATTTGGTTTTTAAACATTTTTGTGTATGAACATTTTGCCTGCATGTATGTATGTACAGTGAGGGCAATGGGTTTCCTGAAACGAGCTACAAATGGGTGTGAGCCACCATGTGTGTGCTGGGAACCGAACCCAAGTCCTATGGAAGAGCAGTAAGTGTTTTTAATCACTGAGCCATTGCTCCAGTGTCTATGATATATATTTTTATTCTTAATAGATAAATAATAATACAAATAGATAAATAGATAAATAAATACAAATAATAATTTGTATAAGTTTATAGACTATTGTTTGACCTTTTTATTTTGGTAGCGCTGGGGATGGAATCTGAGCCTTCTATATACGAAGCAAGTGGTGTACCGCTGAGCTGTGTCCTCAGCCTCAATACACCACCCGGAACATAGATCCTGTGTGTGAAGAACAGAACAGAGTAGCTGGCTTACCCATCCCTTCAAACACTCCTCAGTTCCTGGTGTCTGGAACACTCAGAATCCTCTCTCCTAGCTGCTTTGACATGTTGTCAGTGCCCCAAAGTTGCCCTCCTGTGTGATACAATGTTAAGAGTTGGGTCTCTGTTCAGCCGCACCTGCTGTCCATGGCCACCTGCTCCCAGCCTCTCTGTTCACTGGCTTCTAGTTGATCAATGCAGTCTCCACGCCACACCCTGTCCCTCCATTCTACATCGCTGTTGTTAGAGGGGGAGGGGCCCCCTGTTCCTAAACCTGTGTGTGTATGTGTTTGTGTATGAGTCCGTGCGTATGAACAGGTATACAGAGAGCAAAGACAGTTTCTTTCCTCCTTATTTTTAAGACGGAATCCCTTACTGAACCTGGAGCCTGCCAAGTCTCCTAGATCGGCCGGCAGAGGGCCCCAGGGAGCCTCTTGTTTCAGCCTTTCCTGCACTGGGGTTGCTAAATGCCTGCCACTATGACTAGCTTATTTACATAGGTTCTGGGGGCTCGAACTTATGTCCCCATGCTTGCCAGAGTAATCATTTCTCCAACTGTGCCACCCTCCCAGCCCGGAAGACGGGAAGACGCGGGAAGGTGAGAAGAATTCATTTCCCTCCCTCTCTAGACGGTAGCTGTGGCCTGCCTGTGGCTTGTGCTGAGTGAATACTTGTTTGGAATATGCTTACATCATGCATGTTTAGCCTGAATATCAAGTAGGGCCTGTTTTCAGAACCATGCCGGCCAGCCCTTTGGAACATCTGTATAGTGACAGAGTCACGATAGCCTGCCTTTAGTAGGAAGAAGAGTTACAAGAGGTCACACAGGTCATCCAGCCATCCTGCCCTTGGAGAAAGGGTGATTCCCTGCCTGGCTTTCAGCTGCATCCGGTGGAATTGCTTTCCCTGGGATGCTGCTTTTGTTTGTTTGTCCCCTGCCCCCTTGCCTTCAGCTAAGTGTTTCCTGAATCGACTGGCTCTGTACTGAAGTAATAAAGCACACCTCAGGCAGTGGTCCGGGTTGATTATCTTACTCCTCAGGTGGCACAGTAAGGCACAAGGCCAAAGCCTGGGCAAGCAGTGTTGTTATTAAGAAGGGGATTTATGGGGAAAATAAAAACCCCGGGTCGTGCAGCAGCATGCACTGCCAGGGCTGTGCTATTGCGGATGTTCCCTCGTGCCTGAGGAGAGATGGCGTGCTCACAGCACCCCTCCCCTCAGTCTTCCAGGAACTTAGTAATTCTGGAAAATCACAGGAAAGCCTGGGTCGTTGACTAGAAGGCAAACTTGTATAGCCAAGGGTGACCTTGACCTTCGTATCTTCCTGCCTTCCTCTCCAGTGAGGGGGTTGTAGGTGTGCGCCACCTCGTGGGTTTGACAACCTGGCATAAACCTAGACGTGACTTGGAGGAGGGAGTAGCAGTTGAGGAACTGTCTCCATCAGATTGGCCCGTGGGCATGTCTGTGAGGCAGATTACTAACTGACGTAGGAGGACACGCCCATGATGAGCAGGTGGTCCTAGGATGTATAAGAATGCAGGCTGAGCAAGGCAGTCAGCAGCTCTCCTCTACGGCCTCTGAGAAAAAACGGGGACAGTCCCACACCTGGTTCCTTATGGTGCTGGGGACGAACACTAGGCTTGGTGCACTCTAGGCAAGTGCTCTGTCAATCAGGACACATTCTCGGAGCCTTGCCATCTCTGCTGTCTGTCTTCATTGCTACAAGGTCAGATCTGAGAGGCGGAGGAGTTTACCTGCTTTGGTCGTGGATCCCCAGACTTGTTAGAAGGAAGTTTAATAACTGTGTGTTTACCCTGTGGACACACAAGCCACAGGTTTTAGAACCTGTAGGATTCTGGAAGCTTATCCGTGATACTATGCTCCCTGCTTTCAGTTCAGTTGGAATAAGCAGGTTCTAGAAGCTAAGCTTTGCTGGGTTCTCAGGTTCTGATGGGCCAAGTCACGTGCTGTGGTTTTGGTGCTGATGGAGAATAAAGATCTCATACAGAAGCTTGGTCTCTACTGGGACAGGACCCTTAGAGTAGGGGGTTAGTGCAGAGTTATTAGGTAGTGGGGGTTCTGCCTTTGGGAGGGCTCAGTGGATGTATGTGTGTGAGTGTGTGTGTGTGTGTGTGTGTGTGTGTGTGTACACCACACTGATCAGAAGAGGATACCAGACCCCCTGGAGCTGGTGTTGCAGGCAGTTATGGTCCAGCCAATGTGAGTGCTGAGAACCAAACCAAAAGAGTAGCCAGTGCTCCTAAACCACGGAGCCATCTCTTTAGTCCGGTGGCCATCTGTTCTTGAACGCATGCATTTAACCTCAAGCAGATTGACCAAATTGGGGGTCGGAGGATTATGATATGAATCTAGACTCTGCCTCAGAACAAAACAAAACAAAACAACGACAAAAACCAGAGTTGCTGCATAACCAAGCAGGTTCGTTCCCAGGCACATTCACAAGTGACCCAAAGAGCAGGACCACACAGAAGTGTGTATGTGACCATCCCACAGCATGAGTTACCAAGAGTGTTCTGCTGCTAACAAAGCCCAGTCTTGGTCAGCCTCTCTATGCCCCAAGCACCTTGACATTCGCAGAAGGAATCCCACCGGGCTGTGCTGTTGTCTTAACCAAGCTGTTAGGTTTAGCTTGTGAATGTCCCTGGGCCACATAGAACATTGGTCTTTGACAGAACATTGGTCTTTGACCGTGATTTCTGGTGACATCATCTGCTTTCTGTCAGGCTGGGTCTGGCTTTATAGGTTTGTGGATGAGTGCCCTTTCTCCTCAGCCTGTTCCTCTTATTCTAGGCAAGCACTCTGTCACAGGGTGCCACATGAGCCGCCCCTCTTACTTCTTAGAGAGCTTGTGGTAGCCTGACTTCTTCTTATTCCTCGAGTGGCTGGTAGAATTCACTGACTAGTCTGTCTGACATTGGACTTTTCGTGGCAGTTTTAAATATTGAGTCAGTCCCTTTGTTTGTCATTGTGCTTCCTGAGTTCCTGCTTGCTTAGTTCCAATCCCGTCATCCCCCTCAGAATGCCTGTTTTCTCTTGGTCGCCCGTTTGTGCTGTGTTCCCTTATAATCCCTATTTCTGGAAGGAGGAGAGTAATGGCTCTCCCATTCTAATTTTAGCAGTCTGGATGTTTCCTAGTTTTCCTTGGCCTCCCAAGTATTTATCGACTTTGCTAACGCTGTCAAACAGTGGCCTTTCTGTTCTTCGGCTTTTCTCTGCTGCTTTTGAGCCCCAGCCTTCTTTGTTTCCTCCCATCTGCTCACTTTGGTTTTATTTCCCTTTCTTAAGGAAGGAGCTTACTTTATTCATTTGAGATTAAATCAATAAACACAGGTATCTGTGGCCAGTGAGCTGGCTTGGCTGTAAGGGCATTTGCTGCCAAGCCTGACCACCGGAATGTGAGCCCCGGAGTCCACATGGTGGAAGGAGAGAAAAGACTCTGTAAATTGTCCTCTGACCTCTGACCTCTGACCTCCACACATGAGCTGTGGCATGCACACACACATTGAATAAGTAAATGGTGTAAAATAATTACATTCAGGTATGTGTCTCACTCATGTCTAAGTGTTGCTTTACAAATGCTCGTGAGTTGCTCCTTCATTTCCCACACGGGATGTGCACACTCTGCTGGGTTCCTTTGGCCTTCTGGTTGTTGACAGGCACATTAATTACTACACAGTTGTGTCCTCTGCCACTGACTTGTAATATCATCCTTGTGTAGCTTAGTTTTATCTTCCGATGTAGTCTATGCTCCCCTTTGCATTTGAGAAGAATTTGGGTCCTGATAAGTAGGTGTTCTATAGGTGTCTGTCAGTTCGTTGGGGCTTTTGTGACTTTCAAGCCTGGTCCTTTCTTTTTAAGGTTTTATTTTATGTGGAGGAGTGTTTGCCTGCATGTGTGTCTGTGTACCGTGTATGTGCAGTGCCTGTAGAGGCGAGAAGAGGGCGTTGAAACCCATGGAATCAGAACAACAGAGCGTGTAAGCTGCATGTGGGTATTAGGAAGTGAACCCAGGCCCTCTGGGAGAGGAGACAGTGCTCTTAACCTCTGAGCCATCTCTCCAGCCCTTGGTTAGATTCTAGGTAGTTCTGCTATTGTTACTGGTGGGTGTGGGAGTCCCTAGCCGTGGCTGCGGAAATGTCTGTTTTCCTGTCTGGTGACATCAGGAACCTCTGTGAATCAGGCTCTGCTTCTCATTAACGTGGCCTTGATTCCCCTTCATACTGTTTGTCTGCAGCAGGCTGGCTTTGTTGGTATTATTTCTGACCTATATAACTTTTCTTTGTTTGGGAAAATGCTCTTTGAGAGATTTTGCAAGCAGGTCTGCTGCTGCTGAATTTTCTGAATTTACATGTGGCCAAGGAAACCCTCATTTCTCTTTTACTTTTATGCTGGATATAGAATATAGCGTGTTTTTTTTTAAAAAAAACTTTTTTTTCATTGAAAAAAATCTTTTCATACAATATATTTTCACAGAGCTCTTACAGATTGCCTAGTTTCTAAAGGCAAGTATGTATGGGCCATACTTAATCTTAAATTTTGTGTTTTAAAGATTTAGTTTAAAGTGTGTTTGAGTCTGTGTCTGGTGTGTGCACATCACGAGTGCAGGTGCCCGTAGAGGCTAGAAAGGGGCGTCAGGTCCCCTGAGATTGGAGTGACAGGACGTTGTGAGCCATCTGATGTGGGTGCTTAGAACCAAACCCCAGTCCCCCGAAAGAGCAGTGAGTGCTCTTAACAGTTAACCATCTCTCTCTCTCCAGCCCTGGACTGTGCTAAAACTTTTGTTGAAAACTTGGCATTTGAGGCAATGCATGTATGGGATTATGACAGACATGCTCTCACCCCCTGAGTGTTCCGTTGTTATCTGTGTCTTTTATGGTTTGGTGACTTTTCTAGACAAGCTTTGTAAGGTTGGGCCCCTGCTCTGCATGGCCGCCAAGTGTCTAGTTGATTGCTTCATAGTCAGAGCGTGACAGGACATCTTCTAGGTGCTGGGAAACAGCAGGTCTTCCAGGTTGTCCGGATGCTACCCACGCTAAAACATCCATCCCTGCTCTCCCAAGCAGGCGTGTGTAGCTCTGCCCCGTCTTTCCTCCCTGTTGTGCAGACGATCCAGGGCAGCCTGAGGACAGAGTTTGTGGCCTTCCGAAGCATGCACCTGACTCTAGATGTGTCCATGGCACTGTGTACTTGGGTGGCCTGCTAGATTTATGGGGAAACATGGGAGCTTTTCAAAGCCTCAGCTTTTTCCCTTTAAGGTTTTGGCTAGCAAATTTTTCATTTAGGAAGCTGTAATTTTAAAATTGCTTTAAATCACATTTTTAAAAAAAAGATTTATTTATTTATTATATGTAAGTACACTGTAGCTGTCTTTGGCCCCACTCGCTCTGGCCCTGCTCGCTCCAGCCCTGCTCGCTGGAGCTGTCTTCAGACACCCAAGAAGGGGGCATCAGATCTCATTACGGATGGTTGTGAGCCACCATGTAATGGTTGCTGGGATTTGAACTCAGGACCTTTGGAAGAGTAGTGAGTGATCTTAACCGCTGAACCATCTCTCCAGCCCATTAAATCACATTTATTTGTTTGTTTGTTTATGTATTTATAAGCATGTGTATGTGTGGGCATATGCCATGGTGTGCATGTAAACGTTAGAGGACAACTTGCAGGAGTCTCTCTCTCTCTCTCTCTCTCTCTCTCTCTCTCTTTCTCTCTCTCTCTCTGAGTGTGTGTGTGAGTGTGCATGTGTCTTAGTCAGGTTTCTATTCCTGCACAAACATCATAACCAAGAAGCAAGTTGGGGAGGAAAGGGTTTATTCAGCTTACACTTCCATGTTGCTGTTCATCACCAAAGGAAGTCAGGACTGGAACTCAAGCAGGTCGGGAAGCAGGAGCTGATGCAGAGGCCATGGAGGGATGTTACTTACTGGCTTGCTTACTTGCTTGCTCAGCTGGCTTTCTTATAGAACCCAAGACTACCAGCCCAGGGATGGCACCACCCACAAGAGGCCCTCCGCCCTTGATCACTAATTGAGAAAATGCCTTACCGCTGGATCTCATGGAGGCATTTCCTCAACTGAAGCTCCTTTCTCTGTGATAACTCCAGCTTGTGTCAAGTTGACACAAAACCAGCCAGTACAGCATGTGAGTGTGCACACATAATACAAGTGTGTGTAAAGAGGTTAAAAAAAAAAAATTTCAGTTCTCTCCTCCCTACCACATGGGGCCCAGGGATCGCACTCAGGTTTCTGACCGTGCAGTAAGTGACTTCACCCTCTGAGCCCTCTTGCCAGCCCTGACATCAGCCCTTTTTGTGAATCAGTGCTACCAGATTGCCATGAGGTTCCCTTCTATGCACCGGCCATCTTTGGGGGCTCCCATGGGTTCCGTGTGGAGCATTCAGAGTCCTCGCCAATGTCGTTGCTGCCTTTGTTTACAGTGCTGCTCTTCTCCAGCATTCCTTTTGTTGTCTGAAACAAGCTCACCCTCTGCCTCCTGCCTCAGCCTCATGAGTACTGGGGTCATCCAGCAAGGCTTGGAACTTTTTAACTGCTTACTGCCTGCCTCAGAGATCAATCAGCAGTGCTAAAGCCTCTTTAATTAAAAAAAAAAAAAATTATTCTTTGAAATTCCATACACATTGGCAATGTGTTTGGATCATACTCACCCCTCCAAGTCTTCCCAGAACTCCCCACTGCTCCCACCAACTTCTTACCTTCTGGTTTTTTTTGTGTGTGTGTTTTTTTAAGTCTACTGTGTCCAGCTAGTACTCTCAGTGCATGTGCATGGGAATAGGACCACCTATAGGAACACAGGACAACCGATTCTCTCCCCCCCCAACCCCCTGCAGCCAGCAGCCAGCAGCAGCTCCTTTAGCTCCAGTAGCTCTGGTAGCTAGGGGTGGGACCTCATGAATCCTCCCCCATCTGTGATGGATGTTGACTGGCTTGGACTGATGCGCCACTGAAAATGTATACTAAAAGCCCGCAGATGCCAAGCCAGACTACTATACCCAGCAAAACTATCCGTCAGAGTTGAAGGAGAAAGAAGCTTTCCTTGAGGGGAGCAGGTTGAAGGAATGGCCAGCAAACCGGCCCTGCAAAGGGTGCTGGGAGGGAATGCTTGAGACTTGAGGAGGAGAGGCATAGCTGGGAGGCAGCAGAAAGACACAACAAGGTTAGGCCAGCGATTAAGTACAGGAAGAAAACAAATGCTTAAGTAATCGTTATTCTGCTAAAAATAGTCTAAACACGACTCAGCATTCCCCTTAAGAATGGTCAGAAAGGAGCAAACAGCAGGTCGGCCATGTTTACATGATGCAGATGGTGTAATCCGCTCCCTTTCCTCTCACAGGGATTTAATGCACAGAATGTCGATTTTACCAGAATGGCATAGTTTGCATCCTAACACCCGGAAGCTGCCATGTTCCCGCCCCCACTCCTCACCGTGCAAAGTTCAAAGGACTGCCTTCCAAGATTTATGCAGACCTTCTTCATCAAGTGAGTACTCAGAAGTGATTACAACACCGTCTCCAGATACCACTTACTGTCCGGCATGAGCTCAGTTGAAAGCATGCCCGAGCTGAGTTCCCATACCCTCCCGATCTCCTGTATGGGGAGTGCAAGACATGCGCCCTCAAGCTGCTTTCCTCAAAGTTGTGTGTACATTTTAAGTGGATGGGCAGGATTCGAACTCGGGGCATGTGATCCTGGATTCTGTCAGCTTAATGGCTGTGTTACTCAGTAAATGGCAGTCGTACACATTTGCCGAGGAGTTGGACAGAACATACCAAATGTTCCCAGGTGACCTTTGCCTCAGCCATCTGGGTTTCCCATTACATAACCTTCTAATTTCATAGTTGTGAGATTTATGCCTAGACTGTGTTTGTGTCTTTATGGAGGGTTGAAGGTCTACATCTAGATTTTTCCTCTCATTCCCTTCCTCCTGCTCGTTTTTTGAGGAGCCTGGGCTAGCCTCCCACTTACAATGGAGGATGACCTTAGACTTCTGACCCTCCTGTAGCTACTTCCCAAGCTCTAGGATCAAAGGCATGTGCTCCCTGCCCAATTTCTGTAGTGTAGAACCCAGGGCTTCATGTGTGTTAGGCAGGCTCTCTACCCACCGAGCCATGCCCCCCGCCCTAGACTCACTTCACACTGGATGCCCACTAGCTAAGACTTTCTGTTCCTTGTTGCCTTTTACTTGCTGAGTCACCTGACTGTCTCTCATATGCTTTGCAGAAGTTCATTACCTCCCTCCCCGATGTTGGTTGCTTCCAAATTTGGGAATTATGAGAAAGTGGCTGCAAATACATATTTGCAGAGTAGTAGTTTTTGTGGGGATGCAAGTCTCTAAGCCATTCAGATTCTTCATTGGGTTTTAAAGGCAACAAAATTTCACTTAATGTCTCCCCAAATTATGTATCTTTAGATCTTCACTCATTTCCTCCTCAATACATTTGTTACTTATAAGTAGTCTTTGGAGGGCTGGTTTGGGATGAGCACCATTGATAGGGGCTAAGCACAGAGTCAGGCCTGATGAAGGCCGGCCCTGCAGGAATGCAGCCAGAGAGCAGGAAAGTGAAGCAGACGGAACACTGAGACTACAGTGAGGGCTCAGGTTTGAAACCCAAAGGATGTAGGATGGAGTCAGGATATCGTGAAGGAGAAACGGGCGTGCCCATGAGCACAGACAGGCACTAATCACATTGGACACATGCTGGGTAGTAGGTGAGACTTTACTCCAACATACCCATGTGTCTACTAGCGAGCCTGGAGATATAGGCTTGATTTCTGATGGCCACTGTTTACCCTAACGCAGGGTCTGTTGTTAAGGAGGAAGAGTGGTTTCCAATGAGAAAGGTTACACAGTAAAATGTAGGCCCATCAGAGCTCAAAGCTCTTTGTCTATGAAACAGTACAGATGGAGGTCTTAGTGCACTTGACAAACCTAAGGAGCAAGTAGGCGAGTGTGGAGGGAGCTACTGAGTCCAAGCATCCATCTCTCAGAGTTCTCAAACGCTACCGAAAGAGCCCCCCAGAAGTTGGTACCTGTGTGCCTCCCCCAAAGAACGCAATAGACATTTGTTTATATGTTTCCCAACAGAATATTACCTTGTAAGATCTTGTCCATTAGCAGAAGTAGTTACATTTAAGTTTTAGTTACATTTTTTAAAAGTGTGTATGTGTGTCCGGTCACATACTCAAATGCACGTGCGTGGGACAACCTTGGGTGGCAGGCCTCACCTCCGGTCTTAGTTACGCACGGCCCCTTCCAGTTCACTGCTTCATAGGCCAGGCTCGCTGGGCTGCAAGCATCTGGGGATTGTCTCTAAGTCCCGTCTTAGTGTCATGGGCATGCTGGGATTATAGGTGACTGCTCCTGCCTTCAGCTTGATGTGAAGTTTTTGGAAACCAAACTTGAGTCATGTTTGCAGGCCAGCTCTATCCTCTGAGCTGTCTCCTAAGCCTCTTCAGGACGTTGGCTCAGTAGTGCTTGAAACCCTCATTCTCGGCTCTCGATGCTGTGCCTTCTGGCTCCACGAGTAGCCTGTTCCATCCGTTGCCCTTTTCTTTTTTTCTTTTTTCTTTTTTCTTTTTTTGGTTTTTCGAGACAGGGTTTCTCTGTGTAGCCCTGGCTGTCCTGGAACTCACTCTGTAGACCAGGCTGGCCTCGAACTGAGAAATCCGCCTGCCTCTGCCTCCCGAGTGCTGGGATTAAAGGCGTGCGCCACGACTACAGTGAGTTGATCTTTGTTTCTAGTGAGCATAACTGTTCTTCACATGGAGATGCATCCCTTGAGCCGCCTTTGCCTCAGCTGTGCTATCTCTTTGTCATTTGCTTCTCACATTTGCCAGGTATAATTTTAAAAATTTACTGATGTGTTTTGTCTTTTGAAAAGTTATTTCTTGGGCTGGAGAAATGGATCAACTGTTAAGAGCACTGGTTACTCTTGCTGAGGACTGACCTAGGTTTGGTTCCCACAATCCATATGGCAGCTCATAACCATGGTAACTACAGAGGATACAATGCCTTCTTCTGACCTTCAGGGGCATCAGGCACTAATGTGGGGCACATACATGTACACAGGCAAACACACATTTATTTATAATATATATAATTATATGTAAATATATATTATATAATTATATGTAAATATATTTTATATTATATAAATAAAGAAAAATACATTTACTTATGAAGTAAATAAGTAAATGTAAATTTTTTTTATAGTTATGTCTACAGGGGAGGGGAGGCTGTGCAGTCAGCAAAGTACTTTCTGAACAAGCATGATTGAGTTTGATTCCCAGAACCCATGTGAAAAATCCAGACACGGGAGCGTTTGCCTGCAGTCCCAGACAGGCAGATCCCTAGACCTCAATGCTAGCTAGCCAGCCTTGTTCAGTGGGTGATCTCCAGGCCAAGGGTGAGACCCTGTTTCAAAATGGAAGGTAGAAAGTGATAGGGAGGATGACTTAGCTTGAGCTGGCTTCTGACTTCCATGAGCATGTATGTACATGTGCCAAAGTACCCGAGTACATGTACAACCTTCCCACACTCCCATACACACACACACACACACACACACACACACACACACACACACACACACACGCGCGTGCACGTGCGCGCACACACACACATGCATGCACACTGGCATACACATGCACACACACACACACACATGCTCACACATGCACACTGGCACACACACACACACACACACACGCTCACACATGCACACTGGCACACACATGCACACATACACACATTGTGTGTGCCTACTAGCACCCCTTTCTGCTCCCAGCGGGCAGCAGCAGCAGCGGCTCAGTGCTCTGAGGTCCATGAACGCATGTGGATTTGGAGATGTTAGCTGTATAACTTGTACAACAGACAATAGTAAACAAATACAATTGCTATCATATGCTCTTTTTCTTTCTAAAAGTAGTTTTATCTGGGACTGGGGCACTGGGTCAGCTGTTAAGAGCACCTGCTGTTCTTGTAGAGGACCCAAGTTCTATTTCTAGCCCCCACATCAAGTAGCTCATAGCGGGGGGGGGGGGGCTGGAGAGATGGCAAGAGCACTGACTGCTCTTCCAGAGGTCCTGGGTTCAATTCCCAGCCATGACATGGTGGCTCACAACCATCTGTAATGGGATCTGATGCCCTCTTCTGGTGTGTCTGAAGACAGCAACACTGTACTCATGTACATAAAATAAACAAATCTTTAAAAAAAAAAAAAAAAGTAGCTCATAGTGGCTGTAACTCCAGCTCCCGGGAAGCTGATGCCTTCTTTTGGCCTTGTGGGGGTTGCTTTCAGGTGGTACACAAACACATACACAAATGAATAAATAAATAACATGGATGACAATAGCAAGCTAAAACATCTTTATCTCTGTATTTCAACCTCACATTTACTGGTTCTTGTACTGCATGGAGTCTGCTACCCAGCCAAGAGTATGAGACAGCAGCCGGGTCTCCAGGGGCCAAACCTGTCACAGCCCTTTTGAGTCTGAGTGGCAGTGGCAGGGTAGGACCTCAGACTCCTCAGGTTTCCAGCGTCACTGTCAGCTTCTGCATGTGGAGGGCTACTGACTCCATTGCCTTGCTTCGAATCTGCAGCAGGCCCCGATGCTCCCTAGGAGCGACTCTATGTGTTCCATAGGGGTTTGCCTCGCCTCTTCACCCCGTAGCCAGTCACTGGAGACCAACTGCCTCGACTGTGGGAGGCCTCACGGGGATCTGGGAATTGTTATATAGTTCTCGGTACCTGCCCGGCTTGCTCCTCACATGCATTTGACCAAGGGCCTGGGATGACAGTCTGTCTGCCACCACATGTGGCTCCTGAGTGTCCAGTTGTTTCCTTGTCTATGGTGTATCTGCCCCTCCTCCTTGCAGAGAGAGAAGACACTGTCCTTCTGGGCTGTCCAGGACCAGCTTGTACTGTCTGGTATTTGGTTTCTGTTGAATATTCAGGTTTTGGCTTGGTTTGAAACTGTACAGATTTTTAACAGAGTGGCGGTCTGCTGTAACTTCTCTAGCCCTTAAACTAACACTGGAAAGCTTGTCTAGTTGCTCTCCA